>LOEQ01000177.1:339965-350203 GCA_001685075.1 Bramus lutescens
AAACTAGACATTAAAATTCTAAATAACCCAATTAAAAATGGGGTACTGAACAGAGGATTCTCAACAGAAGAATTTCAAATGGCCAAAAGATACTTAAGGACATGTTCAACTTCCTTAGCTATCAGCGAAATGCAAATCAAAGCAACTTTGAGATACCATCTTACACCTGTCATAATGGTCAAAAATCAAAAACACCAATGATAGCCTATGCTGGAGAGAATTTGGAGGAAGGGGAACACTCATCCATTGCTGGTGGGAATGCAAACTTGTGCAACTACTTTGGAAATCAGTGTGATGGTTTCTCAGAAAATTGGGAGTCAACCTACCCCAGAATCCAGCAATACCACTCTTGGGAATATACTCAAGAGATGCCCAATCATACTACAAATGTATTTGTTCAACTATGTTTATTTACTTATTTTTAAAAATTTATTTATTTTTATTTTATTTGCATTGGTGTTTTGCCCACATGTATATCTGTGTGAGGGTATCAGATCTTGGAGTTATAGACAATTATGAGCTGCCATGTGGGTACTGGGAGTGGAACATTTGGGAGATAACAGCATTTTTTTTTTCATTTTAATTTATTTTTTAAACAACCTTTTCTCATTTTGCATACCTATCCCAGTTCCCACTCCCACCCCTCCTCCCACTTCCCCCACCTTCTCCCTACTTCAGCCCCTCATCCACTCCTCAGGGAGGGTAAGGCTTCCCAAGGGGAGTCAATAAAGTCTGACATGTCACTTTGAGGCATGACCAAGGCCCTCCCACTATTTCTAGGCTAAGCAAGATATTCCTCCAAAAAGAATGGGTTCCAAAATGCCAGTTCTAGGTTCAAGCACTAGTGATAAGTCCTGGTCCAACTGCTAGTGGCTGCACAGACCGCCCAAGTCACATAGCTGTCACCCACATTCAGTGGACCTAGTTTGGGTCTATGCAGGTTCACCCACTATCAGTCCAGAGTCAGTGAGCTTCGACTGGCTCAGGCCAACTGTTTCTGTGGGTATCCCTCATTATGGTCTTGACCCGTTTGCTCATATTATTGCTTCTTCCTCTCTTTGACTGGTCTCCAGAAGCTTGGCCCAGTGCTTAGCTGTGGATCTCTGCATCTGCTTCCATCAGAAGGTTCTATGATGACAATTAAGGTAATAATCAATCTGATTACCAGGGATGGCCAGTTCAGGCACCCTCTCCACTGTTGCTTAGGGTCTTAGCTGGGATCATTCTTGTGGACTCCTGAGAATTTTCCTAGTGCCAGGTTTCTTGCTAGACCCATAATGGCTCCCTCAATCATGATATCTCTTTCCTTGCTCTCCCACTCCATCCCCCATCTCAACCATCCTGTTCCCTTATGTCCTCCTCCTCCTCCCCCCTCTCCTTCTCCCATCTCCCACTCCTTCTGCCCTCCCCCCACACTCCCAGTTTTCTTAGGAGATCTTGTCTAATTCCCCTTCCCAAGGGAATCCATGTCTGTCTCTCTTAGGGTTCTCCTTGTAGCCTAGCTTCTCTGGGGTCACAAACTTTAGGCTGGTTATCCTTTGCTTTGTGTCTAATATCAACTTATGAGGGAGTACATGCCATGTTTGTCTTTCTGGGTCTGGGTTACCTCATTCAGGATTTTTTTTTCTAGTTAACAAAGTATGTTTAATGAGTTAATTTCTGTTCCTTTAGCAACTTGTCTTCATGGCAGGATTGGCAGCTCATGTTTATCATGCCAGCACCTGGGAGGCTGAGGCAGGAGGACCAAGAGTTCAAAGCCAGACTCAGCCACGTAACTCGTTGGAAAACAAATTGGACTATGTGATACCCTGTTTTTAAACAAATGAAAATCAATCAATCAAACAAACAAATAATATCATCAAGAGCAACAACAAAGAACTAAAACCAAAAGTTAAAATGCAAACACGGCTAGTTTTTTAAAATCCATTTTTTTTATTTTTGAGATTATAATATAATTATATTTTTCCTTCCCTTTCCTTCCTCCAAACCCTTTCATATACCCCTCCTCACTCTCCTTTAACTTCATGGTCTCTTTTCTTGCTGCTATTGCATGCATACATGTATTTATATGCCCATTTATATTCCTAAATATAGCCTGTTGTGTGGGTATAATGCTACTTGTATGTACGTTTTTCAGGGCTGAGCATTTGGTACTGGACAACTAACCAGTATGCTCTTCCCTGCAGAAGATCGTCTTTCCTGCTCCCAGCTTTCCTCAGTTGCCTGTAGGTTTTGGTGCATGATTGAAACCTCATGTTGAACTTATTCAGTTCAAACACTAGTTTTACAGCTATAGGGCATCTTGTAGAGATCTTTCCATGTTGGCATGTTTGTAACTGGGTTAAGAAGTGCAAGTGGGCTGGGGTCAGTACTGGGAAGTAGAGGTCACCGTCCTAGTGAGAGACAGCAGTGTAGTCAGTGTACTGTGACCAACTAGGGAAGAAGGAGGAAGAGAACGAGGGGGAGGAGGAAAGGAAAGGAGAGGAGAAAGACAAGCAGGCCAATGTCTGAGGCCTCATTTAGTTGGAGGTCTGTGTTTGCTCGGACTTACCTACCAGGGCCTTAGAGTGTGTCCAAGGATGCTGTGATTTTGAGTGATTCAGTGAGATTCCAGCCCCTTGACCTTCCCGGGTGGTTTTTGCCCCTGGACCTGTGCGTCTTTACTTGACTTCTGGTTTCTACAGATTTCCCATCATTCTTCTGAGTCCAAGGTTGTACTTTTGGCACATTTCCTGTGTGCTGGGCCCTGAGCTTTGCTCATGGGTCCTCTAAGAGTGGCCCCATTTTCAGAGAAGACAAATGAAAGGGATGCGTAGGTTGGGCCAGTGAAAGGTTCCTAAATCCCAGTTTATCAGAAGTTCCAGGGCAGGAATGGAAATGAGGAAGAAGGAGCCTGCTTCTTACTGAAGCAATAGGAATAGAGAAGGAGAGAGGCAATCTGCTGACCTTGTACTCTGTGCCCATCTTGCCTGGCTGTGGGCCCAAGCCTCTGACTCACTCCCTGCTCTGTAGGCCCTTTCTTTTCTTTGTAGCTGCATAGTGTCCCTGGTCTGTAAGCATCTTGACCTTGTGTCAGCTTCCCGGGGACGGATATTAAATCCTTTCCCCAGCCATACAGTCCCATAATTTCAAATGCACTGGGAAGGCAGGAGGGGTGATGATGGAATGGTGTGAGGCCACGTGCTAGTCATGTGGCCCTTCCCTTGGCCATGGCAGAAGCTCATGGCTAGGCTTTGAACCAGCTCAGAATTGTTCCTCAGCGTCACCCTGTCCCATGTCTGTGTGGCTGTGTTTTGTCATTCCTATGCTCAGATCCTTTAAGCTCCTATCACAGTTGGAGCAACACAAAGTCCATTGCAGCCCACAAGGCTCTGACGCCTGCCTACCTGCTCACTTATTCTTTGCCTTCACCTTGCTCACCCCTCACCCTTGGGACCTGGCTACCCATGGGACCTGACTACCTGTGGGACTGTCCAGCTCATTTTTGCACGTTTTGTATTGTATTTATGTATGGTGCATTCCTGTGCACGCATGCCTGTGTGTGTGCATGTGCATGTGTGTGCGTGCGTGCATGCGTGTGTGGTGGGGTGTGTGTGTGTGTGTGTGTGTGTGTGTGCAGAGGCCAGAGGAGACATTGGGTATCTTGCTCTGTCAATCTTTCTTATTCCCCTGAGACAGGTCTCTCATAGACCCTGGAGCTGGGCATGTACATGCCAGTATGTGCCACAGTGTACTAGGGAGGCCAGAGCAGAACTTTCAGGCACTGATTCCCCTTCCACCACGTGGGCTCCTGGGCACAAAGTCAGGTCATTGGGGTGGGTGGCAATTGCCCTTACTACTGAGTTATCTCAGCAGTCTGCTTTCCTGGAATCGCTTTGGGTAAGTATACTATGATGTGAGTTCCCATGCAGCTTTATTTTCTCTTGGAAACAGCACCTTGATCCACTTTGCTTGTTATCTGGTGGCACTTACCCCTTATCAGCTTGGGAACACTTCACGTAGCGCAGGTCTGAATTCCCTTTGTAGTTGGCTTAATGAATATTCTCTGCTTAGGGCCCCATTTAGTTTTTTTTTCTTTTTATGGTGGCAATTTTCTTTTTTTCCCCCACCTCCCTCCTTCCTCTCTACCCTAACAAACCAAACCTGAAAAAATTATAGGAAATAATATTTTGGGCTGAATGAGCAGAGATAGCAAAGAGAGTGTGGTAAGAAATACAATACTGTAATTATTAAAACACCAAGTGCCAGTGAGAACACAAATAACACCAAAAATCAATAACATGATGACCACAGCTAACAAATGTATTTCATTAATAACTTTAAATATCAAAGGTCTCAATTCTCTAATTAAAAGATACTGGTTGACTCAATAGATCAAGAAACAAAATCCATCCATCTGTTTCCTCTATAATCAGATTGGTGAACACACCAACTATCATTATAGAGCCTTCATCCAGAAACTGATAGAAGCAGATGCAGAGATCCACAGCCAAGCACCAGGCTGAGCTCCGAGAAACCAATTGAAGAGAGGGAGGAGGGAATATATGAGCCAGGGAGGTTAAGGTCATGATGGAGAAATCTACAGAGACAGCTGAGTCAAGCTTGTGGAAACTCATGAACTCTAGACAGACAGTTGTGGAGCCTCCATGGGACTGAACTAGGCCCTCCATATGTGGGAGACAGTGGTGGAGCTTAGACTATCTGTGGGGCCCCTGGTAGTAGGACCAAGTTCTATCCCTCGTGCATGAGCTACCTTGTTAGAACCCATTCCCTGTGGTGGGATGCCATGCTCAGCCTTAATGTATCAGGGGAGGTCCTGCCCCAACTTCATGTGCCAGAGTTTGTTGACTCACTATGGGAGTCCTTTTCTGTTGGGAGAAGTGGATGGGGGTAGGAAGGGAGGAAGGGGGAATGGGAGGAGGAATGGGAGGGAGAACTATGGTTGGAATGTAGAATGAAATTTAAAAAAATAAATCAAAAAAAAAAAGAAACACATCTTAGTTCTAAAGCTAGGCACTGCCTTAGAGTAAGAGGATGAGCAAAAGTTTTCTATTCAAATGGGACCAGGAAGCGAGCGGGCACCGCTATCCTAATATCTGACAAAATAGACTTCAAACTAAAACTAATCTGAAAAGTTGAAGAGGGACATCCCTTTTAACCAAGGGAATGGTTAACCTAAGAAGGTATTACTGTCCTAACCATACATGCACCAAACTCGAGAACACCCAAATTCCTTTGAAAAAAGTATCATTTTATCCTGTAGTAACTACAGAAACCAGAAAATAAGACAGAACCATTGTCAGGATTGGGGGTTGGAAACAAAAAAGAGGAGGGGACAGCAGAGTACAAGTGATCTGCTAGGAGCAGTAGGAAAAGGGGGTTCCTTAGGAAGGTAAATACAGAGGAAAGGGCGGAGAGGGCGAAGGAATGGTAGGACACACGTGATCTGTTAGGGGAAATGGCAGGAGGGAGGTCAATGTAGAAGAAGGAGGGACAAATGTAAAATAACAGCAAATATGTCTAAAAAACTCATAAGGAATTATAACATTAGTTATTTACCTAATGAAACCCCCTATAACACACACAATCCTGTATAGAAATACACGCATATAGTTCAAATGGCATTTTTCTTCCAGACTGACAATGCTTCCTCCAAGCACCAAAACACCAGCTAGCAAAAAGTCCAATACCAAGTATGAGAAGACATCTTTTGTGATATTTTGATCAAGGTTGTCCAAGAGACTCTCAAACCATCCAGCCTATTGCTACTGCCCTTGGTTGCTCCCAGAGTTGGAAGATCAATCCCTATTGCTGAAGCAACCATGTGCTTCAGAGACAGGGCCCAGAGGCCTCTGAGCTGGAACTACTTGAATGCCTCTGCCCCAAGGACTAGTTTTCATGGTGTCAGAAGGCACCATGAGAACTTCCAAAGAGAAGAGGCAACCAACAGTGCCATCCAGCGATGGGCCTGTGAACCACCGCAACCAGCACGGCACGATAGACCTAAAGGTACAGTAGTGGCACACATACCTTGGCGGCAACCAACAGCTCTCTTATTGGACTCAAGACCTGCTTAACAAGAGGGATATTGTTTTGGAAACCAACCCAGGTACTCAGTACTAGTGAACTCATGGTTTCTGGAGGAGAATCTATGACCACTACTATACTAAACCAATCTAATCCCTAACAACAATCTATAAACATTTATCATTATACCCACAGATAAATGTAATCTTCAACCCTCACCTGGGAAACTTCCCTTGGCAACAGATGGAAGCCATGACAGAAAACCACACCCAATCAAAATGCAGAGTTGTGGAGTCCAGTCCCAACGAGCACATCTATAAAGCACCTAAGTCTCAGGGAATATTGTGGAAAAAGGCATGGAAAGATTGTAAAAGTCAGAAGTTCATGGAATTGGCGATGATATTGTGTCTCCTGGGAATGTCAGAAGCTACACCTACAAAGTCTCACAAATATGACTACACACAGTGAGCAGAACAAAGACAATAGACATGCCGAGTGGATGGGGTAAAGTCCTCAAGGCTCCAACCTCTACAAAAGAATGATAGGCAACTTAGGAATGCAGAGTGGGAAAAATAGTCTTCTCCAGGGTTAGGCCTGAAGACAAGCATATGAGTAGCCTTGTTCAGGCTGAGCAGGTTAAGTTTGTGAACTGATGTGTATATATATATATATATATGCATTTGTGTACGCATATTTAGAATCATGTAGCAACAATTAAAAACAGGAGAGGTAATGAACAGGAAGAGAGCAAAGAGGGGTTCACAGGAGTGTTTGGAGATAGGAAATTTGGGGAGAAATGATGCAATTACTTTATAATATCAAAAATGAAAAAATACACATAAGAAAGATACAGAGACAATATGAAGTTGGTGGCATAGAGGTTTAAATGAGAATGCCCCTCCCTCTTACAGGCTAATATATTCTTGCGTCTTCTTCAGTTGGTGGAACTGTTCGGAAAGGATTAGGAGGTTTGGCCTTATTGAGGTGTGCCACTGTGGGTAGGCTCTGGGGTTTAAAAAGCCCCCATCCTTCCCTGTTAGCCTTTCTTTCTGCTTTGTGGTTATTGTCTTAACATGTGAGCTGTCAGCTACTGCTCCAGTGCCATGTCTGCCTGCCTGCTGCCTTGCTCCCCACCATGAGGGCCATGGGCTCACGTTCAGAAAATATAAGCAAGCTGCCGCCAACTCTTACTTTGGTAAATTTCCTTGGTGTTTTGTCACAGAAATTGAAAAGTTACTAAGACAGTTAGGTGTAGAGAGATGAGGGTGAAGCCGAGAGTTAGGCAAGGGATGTGAATATGATAGCCAAGATACATTGTATGAAATTCTCAAAAAAGCACTTGCCCAGTATGCACGAAGCTGCCGGTTCCATTCTCAGCAGCACATGAGCCAGGCATGGCAGTGCACACCTGCCAGCCCAGGACCCTGGAATTGGAGACAGGAGGACACGGAGTTCAAGGTTATTCTTGACTGAATAGTGAGTTTGAAGTAGCCTGGGCTACATGAGGTGCTGTGTTTAAAAGAAGAAAAGGAAAAGGACAAAGAAACAACCACCAAGATGTGTGTGCTATGGTATTCTACAGAAAATGTTTCCATTTTGTTTCTCTTTGATGGAAAAGCAATTTTATTTCAATGATAAAACTTCACATAGCAATTTACATTAAGATCAGAGGATTTCCTTTGTTGCTGGGGGCAGGGCTATGGGTCAAATGTAAGGCTCTAGGAAGCTGTTGAGCAATAGCACCAGCTGCAAAGAATTTTTTTATTAATCATGTTTTCCCCCTCAAAAAAAAATCACTGGGCTATATGTTTTCTTTTCTCCTCTTTGCAGGCCCGCCACCCAGCTCTCAAATAAACACAGAGACTTATTCTTACTTATGAATGCTTGACCTTAGCTTCACTTGTTTGTTGTCAGCTTTTCTAACTTAAATGATCCTGTTTCTCTTTAACTGCATTTTGCCTCTGAGCTTTTTACCTTTATTTATTCTATATATCTTTCTTTCCTTCTTACTCCATGGCTGGCTGTGAGGCTGGGTGGATGTCCCCTGGTGTCCTCTTTTTTTTGCTTTTATCTCTTCTCTAGATTTCTCCTCCTATTTATTCTCTCTGCCTGCCAGCCCTGCCTATTCTTTCTCCTNCCTACCTTGCTATTGGCTGCTCAGCTCTTTATTAGATCAACCAGGTGTTTTAGGCAGGCAAAGTAACATCGCTTTGCATTGTTAAACAAATGCAACATAAATGAATGAAATACATTTTTGCATCATTAAACAAAAACCCCATGGCATAAATGAATATAACACATCTTAAAATAATATTTCATAACACTGGGTCGATGCCATTAGGATTTTGGATGCAGAAAAAAACAGTTGTGGTGTGTGCATAGCAGAGCACTCTTAGCAATGGATTAGATCACACAGAGGTTAATGGAAGAAAAATAAGGAGTTGGAGAGAGTCGGGAGGAAGAAGGAAGAGGAAAGAGGGTGGCAGAGGAGAGAAGGAGGAGAAATAAATCCAGGTTTGGGGCTGTAGAGATGGCTCAGCAGTTAATAGGATGGGCTGTTCTTTCAGAGGGTGAGGGCTCAATCCCCAGCACACATATGGCAGCCCACAACTGTATGTAATTCCAGTCCAGGTGATCCAGTGCCTTTTTCTGGCCTATAGGGGTACTGCACACACATGGTGCACAGATATACATGCAGGCAACCCCTATCCCCAACACACAAAATAACTGAATAAAGTAATTTTTAAAATCAAAAAGAAAGCCAGGCTTGAAGTCACAGCCCTGTTGTCCTGGTTAGGTGATTTTTTTTTTTGTTTTGCTTTGTTTTTGTTAACTTGACAGAGTCCTCTGGGAAGAGGGAACCTCAGCTGAGAAAATGGCTCCATAAGACAATCATGTGCACTGTAGGCAAATCTGTAGGAGCATGTTCATGATTGATGACTGATATGGGAGGGCCCAGCTCACTGTGGGTGGTGCCACCCCTGGACCACCCCTGGTGGTCCTGGATTGTTTAGAAGAAGCAAGCTGAGCAAGTCCCGGGAGCAAGCTAGAAGCAGTGTTCTTCGATGCCCTGTGCTTCAGTTCCTGACTCCAAGTTCTTGGGTTGAGTTTCTGCCTCAGCTTACCTCAGTGATGGAGTGTGACCTGAGAGTTATAAGCTGAAACAAACCCTTTCCTCACCAAATTTCTTTTGTTTATGGTGTTTATCACAGTCATAGAAACCACAGCTTAGACATCAGAGGCTGATGTAAAAGTACCATAAATTCAAAGCTAGCCTGGACTACAGAATGAGTTCAAGGCCAGCCTGAGTAACTTAGTGAGGTCCTGATACACACACAAAAAGATGGCAGGCTACTTGTCCACCATGTGCAAGGTCCTGTGTTCAATGTGCAAATACAAATAAATAATTATATGAATAAATAAATAAAAGTAGGGGTATTGAATGAATCATGAAAATGTCCTTATACAACCCACCCAGAAGCATGGACAAGGAATCCACATCAATTAAGATAAAAATTAAAATGCCACATAACTCTGGTAAAAGCACTTGCCACTCACACCCAGTGGCCTGAGTTGGGATCCGTAATTCATTTAAAGGTAGAAGGAGAGAACTGACCCCACAATATTCTCCTCAGACTTCCACATGCATGATGTGGCATGTACACACACATACACATCCTGCATACAATAATAAGTTAAAAAAAACCCTTCCCGAGGATCCAAAATGAGAAACTTAAGACTAAAATGCTGGGCCAATGCACTATGTATACACCCAACAATTAATAATAATAAAAAATAAAGGAACTCTGTGTCTGGACTGGGGATATGGCTTAGTTAGCAAAGTGTTTCCCTTGCAAGAATGACAACCTGAGCTCAATCCCCAGGATCTATGTGAAAAGGCCATGTGTAGTGGCATTTGTTTTTAACACTATAGATCAGGAGGTGGAGACAGGAGGATCTTTGGGGTTTGCTGGCCAGCCAGCCTAGCTTCCCCGGGTGAAAAATCCTGCCTCAGGAAACAGAAAAGTTGATGGTTCTCAGGAAATGACACCTAAGGTTGACTGCTGGCCCCACATGCATGTTCACAAATGTGTACATACCAGGAATAAACACACAAAGAGATAACTCTCAAATGGCACCAAGGATGTTTGATAAAGCCCCAAGATATATATTATTTTATATTTTTTATATATGTAAATATAGATACTGAT
>LOEQ01000177.1:363518-376210 GCA_001685075.1 Bramus lutescens
CTGTACCCTGGCGAGGGTAAGTCTGGGGTGAAATCAGTGTGTCGGGGACACTCCCCCCATCGCTCCGGACAACTTAGAGCCCCCACCCTAAGGAGTGAGGGTCAGGGACATCCCTCCCCATCGCCGCAGCCAACCTAGAGAACTCTTCCCTTTGACTGAATGTTAGGGACACCTTTTCCATCGCCCCATACAACTTAGAGTCACCCGCCCCCCAAAGAACCCAGGGTTACGGACACCCATCTCACCATTCCAGCAATATAGACCTATAGACCTTCCACTGAGGATTAAGGGTTGTGGGCATCCTTTTTTCCCTTGGGGACAACTTAGATCTCCCTCCCCAAGGACTGAGGGTTGAGGACGTCCTTAGTCTATGTAGAGTCCTCTCTCTACCTAAAGACTGATCGTCTTTCCCCTGGGGAAGGGGTAATAGTGGATTTGGTGGCTCTGGCCCTGCAGAAGCCAGCTGACCTTGGCCTTTGCCCGCTGGACTTGTGGCTCTGCACCCCGCGTGTACCCAACTCGGGTCTGAGGAACCTTGCCCTAGTGCCCGCCCAGCCTTTGGGTGTCTGTCCCCATTGTGCCTCTCAACCGTGTTTGTTCTTTTCTCTAAACCCAAACCTTCCCTCCCACCCCATGCTCTTTGGGGTTGCCTTAAAAAAGTAGGGTTAACAACAGATTTAGGAAGCCAAACACCTAAAGGGTTTAAAGCCAAAGCCAGGGGTGCCCTCACTGACGGAGGACACTTGTTGGAGAATCAACCCCCTGTGTATAAGCTCATGGCTGCTATGTTTATAATTCTCTGCTTCTAGATGTTTAGTGGCAAGCTCTACATACCTTCCACCCACAGCAATCATAGTAGCAGTAGGGGCAGCTTTCGGGATGGTTATAATTAGAATGATTATGAGCCTCCAGGTCGTTAGCTCATTTCTCTAGAACCTCTCAGTGTCCCCTGGAGGCCAAAATTGTTGCACGCCCATTTCAGAGAGGGCTAAAGCGAGGCACGTTTAGGATGTGTTACTTCACTGTTCTGAGGTTGCCCTTATTAGCTTACTGTGTCTGGTTATGGACAAGGTAGGAGGATGGCGAGTTTAAGGCTAGTCCAGATACTGAGTTTGAGGCCAGCCTGGGCAATGTTAGATCTGTTTCAAAACACATGCAATGAAAAATATCTTCTGAGTTACTGGCTCAGATTCCTCCACAAAAGGAAACTAGTTACAGTGAGGAAGGGGTCAAGGAAGGAAGGAAAAGCAGTTCGTTTGGGGTCAGTGAGGGAAGGAACTGCAATTTGTGAATGAGGGAGTTGTGTATGTGTGTGCCCATGCGTGTGTATGAGGGCACACAAGATTCTTGGACAGTTTGGACTGAGTTTGTTGAGTGGGTCACCTGCTAACCCAGTAACGTCTTTGAGACCCCGAAGATCGTGATCTAGTATACAGAGATGCTCAATGAAGAGGTGGCCATTGGTTTGGTGTGTGTGTGTATGTACGTGAGTGTGTCTGTGTGTGTGTTTGCAGAGGCCCTAAGTTGACACCAGGTGTTTGCCTCTGTCACCCTCAACCTTATGTTTTGAGACAGGGTCTCTCAATGAACCTAGACTTTGCTGATTTGGCTATGCTGACTAGCCAGAGAGCCCCAGGCGGCTCCTGCGTTCACCTCTTTTATCATTAGGGCTACAGATGTGTGTTGAAGTTCTGGCTTTTATGCGGGTGTTGGGGATTTGAACTCCAGTCCTTATTAATGCTTGAGCAGCAAGCGCTTTTACCCATTGAACTATCTCCCCAGCCCATGGTTTGGATTCTTATTCAGAAAATTCAAGAATTGTTAACACAATTCTTGGTATTCTCTGAGGCTCTTTGGGATCACCAGTCTTGCTCCCCAAGCCTCCTAGGATCCTCTATGCTGCTCCCCAAGGCTCCTGGGATCACCTGTGCTGCTCCCAGAGGCTCCTTAGAATCGCTTTAAGGAAGTAGGGTTACTTTGTGTGTGTAGCGCTGTGCACTTGGGCACACAAGTTGGTTCCTTGAGTTCTGTTTTTGCGTTTTTGGTAATTGTTCATCTGTGCCTGTACTTCCTGTGCTCAGGAAATGGAGCTTCTGTGGCTTTTTGTATACAGGCAGTGTTCACAAGGACAGGGCCTTGTATTTGTTCCTTACTGATGTCAGAGCCTGAGTAGTGCCTAGTGAATTGCAGGTACATATAGGTATTTTTTCCGCAATGGCATACAGGTACGAAGACATTGGAGTCTATGCAGCAAGTATGTACCATTAGGGCACTCCCTGGCTGAGCATGTGGTTCAGTTAGTACAGTGCTTCAAGCATGCACGAAGCCCCTGTGTTTCATTCCTAGACATGCATAAACCAGATGTGGGGTCATACACCCGTTGTCACTGGACTCTGAAGGTGGAGGCGGAGGATCAGGAGTTCAAGGTCATTCTGGAGTAGTGAGTTTGAGGCCAGCCTGGGCTACAGGAGATCCTGTAAAATCAACAGGATAACAGGATAACAAGAGAAACAACAAGAATAACAAAAATCCTTTATTTCCTGGAAAATCCCCATGCTTTGTAAACATGATCTCAGTGAGTCCCTTGTCGCATGCCTTCAAAGCAGTAGCCATCTGTTTCTGCATGAGAAGAAAGGACAGGTTCATAAAGGCTGCCGACAGGCCACTTGGCTCGGATGGCAGTTCCCTGCCTGCCTACTGGGTTTCTTTGTTTCCTTGTTTGTTTGTTTTTTTAAATTTAATTAATTAATTAATTACTCATCTTGAGACAGGGTTTTACTGTGTAGTCTTGAACTCCCTGTGTAGACCAGGCTGCCCTCTAACTCAGAGACCTGCCTGCCTCTGCCCCAAAAGTGTGAAGATTAAAGTCACACACCATTATGTCTGGCTCTTTTGTTTCCTTATTTTTGAAATTTAATTTTATTTATTATAATTGTGTGTATGTGGGTCCCAACATGCATAAATCACAGCTTGAGTGTGGGGGTCAGAGGACAGCTTTCTGGAGTCGGTTCCCTCTTTCCGGTCTGGGTCCTGGAAATTGGATGCAGGTCATGAGGCTTGGCAGCAAGCGCCGTTACCCATCTCGCTTGCCCTTGTACTGGATTTCTTAACAAACACTTGCTCTTTTGGGTTGGAAGCTCCCGCCCCTGCTTTGGGGTAATCGTTAACAAAATTCTGTTAAATAAACTAGTCCTGATGCCTCTTAGAGGCTTGATGTGGGGCGAGGAACTTTCTAGAACTTGAATCTGTAAGGTCCATCATGCTTGGGATTGGGGGGTGGCGGTGGTGATGAGGACGGACCTATGTGGTGTTTAAGAAAGGAATGGGCCTTTTTTGGGGGAGGTGTCCCTAAGGGTGGGGTACTCAGTTCATCTTTTGGTGGACTCTTGGTAGCTGGGCTCAGCTAAGTGGTGGGTAGCTCTTCATTTCTTCCTTGATCAGGCTGTCTCTGAGCTGAGATAGCCCTCTGAGGACTGTGAAGTTAAAGTACAAGGCAGGGTGCAATGGCAACAATTGGAACCTTCTGAGCTTTAGGGGTATCCATTGGGTTGATCTTTGGAGGTGTGTGTGTGTGTGTGTGTGTTTGTGAGGGTGAGTGCATGTGAGTGAGGCCAATACCAGGTACCTTTCTAAGTTGCTTTCCACCTTATTAATTATTCTAATTTAAAGTTAATTTTCCAATTTTGTTTTGTATATGTATGCATGCCTGAGTGCATGCTATGTGCGCATGTGTGTTTGTGTATGCTCCTATGTGTCAGGCATGTGTGTGGAGTACCAGAGAAAAACCCTGTGCGGTCAGTTCTTTCTATCCATCTTTACACGTGTCTCGGGGATCACCTGCTGAGCCATCTTGCTAGACCCCAAGCAAGCTTCAAAACTTGGGGTGGGCTTATTCGGGATTGTAGGGGCTGTCCTGGCTTTGTTGATGTGTTTAGTGGACACCCTTGGTCTCTAACTTGATGCCCATGGTACCCGACTGTCTCTTAAGTTGTAACAATGAAAAATAGCTCCAATCATGACAGATTGTCTCTAACACTTGCCTGAAGAGGCCTTGCTCTTTTCTCCTCTCCTTGTTCTAGAATCTTCCACCCCCCTGTAGCCCTTCTCTCTTTAGCCTATAAACACTCAGTATACTCTAAACCCATCTTCACTTTTGACCTCTAGTTCTGCTATCCTCCTTAGGGACATACTGTCATACTCTTGCTGTCTTGTCTGTTGGTCACCATAGGCCTGCCTGAGTCCTTGCCCAAGAAAGGCATTTTCCCTTGTGGCTGGCTTTCCTGTGTTCTGCACCCCCTCCAGCTGGGGTAAGCTTTTTCTTTTTCTGTGTGCCGTGTGTAGACTGCCTGCCTTTCGCCCCTCTCCTGACCCACTGTGCCAGTTCCATTTAGTCAGTAAACTGTGGTTCCTGTGCTAAATTTACTGGTTTTGCAAATAAAGTTTTTATTGGCACAGGGCCACACATCTTTGTGTACTCCTTCTTGACTGCTTTCATGCCCTAATCTTAGGGAGTTAAGTAGTAACAACAACAACAACAACAACAACAACAAATATTTACACTTCAGCCTTTCATCCACCATTTTCTGGATCATGCTTTTTTGTTTGTTTTTTGGTTCTGGGGTTAGACGGAGGGACTTGAACATGGTACACAGTGCCCTGCCATTGAGCTATCGCCCCAGCTCTCTGCATCACCTTCTACCCTCGTCTCCCTCCTTCTTTCTTCCCTCTCCTCCTGTTCCCCTCTCCTTTCTTCCCTTTCTTCTTTTTACTTCATCTCCTTTTCCAGTTCCTTCTTCTCCCACCTTCTCCTTCTTCTCCCTTTCCCTGTAACTTCTTTCTTTCTTTTCTTCTTTGCTGTTTTGGAGACAGGGTCATATGTGGCCCAAGCTGGCTTCAGATTCATTATGTAGCTGAGAGAATGTTAGACTCTCAGTCCTCTTGGTTCTGCCCCCCTGAGTGCTGGCATGGCAGGTTGTACTGTCCCTCCTGATTTAAGCAGAGCTGGGGATTGAACCCTGGGCTTTGCTTTGCCATGCGAGCCACACCCCCAGCCTCCTATTTAATAAACTTCACTAACTAGCATTTATCTGTCCTTTGTCTGCCTGCTCATAACTTGCCACCATGAGAACTCAAAGTCCTTTCCCCTAGTCATTAAAAAAAAAAATACTGTCCTGGGGACTGGGGATGTGGCTCAGTTGCTAAGGTGTCTGCTTAGGCATGAGTGTGCATAAAGCCCTGGATTCTATCCATAGTGCTGCTTGCACCCTGCATGGTCGTGTACTCTGGTAACCCCAGCACTGGGGAGGTATAGACAGAAGGATCAGGAGCTTAAGGTTATCCTCAGCTACACAGGGAGTCAAGGCTAGCCTGGGCTATATGAGGGAGAACCTGTCTCAAAACAAAGGGGGAAGGAGGGGTCTGGAGAGATGGCTCAGTGGTTAAGGGTTGCTTTTCCAGAGGCCCTGCATTTGGTTTCCAAGACCCAAGTCAGGAGGCTCTTAACTGTAACTCCAGCTGGGGGAGAGGGGGAGGGAGGAGTCACTGAAGGACTACACAGACAGACAGACAGATAGACTCACACACACTTAAAACAGCAACAGTTGGTTGTGATGTTGTTTGCTTGCCTTTAACCCCCAGCAACTCAGGAGGCAGAGGCAGGCAGATCTCTGCGAGTTCCAGGCCAGTCAGAGTTATATAATATCTTATCTAAAAAGATAAACCAGAAAGAAAGCCAACAACCAAAATCCAAAAAAACCCAACTCTCCCCAAAACAACAAAAAACAAGCATCACCCCCAAACCAACCAAACAAAGCTTAAAAATAAATAAATGTTATTTTAAAAAAATGACTTGCTGTTTGAAGATTCTGTGTGAACTGGAGTGCTGTCCCTCATGAGTCTCCCCTCTGCCTGGTGAGGAACAGGTAGACCTGTTCCTGCACAGCTGTGCACTTTCCCAAACACTCACCCCTTCCCTCTCACTCCTGTGATTCCAAAATTCCATCCTGGCTAAAAATGAAAACGTAGAAAGAAAATTATTTTTCTTTCTCTATACTATGTTCTTTAAGGATTTTTAAAAATAGATGTATTTATTATATACAGTGTTCTGTCTGCATGTATGCCTGCAGACCAGAAGAGGGTGCCAGATCTTACTACAAATAGTTGTGAGCCACCATGTCGTTGCTGGGAATTGAACTCAGGACCTCTGGAAGAGCAGGAGCCATCTCTTCAGCCCCATCTATACTATGTTCTGTTTCTCTCCTCCCCTGCTGCTCTGTTCATGCCAACTACAAAACCTAATTTCTCTATATAGTTACCTGTTCTTTTATTTTTTTAAGATTTTGTTTTTAATTATGTGTTGTGTGTTTGTGCATGTGAGTGCAATGCCTGTGGGGACCAGTAGAGGGCATGAGGTCTCCCTGGAGCTCAAGTTCCAGGAAGTTGTGAGCTGCTCACCACAGGTGCTGGAACTGAACCCTGGTTGTCTGCAAGAGCTGTACACAGTCTTAGCCACTCAGCCATCTTTCCAGTCTCATTTTTAGATTTTAAACCATGTCTTATAGAGAGGTATGTATTTTTTTTGAGACAGTGTTTCTATATGTAGCTTTAGAACCTGTCCTGGAACTAGCTCTGTAGACCAGACTGGCCTCGAACTCATAGAGATCCGCCTGCCTCTGCCTCCTGAGTGCTGGGATTAAAGGAGTGCACCATCACCGCCTGACTACTGTTTTTATTTTTAATTAGTTAATTTATTAATCAAAAAATTTCTTAAGGCAAACATTCACTATGTAGCCCAGGCTGGCCTGGAACTTGTGGTGATTGTTCAGCCTTCAGAGTGCTGGGATAACAGGTATGTGCTACCACTCTGATGGCTTACCTCCATCCTTGTAATCTTTTTTTTTTTTCAGAATGAAAGAAAAAGTCCTATAATTAGATGGATAAATTCTTAAAACTGAAATGTTTGGTCCTTTTAACCCCAGGCCTTGGGATTTATAAAGCTGCTTAGTTGCTGAAATTTATTTGGAACCTCTAGATTAATTCTTGTGACACACTTGTGGTTATTTGAGGATACTCAGAAAATTGGAGCTTTGAATTTGCAGACCAGCAAGGTAACAATGCAGCTTCAACACTAAGCTGATCAGTTTATGCTGTGTTCATATCTGGAGATCATTGCAAGTGTGTTTTTCACTGTGTGTGAATGTGTGTGTGTGTGTGTGTGTGTGTGTTTCTCCTTTTGAGGCAGTATCTCATGTAGTTCAGGCTGGCCTCAAATTCACTATGTAGCTAAGGCTGGTCTTGAACTCCTGATTCTCCTGCCTCCACATGCTGAGTGCTGGGGTTACAGACACACGCTTGCACACCGGGTTTATGTTGGGGATGGTTCCCAGGGCTTTGTACATGCTAGGCAAGTACTTTACCTACCAAACTCCATCTGGAGCCTATAACTGTCTATCTGTGTGTGGCATATTTGGCTTCCTGTTTTCTCATTTTTGTATATTTTGTTGGTGATCTGGCTGCTTAATATGACTCCTTTGCATATTTTGAAGGTACCGTCTTTTATCCCTGAGGCATGAAGGCTGTATGTCACTTTGAGAGGCTCTGTGCTCAGAGACACTTGGCCATTTGTGTTCCTTGCTACACTATGCTGAAGAGTCAAGATTGAGAGCCAGCCTAGATGTCCATTGACAATGGACAAAGACTATATGGTCTGTAAATTGGAATTTGATGCATCCTTGAAGAAAAATGTGATCATGGCACTTTCGGGAAGATGGATATAACTAGAGATCATTATATTAAGGGAAACAAGCCAGGTTCAGAAAGACAAACACCACCCACCTCATATTCTCTCTCATGTATGGAGCATAGATTAAGAAGTATGTGGTGTGTGTGGTATGTATCTGTGTATGTAGTGTGTCTCCCTTTGTGTGGTGTGTGTGTTTGTGTGTGTTTATATAGGGGATTGTGATGGGGAGGAAGTGGGGAATCAGTTGATGGACTGCCTGTGATAGAGTCAAAGTTGAGCTGGGGCTGTGGTAGAGTGCTTGCTTGGTATGCATTTGGGTTCAATCCCAAGCCCTGCGTAAGCAAGACCTATACCTACCGTCCCAGCACAGAGGAGGTGGAGGCAGGAGGATGTGAAGAATTTGTTGTCCTTGGCAACATGGTGAGTTTTAAGCCAGTTTGGGCTACCTGAGTGAGACCTTATCTCAAAAGTAAATAAATAAATGATTGTGGGCAGTCACTCGGAGGAACCCAACCTGTTATCAGGCAATTTAGGGTGTTCCACAGAAAAGAACAGGAGCAATTGGCCATAGGTGTTCCCCATGACTGTAGTGTGACAGTTTAGTTGGTCAGTTTCCTATCTAGAGTTCTTTGGAAATGCAAACAATTGTTTTTGCTAATATTTTCATCCTTGTGCAGATTCTTTTGGAAAGTTCACTCAGTGGCTTGGGCCACTCCTGGCTCTAGTTCCATTGAACAGGTTGGACCCAGCTAGGGAGTACTTCACTTTCTTTGTTGTTTAACAAACTAGTTTAAAAAACCTTTAAACCTTAATTTATTTTGTGCATCTGGGTGCTTGTGGAGGTCAGAGAGCAACTTACGGGAGTTGATTCTTTCCTTTCACCACTGTGGGTCCTGGAGTTTAAAACGAGGTCATCACACTTGGTGGCAAGCACCTGTACTCCCTGAGCCATTTTGCCAGATCACAATTGCCAGCTCGCAATTCCGAGCATTTAGAGATGTCTTGTTTCCAATGGGGAACGTTTTCTGGTCTGCCTCCTGAAGGGCGTAGCTTGGCTTCAGCTCCATTGCAGTGCAAAGAGACTTGTCTAAGTCTTTTCTTTTGCTTTTGTGGGAATGTGGAAAGGGTCGGTGCTTCTCTAAGCTGTGTTGACTGGTCCAGAGTAGGAGAAGGTGACACTGTGACAGGAAGGAACAAACAACTACAACACTGGGCCTGTTAGTAGTACTAGTAGTGTGGGTGTGTGCGCACGTGTATGTGTGTGTGTGTGTGTGCGCGCGCACATGCGTGCATGTGTGCGTGCCTGTCTGCCTGCATGTCTACATTGTGGAATCCTATTTTGTTGAGCCTGTCTTCCCTGGTAGATCTGAGTTCTGCAGAATCCGAGGATCTGTCTAGACTTTTGGCATCCTAAACCTGTTCCTGTGGAGGGTTGAACATCTGTCTTCTGCCTCTGAGGTGAGGGAATTCTTTAGGGTTTTGAATATGCATTATGTACTTGTGTATGTGTTTATGTGCATATGGGCGTGTGTGTGCAGGCCAGATTTTGATGTCAGTTGTCTGTCCTATTGTTCATATTGGTACAGTGTCTGTCATTTGACCCCAAAACTGGCTGATTTGGCTAGTCTAGCTAGCCAGCTGGCTGTGGGTCCCTCTTGTGATATTTCTTTGGACCTCTGAAATTGTAGGAGGCCATTTTGCCCATCCACAATTTAAATAGGTGCTGGGGGCTCACTTGCCGGCAGCCAAGGTCACCTGAAATAGTGAGCCTCAGTTTCACAGGAGTCGCTGCCGCAAGCCATAGGTGCAGAGCGATGGAGGACGACATCTTCAGTAAGGCCTGCTCTGCGTGCTGGCACATGTTTTTGTCTTTGTCTCAGTCNGTCCATTATGGCAGCCCCTATCCACAGTCTTGGGTACTTGAAACTGGCCAGATTATATTTTGTCATTTTTTTTAAAATTTATTTTATTTACTTCTGTATGTGTATGTGCTCATGTTGAAGTCAGAGGACATTGGAGACATCACTCTCCCTTCACCATGTGGTTCCTGGCAATGGTACTCTGGTCATCAGGCTTGGCAGCTCACCTTTACCCACTGAGACATGGTTTTAGCTCTTAAATAAAAAAGTTTAATTTAAAAAAGTTAAATTATATGTGTCAGGTCCAGAGAAACTGTTTCTCCAAATTCTGGTGGCTAGATAAAAGCCACCAGTCCTCAGGAACTTGTGAAGCTGCCTACCCGTATCAAAAGGAGCCATTTCCCTTAATCACTGGCAGAGGGGCAAATGGCTGTGGTGCCTACCAGCAAACCAAAGTGCATGCTGGCCTACAGGCTCCTTCAGTATCACAGGTACCCAGCTCTTTCACCTTCTCCAGCTCCTGAGCTTTCCTGCCCACAGTGGCGTGTTCTTCTTGTAACCCTGCTATTTCCCTATGCTCTCTCTTGCTCTTCTCTTTTGCCCTCTCCTGGAATTTGTTTGCATTTCTCCTTTGCCTACACTGTCCTTCTCTCTATGTCGTGTGTGTGTGTGTGTCTGTGTCTGTGTCCCTGTTTCTCTCATGACCAGGTCCGCTACTTTCTCTCTTACAGACACTTCTGGCTGCTCTCTCTCTCTCTCTCTCTCTTACCTACAGTAAAAACCTTCCCCTCAGCTGGCGGTCATGTTGTTAGTTTATACAGTGTGCTTCCCTTTGGGCACGTGGCCGTGTGTGCAGCTCCCCTGGGAGGTTGGAGGTGTTGGGCTCTCCCTTGGAGCTAGAGTCATAGCTGGCTGTTAGCCGCCTAACAAGGGTGCTGGGAACCAAACTTAGATCCTCTGCAGGACCAAGCCATCTCTTCAGCTTTTCTTTTTTCTTCAATGTGCTGTGTGTAGTCTTTGTATGTGTGAGCACATGTGTGCGTGTGGAGGCCAAAGGTTGACATCAGGATATCTTCTCTATAATCACTTTCCACTTGATTTGTTGACATGAGGTTAGAACTAACTGTTTCAGTAGGTTTGACTGCCCAGTGACCCTCTGTGACATGCCTCTCTGTTTTCCCGGTGCTGAGACCACAGGCATGTGCTGCCATGCCTGACTTTTATGTGGGTATGGGCTACTCATGCCCGTGCTGTATGCACTTTACCCACTGAGCTCTTTCCCTAGTCCTAGGTGTGCATTTATTTGCTTTTTTATTTTTGACACTGGGGTAGCTCAGGCTTGTCTGGATTTCACTGTGTAGCAGGAAGCCCTGAGTGCTTGAATCCATGCCCCTCCTGTGCCCCCTCCTGAGTGCTGGGATAACTTGCATGTACCACTGTGCCCAGTTGATGTGGTGCTTCGGGTGGCATCCAAGACATCACTGTATTCTAGGATCAGGAGTTGAAGGTCATCTTTGACTTTGTAGAAAGTTTGAGGCCAGCCTGACAGCTTTATGAAACTCTATCTCAGTATCATCATTATCAACAGCAGAAACAATAATTTTAAGGGAAAAAAAAGAAAACAGGGTGGGTGTGACACCATAACTGTCACCCTACCTCTGAGGAGACTGAGCTAGGAGGATTTTGAATTCAAGGCTAGCCTGGGCTACATAACAAGACCTATCAATCAAAGACTGATTGCAAAAGAAAACAACATCAACAAACAACCAGGGAGTAGAGGGGTAAGCATGAGCAAATGATGGGTCAAAGGCTGGGAGAACTGTAGCTGCCAATAGGACCTTCCTACTTCCCTCCTTGTGAATCATGTACAGCTTTATTTAGGTTTGTTCGTGAGTGTTTTGCCTGCATGTTTATCTGTACACCCTGTGTGTGCCTAGTGCCTGTGGAGGTCAGAAGAGGGTGTTGGATCCTCTGGGACTGGAGTTACAGAGCTGCCACGTGGGTGCTGGGAATAAAACCAAGTCCTCCCTCTGCAAGAGCAGCTAGTGTTCTTCACTGCTGAGCCTTCTCCAGGCCCCTTATTAAACTGTGAAGTACCCCTCATTCCCACCCACGGGGCAGAGCTGGGGCTGAAGCTGCTGGAATTCCTACAAGAATTTCTGATGCTGGTTCAGACATCTCCTGGATATTTTTTCTGCTCCAACAGTAAATTGCTCTATTGTTTTCAACTCACAGGGACACATCAGGCTTTAATGAGTTAAGAGTTAGATTTACAGAGAGATTAAAACAGCAAAGTGCTTCTTTATTTCCCCTGCAATTAGATCCGTTTAATGTTTATTTATAGTAAGGTAAGTTTGTGTGCTATATAGTTCTTCCAGCTCAAGCACCGGCTCTGGTGGTTTGGAGTGTAGTCACAGGATTGTGCAACAGTCCCTGCACTCTGTGTTACAACAGTTTCCTGTCCTTCAAAGAATTGCTGGCCCCTTGGCCCCCTCCCTGGCTCCTGCAGCCACTCGTCCACGTCCTGATTCTCTGGGATTGGCTTCTTCTGGACACTTTATATAAATAGATCCACAGACTTTAGGACCCAGTTCTTCCATCAAGTGTATGATGTTTTTAAAGGTTCATTCACAGGGTAGTGCCCTTCGGAACTTTATTCTTCTTTATTGCTGATTAATATTCTTTTTGTATGGACATGCCACAAACATGAGTCCCTTAGTGGCATTTAGGTGCTATCCAGTCTTTGGCTAGTATGAAAAGTTCTGCTGTGCACATTTGCATGCAAGTTCTTTATGTGAACATGCATTTTCTTTTCTCTTGGGTGCACAGGAGTGGGATTGTGTGATCTTTATATATGCATGTGTCTGTGTGTTCATGTGCACACATGTGTATGTGGAACCCAGAAGGCGCTTTTTTTCTAAACAAAAAAAGTTTTTTTATATTGATTTTTATTGCACTCTACATTTTTCTCTGTTCCCCTCCCTGCCACTCCCCTCCCCCCTTCAACCCTCCCTCAAGGTCCCATGCTCCCAATTTGATCAGGAGACCTTGTCTTTTTCTACTTTCTACTTCCCATGTAGATTAGATCTATG
>LOEQ01000177.1:411281-424607 GCA_001685075.1 Bramus lutescens
CACACACACACACACACACACACACACACGAGCTCACTTGTGCCATGGCAGGAGTGTGGAGGTAGTGGACAGTTTTCCCAGCTGGTTCTCTCCTTGTACTATGCAGCCTTGGTGCCCAGAGCCTTCACCCATTTATCCATCTCACAGCTCTCTCTTTTTATAAACAATCCCTTGTCTACGTAAAAATGAACAAGTTTTTTTCTTTTCTCATGTTAGTCAGCTGTTAGATTAGTTGGGTTCCTAGTGCCTGTGAAATGTGCGTGTGAGAAGCAGCCAGAGTGATGGGGACCTTGCTTCTGCACCAGAGTCCTCGTCATTCCTCTATACAGCAGAGCCAAAAGCACTGACTTCTTGCCACGAAACAACACACTTTCACAGAAACAAAAAGCCGGGTTCCAGAGAGATGCACGGTGGTTAAAGGTGCATTCTCCTCTCCCAGAGGCTCAGAGTCTGGTCCCAGCTCTCTTATGTGGTGGTACACAACCAACTGCCCCAAACTCTGGCTCCAAAGGATCCTGCGCCCTCTTCTGGCTTGTATGAACACTACATAAACGTGTGCAGATCCATACACAAACATGTACATCAAAATAAAATAAACGTAGAATAAAGCAGCACCAAATGGTAGGCTGGGACCATTACTCAGCACATAAGCCAGTCAGCAGTTGCCTACCAATGGTCCATAGCTCAACCCTGGAGGAGCAGAGCCTCTAAGGACGTGAGGCTGTAGACATTTAATGGTGGCTATGGATGTTTCCAGGAACTGGAAGACATACAGGTGGAGAACAAAAAGCATCTCTTGGTGCTGGGGCTTAAGCTAGGTTGGAGCCCCTGGTTGGCAAGTTCAAGGCCCCAGGTTTGGTTCTCAGTACAGCCGCCACTGCCTCTGAAGAGAAAAGTCACAAAAGTACCTCTCTCAGGGAGTTTGTCCCTTCCACAGTCAGTCACACTGTACCCTAGAGAATTGAAGGGCACTGGGTGTGGTGTGTAAGGTTCAGAGTAGGAGCTAGGAACCTGAACACTTCCCACCTTTCACCCCCTAAGCTCATTTTGTGTGTGTGTTGTGTGTCTGTGTGTGTGTGAAATTATCTTGTGAGTGCTGGTGTTATAGGAATGTGCCACCATGTCTAGTTGTAGGCAATGGTTGGGATAAACCCAGGGCTTCCTGTATGTTGAGCAAACACTCTACCAGCTGAGCCCCATCCTCAGTGCCCCCTTCCCCAGTTTGGTCTGACATCTCTGTTCCCCAGGCTAGTTTCAAACCTGTCATCTTCCTATCTCAGCCTCCAAGTGCTAGGATTACAGGTGAGTGACACCAAGCCAGTTCTTCTTTGTATGATTTTGTTCTTCTGGTTGAGTTGTGACTTTTTCAACCTGGAGCCATCTGCTAGTCTATGTACAGTGGAAGGCTTGTCCTCAGGCCCCTCTGTCTTGACACCGGGAAACGTTGATGAGTGGAGGGTTTAGAGCTCGTCTTGTTCTCTTCACTCTATGGCCTTTTGGATCTTGTGAAATGATTGGCAGATGAAAAGCCAAGTGCCAGACAGTCCAGTTCGGCTGCAGCTGACAGAGATGGGGGATGGAGATGTGAATGAAGACTCTGTGTGTGCTATGGGGTTGTATCAGGGCTGGACCTGGGGCTCAGGAGGTAGAGTGCTCTCCTAGCTTTCCATGTGAATCCTCACACTTGCATAACAAGCACTTTATTGTCCAAGCAGAAGAGAACATATTGGCTACTACAACTTGTTCTCAGCATCCCAGACTCTACTGGTCTAGAGCCGGCTTGGTACTAATTTCTAATCCTGAACATATGTCTTTATACCATGATGAAGGCCTGACATTTCATGTGAGTATCTTCCCAACTATGCACCCAGTTTGCTTCCCACAGTGGATGGCAACTGTGTCCATCCCTTGCTCTTGGGATGTGATTGCCCCATCCCTTTGGTAGCTTGGGCAAGGGGTGACTAGGCTTCTTCTGAGGAAGCCATAGCTTCAAGGAAATTTGCTACTTTGGGCAACAGGAAACCAGCTTCCAGGCAGAAAAGGCAAAAAGGGAGACTGAGGTCCAACAATAGTTAGCACTCAAAGAGTTCACCACAGACTAGATGCTACTTTTAATATGCCATAGACGTTCAGTAGATGGACCTTCAGCCATAGACCTTCAGAACCTCAATAACTGTCATCCCAAACAAACAGTGGACTAGCCTAAGGCTACAGGTACAGCCATATTCCTTCTCAGCTCCCTCAGGGCTGGGTTACAGAAATACTGCAGTGCTCCATTTCTTGTAGGTATAGAGCTTAAACTGAGGTTCTCATGCTTGTGTGACAAGTACTTACAGACTGAGTCCTTACTGGGAGTCTCCCCCATGCCAGGTCACTCCATCCCATACCATTCCATTCTGTGTGTGCACATGAATGTGTACCTTGTGCATGCAGACCCTTGGGGGCCAACAGAGGGCATCAGATCACCCAAAGCTAGAAGTTACATGTGGTTGTGAGCCACTGTGTCTGTGCTGAGAACTGAATCCTGCTCCCTGCAAGAGCAGTCAGTGCTCTTAACTATTGGGCCATCTGTCTAGCCCCTGTTTCATTATTTCTGAGAGATATTTAGCAATGTTGCATATTATTGGGCAAAACAGCAACACCAGCAAAGATGAGAAGACAAGAGACAGATTTGTGTTACACCAAGGTGCCACACTCTTCTGAGTGGAAAGAGAGCTCCTGGAGAGAGGCCGTGGACTGCTGTCACTACAGAATGGAAGCTCAATCTATAACTTAAATTTTTCCAGTGGTCTCAGTAGAGATAGTCCAGTAAAATAAAACAAACAGCAACAACCCTCCTCCCAGAAAAACCACAACCACCAACAAAAAGGTGATATTAATTTTAACGATGCCTCTGATTTAACACAGTTCAGCTGGGTCTTCCTATGCACAGGCTGCTTGTCTGTGGGTTCAAGCATCAGCACCAGAAGGGATTCACAAAAAGCTGGGCGACATGGAGCACACCTAAAATCCCAGCCTTAGAGAAGCTAGGGCAGTGGGATGGCAAGTTCAAGGGCAACCTGGGCTACCTAATGAGATCATGTCTCAAAAGAAATGAAATAAATTGTGGATGATGAAGCACACTTAATAAAAACTCAGAGAAATTAGGGTTCAGCCTGAAGATCCGAAAAACAAAGCAGCCAACCACTGGCTCTTCCTTCCACCTCAGTCTGAAATGGCGATCCTGCCTCTAGGAACCTCAGAATGAGACTGTGTCTGAGAGCTGTCTCCTCCCGTTCTATAATCCTCTCTAGTTCTGGGATTAGAGGTGTGCACCACTGGGATTACAGGCATGAACCACCCGGTTTCTATGGCAAACTGGTGTGGCTATTGGGATTAAAGGTGTGTGTCACCATTACCTGGTCTGTAAGGCTGCCCGGTGGGGCTGTTTTACTCTCTGATCTTCAGGCAAGCTTTATTTACTAAAATACAAATGAAATCTACTACAGGGTGAAATAAATAAAGTGTGTTAGTTGGATGTTTTCTCATCACTACTCCCTAAACAATGCAGCAGAACATCTAATCCTGCAGATTGGGAGTCATCACTGTCTGGTTCTGTGTTCACATCTATGGGAGAATTGTGCTGGTTCTGTGCAGATTCTTGAATTTTATGAAGGGGTCTTACATTCGTGGGTCACATATCCAGAACCAGCCCCATATCCAATCAGTTTCATTTCAGTGTCTGAGCAGTATGGAAATTAGGAAGAGCAGGTTACACATCTGTAAGCCTGGTATGTATACCTCAGTAAGCGGGGCTTCAGCTTATTCCAGCTGCCATCTCTTATTGCCCAAGAAATTTTTATGTGGCTCTAGCATATAGGTATATAAAATAGTTAGATGAATCAAACACGAGCATTCACTGATAATGAAATCACAAAAATTCATTAATTTGTGTTTTGTGTGTATGTGTGTTAGCTTGTGTGTAGATGCATGTGTATGTGCAGGTGCACGTGTGCATACATGGATGCATGTATTATGTTTTTGCTTGTGCATATGGAAGCTTGAAGGTGTCTTCCTCTATTACTCTCTGCTTTCTTTACTGAGGGTCTCTGGCTGAACCCTGAACTTTCTACATTTTCCTCATATCTTCCTCTGTTTGGACACATAGGCTGGTCCCATAGCTTAGCTCTTATGAAGAGTGCTACAATAAACACTGGTGTGCAAGTATCTCTTCAGAAACAGTCGCCAGTCACAGCGGCACATACCTGCCTTCCCAGTACTTGGGAGGCTGAGATTGGAGGACTAGGAATTCAAGGTCACCCTTGGCTATAAATTGGCTCGGAGACTAGCCTGGGCTAGTCTTAGGACTGAAGTTGTCTCAAAAAAGAAAGAAAGAAAGAAAGAACCCGACTACCACTATCATCACTAACAGAAGAAAGTGAGGGGTTCTGTGCTATGATGGCTGGGGGAGGAGTTCTGTGCTGTGCTGGATGTGGGGGAGAGGGGGTATTCCGTGTCGTAATTGCTGCCACTAGGATGGAGTCCAGCTGGTGCTGCTCGCATGCGCGAGTAATCTAGCAATGGCCACACTTCTAGAGAAAATGACTCCTCTTCTCCCAGCTGTCATCAGTTGCCCACTGGGCTAGGTTTGGGGCATGGAGCCCCTCCCATACCTATGTTAGAATTAGGGAGTGGCTTGATCTTTTTCAGGTATGCACAGCTGCTGTGAGTTCGGGAGTGCAATGGCATTCATCCCACTCCAGCTCCTCCAT
This sequence comes from Bramus lutescens, assembly GCA_001685075.1. Classification (NCBI taxonomy): domain Eukaryota; kingdom Metazoa; phylum Chordata; class Mammalia; order Rodentia; family Cricetidae; genus Bramus; species Bramus lutescens. The sequence continues at coordinate 416,033 of LOEQ01000177.1, forward strand.
TCTTTCTGTGCACTTGAGACTTCGGGGTTGGTATAGCTGTCCCTTTTAAGGCTGGACACTCACTGGTCACTTACTCCCAGTATTTGACTAATTATGAGGTTCTGATTACTAAGGTGGCCAGACTTGAAAAAAGACAGCTTGCAGAGGAAGAGTGGAAGCCCTTCTCATCTGGGCTTCATATAAGGAAAAGAGCATGTTCCAAAAGATGCACAGTGAACACACTCAGGAGCCACCTCCGCAGACCACTCCCAAACCATACCGGTTTCTCTTTTTTTTTTCTTTTCTTATTTTCTTTTTCTTTTTTCCTTCCCTTCCCTTCTCCCTTCTCCCTTCTTCTTTCTCTTGCCAGAGGGTCCCATGGATCCTCCTAGCTTCACCTTTCTAGAGTTAGAATTACAAATTCAGGCCACCCCCCAACATGGGGTCTAGATGTCAAATCCAGGTTCTTGTGCTTGTATAACATCGTAGTTTCTTTTCTGTTGCTGTGGTAAACACTGACCAGAGGCAACTTAGGGGAGGAAATGTGCTATATATAGAGGTCACAGTTCATCACAAAGGGAAGTCAGGGTAGGAACTCAAGTGGGTTCCTGAAGCTGAAATCCTTCTTGCTGGCTTGCTCACAGGCTCATGCTCGGCTAGCTTTCTCGTACAGCCCAGAACCCCCTGCTTAGAGAATAGTGCCACTCATCATGAGCTCTCTATATCAGCGGAGACCAAGACAGTTCCTCACAGACCAACCTGATCAGACCAGAGCTCATTACTCTCTTTGGAGGTAGTTCTGGGACATGCAACAAGAACCGTATGGGCCGATCTTGCCTCCCCACAGGCCCCCACCACAGTAAAGGGAAAACACATTGCTCAAGTTGCCAGTCTTACTTTTCTTTTTGAGATAGGGTCTCATGTAGCCAAGCTGGCCTCAACCTCACTAGGGAGCCAGGGATGACCTTAAGCTGCCCATCTTCTTGCTTATACCTACTGAGTGCTGGGATGGCAGGCATTTTCCAACCCTCTTTAGGTCATGCTTGGAGTGGAAGCAGAGCTTCATGAATGCTGGGCCAGCACTCTACAAACTGAGCCCCAGGCCCCACCCCAGCCCCAATTGGCAGTCTTGAAAGCCATTTATGAGTGAGCTGATTCATAGACTGTCTGGCCAGGCTGGAAATAGCTGAAAGCCTGTGTTTAGGGAATCCAAGCACCCCTTTTGTATTCATTATCGCCATCATGTCTGCTATTGTTATCCTGAAGAGTGGGGGATGAACCCAGGACCTCTTGCACATGGAGGAGGCTCTGCCAGTAGTAAACTTAACACCAGTCTAAAAACTCTTCAGATCCTGACTACCCCTCCCATTGTCACCCTCACATCTTCCCTGTGTGCTGTTGCGTATGCCCAGGATTCTTAGATGCCTTTTTCTTCTCTTAAAAAAGGTTTATTACATTTTATTCATTTATTGGGAGTGTATGTGCACATGCCACAGAACATGTGTGGCAGTTTGAGAACAATGTTGTGGAGTTGGTTCTTTCTTTCCACTATGTGGGACCTAGAGATTGAATTCAGGTCACCAGAGATGATGGCAGGTGCTTTCCCCCACTGAGCAGTCTCCTCAGCCTGCTACTTTTAGTCTTTGAGGATAATGTATGTGTGCACCAAGTCTGGAGGTCACCTTCGGGTGCCTTCCTCTACTACTCTCCACCTTAGTTTTGAGTGTTTCTCACTGAACCTGGAGCTCACTGATTGGTTAGATTGACTGGCAGAGATCTGCTTATCATCTTCCTGACTCTCCCTCGCAGCTCGCTGGTGAGGTTACTGATGTGATTTTTTTTTGTGTGGATGCTGAGGATTTGAACTCAGGCCCTCACACTTGTGTGGCCAGAATTTACCACTTTAGGCGTTTCCTAGCCTTGAGATTTTTCAGTGTTTTTTNNNNTTTTGGTACGATATATCAAAGCAACATTGATGGCTTATCAAGGGCTTTTAAAATTCTGTTTATTTTTGGGTGGCATGCTAAGGCATGGGCGTGGAGCTCAGAGAACAACCTGTGGGAGTTAGTTCTCTCCTTCCACCATGTGACCTCAGGTTATCAGGCTTGGTCAATAACACATTCACCAACTGAGCCATCCTGCGGACCCATCCATCTAGAACTTTCTCCGGTTCACAAACTGAAGTTCTGTCATTAAACACCAACTCCCCTCCCTGCTTGGTGCTGAGAACCTGCTTTGCTGATTCTGCATAGATGACTCTAGAGACCAGCATCATGTCCCCATATGATAATTTTCACATGCAAAGCATAATGTCTTCAAGTTTCATCCATGTTGTTGCAGGTATGAGGACTTTTCTCTCTCTCCTCTCCTTTCCAACCCTCTCTCTCACCCTGACCTCTCTTTCTAACTTCTACCCCTCCTTCCCCATCTTCCTTTTATTTTCTTTTGTATCATGCCTTAAGAATGCCATCTACCTTTTTTCTTTTAGATTTATTTGCATTTAAGATTGTTTGTATATATACATATATGTGTGTATGTATGTATGTATATGTGTATGTATATGTGTGGGCACCCTCAGAGACCAGAGAAGGTATTTAATTTAGGCGATTGTGAGCAACCTGACATGGGTACTGGTAATCAACCTGGGTCTCCAAAAGACCTGCAAGTGCTCTTAACCACTGAGCCATCTCTCCAGCCTGCCATCCACCTTTGTAGAGATGAGGCCTCTCACTGGTTTGGATGGAGCTCAACAAGTCCTGCAGGCCCTAGGGTTACAGGTGTTCACCTCTATGCCTGATGCATGTGGAACTAGGGATGGTACCCCAGGCTCCAAGTATACTGTGTTGTGGTTTGAATGAGGAACACCCCCTACAGGTTTTGTATCTGAACACTTAGTCTCTAGATGGTAGCACTATTTGGAGAAGTTTAGGTGTAGCCTTGCTGGAGGAAGTATATCCTTGGGGCAGAACCCACCCCCCCATGGATGGAAATGTGACTAGCCAGCTTCCTGTTCCTGCCATCATGCCTTTCCTTCCTTTTGCCATGCCTTTCCCTCTATGGTGGCTTCTAGCTTTCTGGAACCATCAATCAGAATAAACCCTTTCTTCCCTGTGTTGCTTTTGTTAGAGTATTTTATTGCAGCGACAGAAAAGCCACTACAACACAATGCAGGTCCTCTACAGCTGAGTCATGGCCCCAGCTGTGGCACTGTTACTTCTGTCCCCTTACTTTCATGGTCCTGCCTGTCCTTTTCAAGGGTCTCCAGATTCTTACTGGGGGTGATTCTGTACATGTCTGGGGACATGTTGTCATAGCTCGGAGGTTCTACTGGCATAGGACTGGTAGGTGAGGACAGGGTAGGTAGGTCAGACATTGTGCAAAGGAAAGGCTGGTTCCTACCACAGAGCACAAGCCAGCTCAAAATGTCATGCCAAAGCTGGTAAACCTACCTCTTAGACAGCAGGCAGGTCTGCTGGGAGCATCTGGCTAGAGTTGGTGACATGGGACTTCCCAGCAGTAATATTAGCAAGGCTAAATTGAAGAGTGAAGAGTAGGGGCAGGATTTTATTCCTACCCTTCCTCTAAAATTCTCTTAGAAAGGAGTGCCTGTTGTCTCTTGCCTGGAGCATGCTATTTGTGGATCTTTTCAGAACAGCTTCAGACTTTCCATATGGCTGGCTCCAAGGCTTTCCATTCGTGGGACAGAAAGCACCTGCTTGCCCCTCCCTGACCCTGTGCAAATGTAGTTGTCCATGTTTCCGTTCACAAGGGGTCAACAGATCAGGCTGTTGGCTTTTGTTACCAGTCGATTTAATTTGTTACTCATAATAAAATCTGGAACTCACCTGGCTAAGAGCCCTGGGCCATTAAGAATGTTTGCTGGAATACATTGCACAGACTGGTTCCTTGGGAAAGCTGACGCTAAAAGTGAACTCACAATGAGCAGGAGGGCTGGCAGGGAGAAGAGATCGGTCCCCCAAACTAAATTTAGCTTATTGCTTAATAAACCAGAATATTTATCAGAGGGCACACCCTCTGTCCACAATTTTTCTTTCCTTGAGACAGGTTTCATGTAGCCTAGCCTGGACTCCATTTCACTATGTAGCTGACTGAGGATGTCCTTGAACTCTTCTGATTCTTGTTTCCACCTCCCCAGTGCTGGGATGATTATGGAGGCATGGATCAGCGGTCCCGGTTTAGGAAGTGCTGGGGATGGAACCCAAGGTTTGTGCAACCTAGGTGAGCTCTCTATCCACTGAACCACATCCCCAGCCCACGGCTCCAGATTGTAAGGAACATAAGTTGATTGATGCATCATTTGTTGTACAGAATTTAGGAAAGGCCACTACCATGGTTATTGCTTAGAAATCTCCAATCTTTTGCATCTGGCATTTGTGGAAGAAACAGGCATTGTAAAATTTGGTTTTAACTCCCTTAAACAGCTGTGCAGAGCTGTGGTGATCAATGAGGTGTGTTGTATTGTTCAGCTGATGAGTGTCTTGAGGATCAAAAGTAACTGGGCTGTGCCTTAGTGGGTAGAGTGCTTGCCTAGCATACACAAACACTGGGTTTCATCTTCAGCATAAACTCTGTGTGGTGGTGCACGCCTGTTATCCCTGCACTCAGGAACTGGAGGCAGGAGGTCAGTTTTTGATGTATGAGATCTTGTGTCTAGAAATAAAACAACAAAAGCCAAAGTTGCATTGGTGAACACCTGGCATAGTACCTTGCTCAAAGGAAAGCGCTGACATCGCTGTACAGAATAGAACAAGAGAATTGCGGCCTGTGAGTTCATGGCATCTTAGAGATGGGGAGGGCTTTTTGCCTAGTTTAGAGAACCATTTCCTCCTTGCGTCAGCTCCACAAGGTAGGCCTAATGACACGCCATTTTCGGAAAGGCTTAGAGAAGTTAGGACGCTTGGCCAAAATATCCCAGCATCCTTTAGGGAATAGCAGATTCTCCCCAGGTCTTTATGACCGTCTGGCTTTAACTTCAAACCACAGATGTAAATAAATACTCTGCCTGTCGAAGCTCTGCCCTGATTCTCTAATTTTAGTTCCCAGGCTCACTTGCATCAGAGGGCTGGAGGAACCTTTCACTGGTGTTCAGGGATCTAACATGAGTGGGTGAAGACTTATTTGCCCCCAACCCCGTTTCCACGGAGCCAGCATCAGTGGGCGGAGCTTTTCTTGGCTCTTCCCACGAATTTCCATAGCGCCCCTGCTGTCCTCTCTTACACTGTTGAGAATTGTTCTCTGCAGCTGGTTAAGGTCATGCCGCTGTGCCTCCGCACAAGTGTGTTTTGTGTGTATTAAGACCCTACTTTGCTAAAACAAAGTTTCTGTTTGGGTATTCACTGCTTAATTTTCAAGGATTCCCCCTCTCCATCCATTGCTAAGGTACATTCAATTTTAACATTGTATCCTGTGGGACTCAGTGAATAATGGGGAGCCAAGGGCAACAACTACCAAGGAAACAGATAGGAAGAGGACTTGGGGACAGATTTTGAGTGTGAGAACCCAGGTGAACCTTTCTTTGATCTTGAGGCTTCAAAGGAAGAGTTGGAGCTCAAGTAGAATCAAGAGTCTTCAAGGGAAGGTGGAGCTGGCCACGAAAGGGGTTAGGTCCCATGGAGGGAGGTATTGATTGTATTTGCCTTAATCTGGTTTCAAGGAGCGAACATCGGAGAGCACCGAGGTGAAGGTGGTTTTCCTGTAGCTGCAAGAGTAGGAAGGGGTGGGGGTGCTTCCTTGTAAATCCTTTTCCACATTCAAGGCCAAGTTTCCTGTGATTCTCTGTTCTCTGGGCAGGGTGGAAAGATAGAACTGGGTGGACCTGTGTTTTCCTTAAGATTATAGCTTCGTTCCTCTTAGTGAGAAGTTCTTGATTTCCAGCTTCCTTGCAGTCTCAGCAACCCCTTCCCCCATTTCGTATGTGTAAGCTGAATTAGCGGGTGTACCCTTCCCTTAAAAAACAAAAACAAAACCAAACAACTCATTTTACTTGTGAACCCAGATTTCACTCAAGGCTCATGTTCCCAATTCCCCTGGTATCCCACAATCATAGGCTTCGTGGAGGAATGTGCTCAATAGCCCTCAAATTGTGGTTTTCTGAATCTTGATTTTTGAGAGGAAAATTGGGCATTCCATGTTCAAAGGGCATTCCCTTTCAATCCTGAGTGTTCTGCTACTGTGTGGGAGCCCTTGCAGACATTTCCAGGCAGAGGTAAAGGGCAGTGTAGGTAACAGGTGTGAAACAAAGTCATCTTACAACTTTATATTAGGGTTTTAAAAAATACTTGTTTTATTTAGATTGCTTGATAACCCTTTTGGGCTGGAGCCTTTGGGGAAAAATATGGGGAGGATGAAAGGGAAGATGGAGAGATTAGACAGACCATGAGTTCAGAAGTTCAGGGATACTTGGAGGGATCTGACTGTGGCTTTTCTGGGAGGGTAGGGTAGGGACAGGTTTCCCTGTCTTTCCTTTGTCTTTTTCTTTCTTCCTTTTTCCCCCTCTGTGTATATGTTTATGTATGTGCATTTGTGTGTTTATGTATGTGCATGTAGAGGCCAGAGGGCAGATCTCAGGTGCCTTTTTTGTTGGCTTTTTATTGTATCATAATTTTTTGAGACACGATCTCTCACTGAACCTGGAGCTGAGATTCAGCTAGCTAGCTGGCCAAGATGCTTCTCCTGTCTCTACTCACTCAGAGCTGTATTGCTGTCTCTGATTTTTAACATGGGCTTGGGAGCTCTAAACTCCTCATATTGTACAGCAGCTACTTCAGTAGCTATGCCCAACCCGCATTGACCTCTGGCCTCTACACCCATACATGTGCACTGCTATATAGTACATATAAAAATAAGTAAATGAAGAAATAATAAATAAAATAAAGGTTAAGGTTTTCTGAGGGATCTATTTTGTTGCCATGTCTATTTCATATACCACACATGTGTGTGCACACATATGCACATAAATAGATAACACACACAAGATACACGCACATGCACACACACCCAGCCTTCCTAGTGTTGGGAACCAATTCAATCAGGAACTAAACTGAAACTTATATCACCTTTGTTACTGTGAGATCTGGTGACCAGTTTCACTGTGTTGGTGGCAGTTCAGGACCCTGTCTAGCAGTGTCCTGCTTCTTGTCCCTAACCCCAGCTGGCTTGTAGCTGCAGAGAGGCTCCTGCAAAAAGATATCTGTGAACTTGCAGGAACCCTAGCTGGCAACGGACTGACTTTAGAAAAGTCATTGATCACACGAGCTGACCTCTTCATGGTTGAGATCGCCCCTCCCCAGCCCCTCTTGCTAAGTGAGACTTTCCCCATTCTCACTTGCTCTTCCCTCTGGAAGCTGTGGTACTTACTCTCTCATCTAGAAAGTTGTGACATTTAATCTCCCCCACCCTCAAGTGACACAGAAAACCTATAAATATGGCTTGACACGAGTAGAGAAAGATCAGCCGGGAATCCCAGGCACAAGGCATTAAGAGGGACTGAGAGAAAATTGTTGGAGATTTAAAAGGAGAAAATGAGGGCTGGAAGATAGCCTGATCACTAAAGCATTTGTGAGTGGAGTCAAAAGTCCCAAGAACCCATATGGAAGGTAAAAAGCTAGTTGGAGTGTTACAAAGCTTATATACCCAGGGTTGCTGAGATTTGAGGGAGAGAGGTCTATCTATGGAAGCTTGGGAGTCAGCCAGCCTGGCCTGCTTGTTGAAATTTAAGACCAATTTGAGATGCAAGGCCAAAAAAGCAGCAATTGAAGGTTTCCTGTGATGTCCTTCTAAAAAGTACATCATGTACCTACGTCCACACATGTATACCTCTTACACAAATATACACACAGACATATGTGTGTGTGTGTAGGTACACAGGAGAAAATCAGAAAACTCAGGCAGACTCCAGTAACACCTGGATCCCTGGATCATGTAGATGAAACTCAGCTAAGGTGCTGGGAGATGCCTTAGTACATAACATTGCTTACTGCACAAGCATAAGGACCTGAGTTCAAATCCCCAGCGCCTATGTGAAAAGTTAGGTATGGCTGCATGTGCATGCCTCCCTGTAGGCAGAGACAGACAAATCCTGAGAGCCCCTGGCCATCCATCTAGCCTAGCCAGAACACATGAACTTCCCTTTCAGTGAGACCCCGTCCTCAAGGCTACAAGACATAGAACAACAGACAAAGATTCTTGACATCCTGCTCTGGCTTGTACATATGTACACAGTGGCATGTACACTCAAATATTCACACGCAACACACACACGTTAGGTAACAAGGAGTTCAGATAATACTGTTATTAAGAGCATGGTGATGTTTGGGGCTGAAACTAAACAGTATGCATTTTAAAGTACAGTGGGAGTATTTAGAAAAGGTTAAAGAAAGCAAAGCACAGACATTGTTAAAGAAAGCAAAGCACAGACATTGCTCTACACTGTACCTCCAGTTGCCAGTGTTTTTACCTGGAAAGGAAGCTTTAAGGAGCTTAACCAAACAAACACAAAAGACAGTTTACTGCTGTAACATGAACATGAGGGCTGGCTTGTTGGGGGTTTCTGTCCCGCCCGGTACCCCACAGCCGG
>LOEQ01000177.1:427092-437829 GCA_001685075.1 Bramus lutescens
CAGCACGCCCGCCCATTGGCTGAGCCGGAGGGCGGCGCTGCAGTCGCCATCAGCCGACCTGGAATTCAGCGGAGCTGGAGTGCTGCACGCTTTTGTGTCGCTAGGCCGCCGCTGTTCACGGGGAGTGGGGCTCCGAGTAGCCAGGCCGCACACCCTTCGTTTGCATACTCTCGGTTGCAGTCTGAGGTTGTTGTTGTCTCTGAACCTCTAGGTGCACACACAGACACCCCCAGCCCCCGCCGCGTCTACAAGCACCGTGTATCTCTGGAGAGCTGCGCAGAGAACCAAAGCTGTCTCCAGCGCCCGTGCGCCTATCCTGTCCCTATTGTCCTGGAATGGAAAAGGGACGCCTTCCAGTTTCAAAGTCGCGTGCTCAATGAGGGTTTAGTGTTGACCACAAAACTGTCAAAGTTCAGGATCCTGCCCCACCTTATACCACCATTAAATCATTTATTAGATTCCAAGTAGTAGGAATTTGACTTGTGGGACTCTGACTTCGGAGAACAGGGGCCCAGGAGAGAAAGGTCTGGAATGGAAACCAAAGACATGACTGTAAGGAGTTTCTAAAATTCACATTGAGGGCAGGAGAGCTGAGAGGTCCTGACTGCGACTGTGCCCTCGGGCCTATGATGCAACTGTTCCTATTTGGAAATTTCTGGAAAGCAATGGTGTTTAGGAGTGTGTGTGTGTGTGTGTGTGTGTGTGTGTGTGTATTTTATTTAAGCGGCAGGCTTTGGAAAGAAATGTCATAAAGTGTTATTAATGTGTGCAGTATTGTGAAGACACTAAAATAGTGGTTTCCGTGTTTCGTTTCACGTGTGTAGTTTGTCAAGAAAAGGGCACACGGTTTAAAGCTTGAGAAGCAAAGGGAGAGGGGTTCGCATTGCTGCATTTCCGTGGACTAGTTATTTATTTACAATGCAAAGCTGGTCTTCTGCCACAGTAGCATTTAACCTTCCATTGGGCAAATGGATTGTTCTTTTTGATGCAGTTAAAAATATTTATTCCTTGTGTGTATATATGTGTAGAGGTCAGAGTTCGGAGGACAGCTATGCAGAAGTTGGTTTTTGCTGTTCTGCCATGTGAGTCCCAGGGCTTAACTTGGGTCCTCAGGTGTGGAAGGAGAGCCTCTGCCTGTTGAGACATCTTGCTGTCCGCTGATGCAGTTTTGAGCTTAAAGAAAAGTTGTAGGAATTGGATTACTGTTCGTCAGTTACTGATACTTTTACCCTGTTTTTTTATTTCTGTAATCTATTCCTATGCAAGCATTATAGACTTTTTTCTTCATCATTGGAGTCTGTAACAAAAATCATGTTCCTTACTTCTTCAGTGAGTTTCCTAACAAAAAAAATTCCTTACACAGTAGTACAGTGACCAGAACCAGGAACTCAACACTAGTAGAATATGTTAATCCTCTTGGAAAAGTCTCATCATTTGGAGCTGTTGTGGTGGTTCAACCAGTAAAGGTGCCGGCCATAAAAGTCTGCGAACCCAGCCCACATGATGGGGGACAGAACTGACTCCGCAGTTCTGACTGTGCCTTCCCACACTATATAAAAGTTTGAAATCTCATCGACTGTCCCAATAGTGCTCTTCATTGGAGTGTTTTTTCTTCCTGATCCAAGCACTTCACATTTAGTAGCAGTCTCACTTTAGTTTCTTTTTGTCTGTACAACTCTTTAGTTTATTATTTTATCACATTTATTTGTTTGTGTTGAGAGGGCATGAATATGCCAGGGGGAGCTCGTGGAGGTCAGAGGATGACTTTTGAGAGCCAGGCTCAATTCAGTCCTTCACTATGCGGGTCTCAGGGATTGAACTTACATTGTCAGGCTTGGCAGCAAGCACCCATACTGGCTGAGGCATCTTAGTGGTGTCTGTTTTGCTTCGTACAACAGTGACAGTTTTGAAGAACATTGGACTGGGCAGTTGTTGTATAGACTGTTTCTAAGATGAATTGTTATTGTTTGGAGAGAAAAGTATGCAAATACTACGCTTTTCCCAATACACCCTATCCAGAGGTCAGTGCTGGGTTCTCTCAATGTCACTGGCAAAGCTATTTGAAACATTTTTGACTGGAGTCATTAAGAAAAGGATGTTGTAGTCACAAGACACATGCAGGATGAAGAATTCATGCAACAAAATTTACTCTTTTTATTACTTTGGTTTCTGTTATTGTAATGGGCACTGTCTTAGTGGTTCTATTGCTGTGAAGAGATGCCATGACCATATAAAGGAAAATATTTAATTGGGTGGCTTACAGTTTCATAGTCTGATATCAACATGGTGTGACATGGTGGCATGCAGACAGCCATGGTCCTGGAGAAAGAGCTAAAAGTCCTACAAGTCCACAAAATAGGAAGTGGTCTGAGATACTGGGGGTAGCTTGAGTATAGGAGACCTCAAAGCCCTCCTCCACAGTAACTCACTTCCTCCAACAAGATCACACCTACTCCAACAAAGCTACACCTCCTAATAGTGCCACACTTTATGAGCTTACGGGGCCAGTTACATTCAAACTACCAGAGACACCATGACTGAAAGCAACTTGGGGAGGAAAGGATTTTTTTTTTTGGTTATGCTTCCAAGTGAAGGCAGGGACCTGAAGCAGGAGCTGAAATAAGAGATCAAGTTCTGATTACCAGCTTGTTTAACCTACTTTCTTATACCCAGGATTGTGTGCCCAGGGAGGACACTGCCCACAGTGGCCGGGTGGAGTGGGGGAGACCCTGCAGGTGTCAGACAAGGAAGCAAACCTCAAGATGAGAATGAAAACCTAGGGCAGATTGACTTAACCTGGATCAGACTTCAGGCAGTCTGATGTCAGATGGTTCATTGTCAGTATATTTAAAACATACTTAAGAATTTAAAACCTTTGGGAAAAGGTTTCCATGGAACAATCAGTCCAATTCCATGTGCACAACAAACCTTAGATGTGACTACGTAGACACTCCTTTACAAAATTCACATGACCATGAGGGCAGGTTCTATAACGAAATGGCCTAGAATCTAGGTGATCTCATCCCAACAGACTAGAGGCCAGCAGACCATCAAGTACAAGTGACATCTCCCCTAAGGGTGGGTAACAGACTAGGGAGGGAAGAGTTGGGATAATCATTTTGGGGAGTTAGGTAGAGGTCTGTCCCTACAGGAAGCAAAAAGGCCCACGTGTCCCCTTCTGTCAATCCTTATTTGAGAAAATGCGCCACAGGCTCGCCACAGGATAGTCTGATGATGGAAGACTTTCTTAGTTGAGGTTCCCTGCACAGATAACCCTAACTTGTGTCAAGTTGACATTAGTGAAGGAAAATGACCTGCACAGATAACCCTAACTTGTGTCAAGTTGACATTAGTGAAGGAAAATGACCTGCACACCCTGGCTACTGATTTGCACTCCAAGACTTTTTTTTCTCCTTCCCCTCCTTCCTTTCTTCTCCTCTTCACTCACCTCCTTTTCATCCTCCCCCAGCCCTGTTTCTCTTTCTCCCTCCTCTCTCCTCCTCTGGTTCCTTTTCTCTGTTTTCATGTAGTCCAGGCTAGCTTCCAACTTACTTTGTAGCCAAGGTTGACCTTGGTCTTCCTGACTTAGCCCCTAGAGTGCTGAGATTGCAGGCGAGCAACCACTATGGAGCCCAGGACTCTGCATAGTGAATAGGTTTCCCCCATACAAGATTTTTCACCCCCCCACCCCAGCCCAAGCCTGTGTCCTGCAGTAGCGGGTGTGGGTAATGGGAGAACACATCTGGACCTTGTTTCTTCTGGAGGTCAGGGGTGGCATTGCTGTACCACCTGTGGTCTGCCCTTGCTCAATAGGAGGAAAACCATTTGTTTCCCTCAGATGTGTATGACAACACTCAGCATGCTGTGGGTTTGATGTGTGTTTGTTGAATGACATCAGAACAGTTTGCTAAGTGGTGCATGGAAGAACACAGCTATTTTTCGGGTACACCCTCTGGCTCTTGTACTGAGTTTGTAGTAAAAAGAGTGCTCACAAAAGAACCTTTATAAAACTAATTTTTTAAAGGCAGGTTTTCATATGGGCTGAGGCAGGCCTTTCACTCCTTAGCCTGCCAGCCCTGGAATACCAGGCAGGCCCTCCTGTGTCTGGATCTGGAGCCTGCACACACTGTTACTGTGAGTTGGAGTACTACACTTCGCTCTTTGGGCTAAAACACTAGCTTAGTAGGTAGGAGGCCTTGCTGTTCATCCTCAGCACTGCAAGGAAAATAGAACCAAACCCAGCAGACCAAGCCAAACTATCTCTCCTCAAATCTTCTCCTTCACAAATTGTTTTTACTTATTCTTGGAGAATTTCATTCATTTAAAAACGTAGTTTAGTTATATTCACCCCTGACTCCTTCCATGTGTTCCTTCAAATTCCATATCCTCTGTTTTAAATTCGCAGAGTTCATTAAGTGCTGCCAGTATGTGCATGGATGTAGGGCCTCTCCATTGGAACCTGGGCGCTTTCAGGCTACAACCTGAAAACAAAAACAAAAGCAATCAAAACCAAACCTGAATCCTTCCCCTACCCCCAGCAGTCATCAGTTGCCAGATTAGTACCTCGGCCTGGGGTGGGGGTGGGCTTATTAGTCACCCACAATCTTTTTCTCCCCTTTGTCGTCATTCCTTTCTTGTTGCTTTCCCAAATGGACAGCCACTGTTGTTATCTGTAGTCACCCTGCTGTGGCTCGCGACTCTGTAACTGTTACTTAGTACTGACCTGCCAACTTCTCAAGAGTATGTCTCCCTCTGGAGTCCTGTCCCAGGCACCCGGTTACCACCAGCTCTTGCGCAACCTGTGGTTCATCAGTCACCAACCCCAAAAGAAAGAGACAAGATAGAGATTGAGGACTGGAGAGATGACTCAGTGGGTAAAAGCACTTGCTGCCCAAGCGTGAGATCTGCATTTGTAATCCCTAGCATTTAGAGAAAAAGCAGGCAATGGCCATATGCCAGCCTGGAACCCCAGTGCTGTGGAATGGCCCTGGGGCTTGCTGGTTTCTAGCCTAGCTCCAAGATCTCAAAGGAATAGGCCTTTAGTGGGTTAATAAATAAATAATAAGCTTAAAATAGAGGACATAAAATTGGGAAGGAGATGTATATGATGAGGGAGGGATTCTGAGGGGCATTGGTGGGGGGAGTATTGGAGGATAAGTATGATCAAGATACACTGTGCAAGTATGAGTTTTTCAACAAGTAAATAGCAAAAGAAAAGATGGCACCTAGATCCCTTCCTCTGATCCATGCAGGTGCACTCCCGCCCCCCAAATACATGAATAAATAAAATTTAAAAGCGAAAGAGTGGTTTGACTATGCCCTTCCCTTACCCCCAGTTCCCTGTTGCCTCTACAGCCTGATCCTCCCCAGCTCCAGACTCTGGTAGCCAGTGAGCTGTGTCTGCTTTGTCACGATGTTTTCTTTCTCTCTTCCCGGATGTCCTATAAATGGAATCCTACAGTGCAAAGTGCAAGATTGAAGTGCCTGGCTGTCTGCCCCTGGCTTTGTTTGCAACCATTGGCCACTTTTAGTATTGTGTGGGCTGCAGAGCTTATGTGTTTGGGAAGTGTTTATTAGGGCTTTGATGAAGCTTCTTGTGAATGAAAAAGGCTAACCCTCAACTGTAGCCCTGGCCCAGGAAATGGGCTTCTTCCTGCTCTTATGTGTGTTGTATGGGAGAGTCCATGTCTTTGTGAGCCTAAGATAATCGCCTGCTTTAATTATTGCTTCCTCCAATTGAATTTCAGCCCTCAGATCTCCCTAGACAGAGCCGAACTAATGATGATAACGTTGTTGGCACAGTTGGCCCTGCTTGGCTTTGCCTTCTGTATTCCTGGACTCATAATAGCAGGGAAAGGATTGGGGGAGGTGTTGCAGGGTGCTGTCCTCTGAGCTTAACAGCTCAACTTCATTAGAGTAGCTGTGACTACCTACAGTAATCTGTTTCGTCCACCTCCCCTGCCCTCCTTGCTCCAGCCCCCAGTCAGACCTGCAGAGTGTTGATATGATATTCTCTCATAGGATGAGGGGCGGTGTGGATCACTGGTTTACCCCCACCCCAACATTCTAGCTGCTCTCTCCTGTACCTCCCAGTCAGATGTATATGCCCATGGATTCATGGTCTTAGTGCTAGGGTGTATAGAGGATGGAGGGGAGAGCTCTATCCATGCAGCACCGGAGACGTCATCGTCCATGCTGGGATGAGGCTTTCCTGTGATGTGACTGCTCTGGGGCCACCCAAGCTCCCGTGCTCTGTACATACGTCCAATAAACTCCTTGGTTGTCCAAGTGGGGCCATGGCAGAATTACGCTTAGGTTTGTTGTTGGTGCCCATAAGGAAAGGAGGGTAGACTGCAACAGGATGTGGCTTCATAGTAGGCTTGCCAAGTGTGCAAGGAGCCTTGGACTCTGCTGGTGTGGGGAGGGAGGGTCTGTGGGGCTTGCTGGCCAGTTAGCATAGTCTCATTGGTGAGCTCTAGGTCATTTCCTCAAGGTGGATGGCCATTTCCTTAGCCTCCCTGGACAAGATGTTTAGTCTCCAAATCTGTTCTGCCCCAAAGAAGAGTTGGGAGTTGGCTGTAGTAATTACAATTGAAGTTGTAGTGCATTGAACTGAAACATAAAAACTTGGCTTCTCCGACGAAATTATAGTTTTTGTGAAGGTTGTTGGGATTGTAAAATGGTTCAGTGGCTGAATAAAAACAGTATGGTGGCTCATTAGAAAATTAATAGAATTAACATAGTTGGGCCTAGGGAGGAGGCTGAGTAAGAGTTTTTAATATGTAAGCATGAAGAATTGAGCTCAAATCCCCAACATCTATGTAAAGAGCAGGGAATAGTCATGTATGTGCCTGAGCTTACTGATTGCCAGCCCAACTCTAGGTTCAGTGAGAGACTCTGTCTCAAGGGAATAAGATAGAGAGTGATGAAGTGGAACACCCAGCATCCTCTTCTCATGCACAGGGAGTGTAATCAACATATATTTAATTATACCACTTCTGGGTATATACATGGGAGAATTGAAAATGGGACCAAAAGATATATTTGTACACCATATCCATAGAAGCATGATTTGTAATACCCAATGGTAAAGGCTGTCTCTGTGACCATTGTTAAATGATTGGATCAGTGAAGATAATGTAATTCGGCCCTACAAAGGAAGAAGGAACTGCTGACATAATCTACCATGTGGATTAATTTGGAAAATAAAGGATTACACTCATCCACAGACCCCGCCGAGACAGAAAGCAGGCAGGTGGGTTTGGTGCTGTGGAGGGGCTGTGAGAAGCGTGAGCAGGGACAGTGTTGGTTTATGTGTGAATGGCTGATGGGGATGCTGCACAGCCAGATACATGCTTTTATTGTTTATTAATTAATTTGTTTTAAAATGGCATATGTATGTATATGTGGTATGTATGTATGTATGTATGTATGTATGTATGTATGTATGTATCTCTCTGTTTGTATGTGCTTGTGGAGGCCCAAGGGTGACATCAGGTGTTTCTCTGATGCACCACCTTAAATATCGAACTCTAGATTTTCCTATCTCCATATCGAATTCTAGATTTTCCTATCTCCATATCGAATTCTAGATTTTCCTATCTCCATCTCTTGAGTTCTGGGATGACAGAGGTGCACCACCATGCCCAGGTTTTTGTTATGCTAGCATCAAAGCCAGTATTCTGTTCGCTAGGCAGGCACTCTACCACCAAGCCACACCCTCAGCCACTGATGGAAGCTTTTAGGTTATTTGCCATAGTTAAAATTTGTTTTTGTTTTGTTCATTAGCTATAGCACAGGCCGCAGGAGACTACCCTTTGGACAGCTCATCTTTCTGTCATGCTAGAGAATTAAATTGGATAGTGTTGCTTGTATGTGGGGCTTGGAGGCCACTTCTCTCCCCAGGTTTGGTTAGTGGAGAGGGACCCACTAAGTATTGGGAGAGTTAAATTTGAAAATCTGGGAGAAATCTGGTTCCTGGCTGTCTGATTCTGCTCCAGAGTGTACAGGAAGGAGAGATGCACCTTAGAGGGCAGATCAGGCACATGACAGAGGATTAGCTAGAGTCAACCAAGTCACAGATATTCATACGCAGCCTCGGAAGTGAGGGGATGCAGTGAAGGGACAATTAGGAAGTGGCTGGAGAGATGACTCCTGAGTTCAGATCTCCAGAATCCAGGCAGAGCCGGGTTGGAAGGTGAGGACTGACACCCCAGGTTGTTGTCTGGTCTCCACACTTGTTTCTGTGTCCCCTGATATATATATAGAAGCAGCCAGGCGTTGGTGGCGCATGCCTTTAATCCCAGCACTTGGGAGACAGAGGCAGGCAGATCTCTGTGAGTTCGAGGCCAGCCTGGTCTACAAAAACTAGCTGTAGAGAAACCCTGTCTCAAAAAATCAAAAAAAAAAGCAATTAGGAAGTGTTGAACAATGAGATAATGGGAGAAAAGGCTGATGGAAGGAACTGGGGTAGAGGTCAGCTCCTTCCTCAGGATCAGGATCCTCTTTTTAAGTTGCAACAGAGCCTGAAGTGGCTACAGGTCCTGTAACTGTGTGATAGGCTGAGGCAGGAGGATGGCAAGCAGAAGGCTAACCTAGGCTACAGAGTTCCAGGAGAGCCTGGGTAATTTAATGAGAACTTGTCTCCAAATGAGGGCAAAGGATGTGTCTTAGTGGTAGAGCCCCTGCCTAGAATCCCCCAGTGAAGGATTGGGGGCATGGGTCAGTTGTAGATGGCCTACCTAGAATTCCACAGTGAAGGATTGGGGGCATGGGTCAGTTGTAGAGGGCCTACCTAGAATCCCCCAGTGAAGGACTGGGGGCATGGGTCAGTTGTAGAGGGCCTACCTAGAATCCCCCAGTGAAGGACTGGTGTGTAGCTCAATGCTAAAAACCAGGCCTGATATTTGCAAGTTGTGGGCTCTATCCCCAACAATGCAATATATAAATAAATAGGTAAGTAATTATGTCAGTAAATGAAAGTATGCAAACCTACAGTTAAATCACATGTAAAACAAATGATGGAAACCACCACTTTTTAGCTATCGTATGGTGTTTTCAGAAAGTATTTTCTTTTTACTTAAGTGTGTGCATGTGCATCATGAGCAGTTGCCTCTTGAGCCCAGAAGAGGGCGTCAGATCCCCTGGAGCTCGAGTTACAGTGAACCACCCACTTGTTGTAGGTGCTGGGAACTGAACTCAGGTCCTTTGCAAGATCAACAAGTGCTGGCAACTGTTGAGCCTTCTCTCTTGTCCTCGGCATAACATTAAAAAAAGTATGTGTACCCTTGAAGTTATTGTCTACTACTGTATCTATCATAGACATAGACTGTATGGTTATAGGAAGCTTTATTTAATGGTGTGTTACATTGTGTCTCTTGTCAAGGACTTGGTTCCTTGACTTCCTCTCAGTAGCCTGAAGTTGGTGGTAGTAAGAGTAACTGGCAAATGCTGTGTATTAGGCCTCTTGCCTCCCCCTCCTCGCTCAGGTGATTGTTTAACTTTTGCCAAATGCAGAGTTGCCATTTTTCACAGACCAGTCAGGCATGTGCCAAGTGCTGTTTAAGTGTGGCTGTTACTGTTATTATTTTGTTTGGCAGTTTTTGCAGACAGAACTTGGACAGAGTCCTTGACCAGCTGTTTTATTTTTCTTCTTGTCTCTAGTTTGTCCGACCATCTGTAAGTCACATGGCTGCACAGCTGAAGGCCTGTGCTGCCACAAGGAGTGCCTAGGCAACTGTTCGGAACCTGATGACCCTACCAAGTGTGTGGCCTGTCGCAACTTCTACCTGGATGGTCGCTGTGTGGAGACCTGCCCGCCCCCTTACTACCACTTCCAGGATTGGCGCTGTGTGAACTTCAGCTTCTGCCAAGACCTTCACTACAAATGCAGAAACTCTAGGAAGCCTGGCTGTCACCAATACGTCATTCACAACAACAAGTGCATCCCTGAGTGTCCTTCTGGCTATACAATGAATTCCAGCAAGTGAGTCCTGTTCGTGGGTCCAGGGAAGTAGCTGGATGGAAGCTGGTGATGTAGTTAAAGCTGTTAAAAGAGGGCTCTTTGGCTAGGATGCATCCTCAGCACTGATCCTAGCATTTGGGAGGTAGAGGCAGGAGTAGCAGATGTTCAGGGTCATCCTTGGCTATGTAGTGAGGTCAAGGCCAGCATGAGCTATATAGAACCCTGTCTCAAAAGAAAGAAACATATACCACCTTCAAGAAAACCACTAAACGCTGTTAACTGCTGTTTAGAACTGATGATGAAGCCTTATCAGTTCCAACCATGCTAAACCAGAGTGCATTGGCTAAGAATGCAGTTACCACCATTTACATCTTTTAAATTCTGTATGTGTGTGTGTTTTCATGTGCATGTGCAGATGGATATGTGCAAACATGCATACATGTGTACAAGAGTGTGTGTGCATATGCATGCATGTGCAAGTGTGCACACATGTGGGAACCTGG
The DNA here is from genome assembly GCA_001685075.1 of Bramus lutescens. Classification (NCBI taxonomy): domain Eukaryota; kingdom Metazoa; phylum Chordata; class Mammalia; order Rodentia; family Cricetidae; genus Bramus; species Bramus lutescens. The sequence goes on from LOEQ01000177.1 coordinate 437,560, forward strand.
GTGTGCAGGAGGACACGTGCACATGTATGTGTTTGTGTTCATGTGTGTTGGCATTGTGTGTAGGTGGGCATGTGTATGTATATGTGTGTATGTGTTCATGTGTGTGAACAGGTATATGTGTAGATGGGTACATGTGTGTGTACATGTGTGCATGCTTGTATGTGTGTTGTAGATCAGTGGTTGATTGCCACGGACCGGCTCTCGGGGAGCTCAATGACCGAGGGAGAACAGGGGTGAAGGCTCGAGGAGAACTCAGGATTCGGCGAATGA
>LOEQ01000177.1:438560-448689 GCA_001685075.1 Bramus lutescens
TTGTTGATCAAGGAGAATAAGGCAATTCAGGCCTTTTTTACCGGGCCGATTGCCCGGGATCCGTGGGGGGCTTCGCTCCGAGAAGCTCTTACCCCTCACCTGACGCCGACTCCCGTTCTTGCGACATTCTGTCATACAGGTGTCAGCGCAGGTATGGCAGTTGATGTTGGATGTTTTCTTCAGTTACTGTCCTTAGTTGTTTAAATATTTTACCTTTATTCATGTATATGTGTGTATGTGTAGTGTCTGTATGCGCAGGGAGGTGTCTGGGGAGGCCAGTAGAGGGCATCAGTTATCTTCGAGCTGAAGTTACAGGTGACTGTAACTCTCCGAGTGGGTGTTGGGAATTGAACTCAGGACCTCAAGAGCAGCAAGTTCTCTGGACCACTGAGCCATGTCTCCAGCTCCCACTTTAATTTTAATTTAATCCAACTCTAGTTCCCCTTTTAAGAAAAGGTCTCTCACTGGTTCTAGAGCTTGGAATACTCCTGTGTCTGCGTCTCCGTGCTAGCATTATAGGCGTGACTTCCGTCCTGGCTCTGCATCCTCATGCTTGCACAGCAAGTATTTTGCCAACTGAGTGATCTACCAGCTCTCAGAAGTGTTTTTTTGTTTGTTTTATTTTCTTTAATACTGTGTCCTGGGGTTTGATCATGGGCTTGATCAGAAGGAAATGCTCCTCTTCATGAACACCCTATTTCTGAGTGCCATGCTTACAGTTGAAGATGGGATTCTTTCATTTCACCTGCACCCTCCTTCCTGGCTCAGTGAATAACTGTTATACCAGGAAGGTAGCTATGTTGTCCATATCCTACCCAACTTGACCCCAACACAACCTGGGAACACTCTGTCTTAGGGAGGGGGAGCCTTACGCCTACACTGTTCCCAGAGCTTGACTGTCCTTCCAAGATCAGCACTATCAAGCTATTTCCTAGCACTTGGGTGAGAAATAGGGCTTCTCTCCTTGGCGATGAGTCAGGCTTCCTATATATTCACCCCAGATGCTTTGTTCAAGGCTTCAACTTTGTCGATGAGCTATTTTAGTGTCTGGGACTTTCACCAAGTTGTTGTTTTATATCTCTTTTGTGTTTTTGGTTTTGGGTTTAAAAGAAGGGAGGTGGGGTGAGGGATCTCCAGCAAAGAACAGAAAACCAAATCAGAAACAGACGCACATTGCAAGGCCTTGAGCTGACCTGCTGACGTCAAAATTCTTCCTCTCAGACTTGGGCGCTAGCCAAGTGAGCCAGCAAAAGAGTGTTTTGATTTTGGTGGGAAATTTTATTTCCCTGGGTGGAAAGGGAAAGAAGGAAAACAATTTTTATTTTAGCTCCTGTGAATTTTTTTTAGTGTTTATGAAACCTAAAAGTACAATATGTTTTGTTTTGCTCATTTTTTATTAAATAAATTGAAAAAAAAAGCCAAAGAAATGAAACAAGTACTGTTGGCCCAAATAGACCTCTATAAATCAGTCTCTGTGTTGAATGGGACTTTATTTTTTATTTTATTTTTTCCTTTTGAGGGGGGGAGGAGGCTCAACAGGAAGATTGGAGAAAGAAACACTGTTCTGTTTATCCATTTCAGTTTTTCAAGAATGATTTAAGGACTGATGGTTTCTGTCAAGACTTGTTTAAAAGACATTGACTTAAGATCTGAGAGATGACCCACCAGATAAAGCAGGATTTGGATTCCGAGGACCCATGTAACTGCCTGGCTGTGTGATGACCCACCTGCAATCCCAGCCTTGGAAAGTAGAGACAGGGATCCCCAGAGCAAGTTGGCCATCTACTGAATTATGTGAGGGATCCTAACTCAGTATGTAAGATGGAGGGCTGGTGAAGGTGGTTCAGCAGGTAAGGGTGCTTGCAACCAAGCCTGACATCCTAAGTTTGAACCCTTAGTTCCCACAGAAGAAGAAAACTGACTCTCAAAAGTTGTCCTCTGACCTTCATGCTACACACTATGTCTGTCTGTCTGTCTGTCTGTCTGTCTGTCTGTCTGTCTGTCTGTCTGTCTATCCATCTGTCTATGTATCTCTCTGTATATACATGCACACACACATATGATAGCTAACAATTGAGAAAGACATCTAGCTTCAGTTGTGGGCTTTCACACATAGGTACATACATGCATACATAGCACAAGTATATATACATTCAAAAGAAGAAAAAGACATTGGATTTAAATAAAAAGCATTTTTTTAATGCTCACCATAACCAAGATGGTGATCCTCTGCACATTGTTCTGTTGTAGGTTTCTATATTTGTTCCCAATTCCTGTAGGAGAAAGCTTCTTGATGTTGGTTGACTAATCACTGATCTAAGAGTATGGCAGAATGTCCTTAGGAGTTATTTTATTGCTAACTTCTCTCTCTTTCTTTCTTTCTTTCTTTCTTTCTTTCTTTCTTTCTTTCTTTCTTTCTTTCTTTCNCCTCCCTCCCTCCTTTTCTTTTCTTTCTTTTTTGAGACAAGGTTTCTTTGTTCATTTCTGGCTATCCTGAAACTCGCTTTGTAGTTCAGGCTGTCTCGAACACACAGAGATCTGCCTGCCTCTACCTCCCAAGTGCTGGGATTAAAGGTATGCGCCACCACTGTCTGGCTCAATAGTGTTTGATTTTCCCCTAGGTCCATGGCCTAGCTATTCTCAGGTTCTTGGACACCTAAACAGTGTCAGGCATGGGTTTCATCTCATGGAATGGGCCTTAAATCTAACCAGATAGTAGTTGGTTACAATTTTATGCCACCGTTACACCTGGTATCATGCAGGCAGGTCATCATAGGTGGAAGGGTTTGTTTGGGTTGGTGGCATGCAGAGGACCTTCCAATACCGTGAACATTAGTTAGCAAGAGTAAAGAAAGGTTCTACATAAGCATAAGCTCCACTTCTCATGATCAACGAGACATGTTGCTGTTGTCTTCAGTAATAGGGCCTTACCATCAGTTTGTGGTCAGCCACCAGTAGCCTTATTGGCAATAGCCTGAGTTGTGTGGGGATTTCTTGGGGATCTCCTTTCTGTGTCTAGCTACTTGATTGGGTCTAATGGATTCTTGGTCCTGAGGTTTTACTTGGTAGCCAGAAATGTCTGGTTGAGGCATTGTCTCCCCATTAGATTTCTACGTATGTATATATTTTAAGAAGCTTCTACTGTAGTTGGTTTCCATATGGCTCCCTCTGTGTTTCTTAGTGTTAGCTGTTTCTCTCTGTACTCTCTCCCTTACTTCCTTCTTCTTTTCCTCTCCCTGAATCCTCCTGTTCCAGTCTCTCCCCATCCCCGATTCCCTTCCTCCACTCATAATTATGTATTCCATGTCTCTTTCCTTGAGATATCCTTCTCTACCCTTAGTTACTTCTCTACATCTAACCTTTGTGGTTATAGTAGCTTGCCTACCCAAGGCCTAACAGTTAACATATTTTTCTATGTGAATGCATACCATATTTGTCTTTCTGGGTCTGCGTTATCTCACTCAGGATGATTCTTTTTCCTAGTTCCACCCATTTATCTGAGAATTTTATGATTTTATTTAATATATATTGGGTATTGGCTCACTATCCGATGTGTGGTTGGTAAAATTCTTTCCCCATTCTGTAGGCTGCTGCTTTGTCCAAATGACAGTGGCCTTTGCCTTATAGAAGCTTTTCAGTTTCATGAGGTCTCATTTATTAATTGTTAATCATAGTGCCTGTGCTATCAGTGTTCTTTTCAGAAAGTATTTTCCTATGCCAATGAGTTCAGGGCTGTTCCCCACTGTCTCTTCTATCAGATTCATGTATCTGGCTGTGTATTGAGGTTGTTGATCTATTTGGATTTGAGTTTTGTTCAGGGTGGTAAGTATGAGCCTGTCTAATATTCTTATCCATGCAGCCTCCAGTTTGACCAGTACCATTTGTTGAAGATGTTGTCTCTTTTCCCCAGTATATGTGTGGCTTCTTTGTCAAAAATCAGGTGTCCATATGTTTGCTGGATTTATATCTGGATCTTCGGTTCAGTTCCATTGATCACCATGTTTGTTTTTATGCTCATACCGTGGTGTTTTTATTATTGTAGATCTGTAGTACAATTTGTAGTCCTGCAGTTCTTTTATTATTCAGGATTGTTCAACTATTCTGTTTTTGTGTGCGTATGTTTCCATATGAATCTGAAAATTGTTCTTTCAACTTCTGTCAAGAATTGTGCTGGCAAATTGATGGGGATTGCATTGAATCTGTAGATGCGTTTGGTAGGATGGCCATTTTTGCTCTATTAATTTTGCTGATCCATGAGCATGGGAGATCTTTCCATTTTCTAATATCATCTTCAATTTTTTCCTCAGTGCCTTAAAAGTTTTTTATTATATATGTTTTCCACTTGCTTGGTTAGAGCTACCACAGTATATTTTATTATTTTTAGGTTATTGTGAAAGTTATTGCTTCTCTGATTTCTTTTTCAGTCTGTTTATCATTTGTATATAGGAAGGCTAAGTGTTTGTCAGCTGTAGGAGTTCCCTGGTAGAATTCTTAGGGTCACATAAGTATACTATCATTTCATCTGTAAATAAAAATACTTTGATTCTTCCTTTGGAATCTATATCCCCTTGGATCTCCTTTAGTTGTCTTATTGCTCTAGCTAAGATTTCAAATACTATATGGTATGGAGAGAGTGGACAGCCTTGTCTTTTTCCTGGTTTTAGTGGAATTGCTTTGAGTTTCCTTCCATTTAAATTGATGTTGACTGGCGGCTTGTTATTATTTTGAGGTATGTACCTTGTATCCCTAATTTCTCCAGATCTTTTATCATGAAGGGGTTTGGATTTTTGTCAAAGGCCTTTTCTGCATCTAATGAGATGATCATGTGGTTTTTTTCCCTTTCAGTTTGTTTGCATGGTGGATTACTTTAATTGATTTAAGAATGTTAAACTCTGTGAATCTGTGGGATGAATCCACTTCATTGGGTGGATGATCTTTTTTGTTGTTCTTAGATTCAGTTTGCAAATATTTTATTGAGAATATTTGCATCTATGTTCGTAAGGAAAGTTGGTCTGTAGTTCTCTTTCTTTGTTGGGTCTTTATGTGGTTTAAGTATCAGAATGATTGGGCTTATAAAAAGAACTGGGCAAGGTTCCTTCTGTTTCTTTGAAAGTCTGGTAGAATTATATGTTAAAGTCAGCTGGCCCTGGGCTTTTTTTTTTTTCATTTTCTAATTCGGAGTACAGGTTTTTAAAGTATATACTTATGATTCTCTGGATTTCCTTGGTGTCTGTAGTTATGTCCATATTTTTGTCTCTATGTCTGTTAATTTGGATCTTCTTACTATGTCTTTTTGTGAATTTTTCTAAGGGTTGCAACCTTATTGATTTTCTCAGAGAACCAACTCTTTGTTTCATTGATTCTTTCTACTTTTTGGTTTTATTTTTTCTCTGTTTTATTCATTTTAGCCCTGAGTTGATTATTTCTTGCTGTTTACTTCTTTGGGTTGTGATTTTATTCTCTTTATTCTAGTTCTTTCAGGCATACTGTTAAGATTGAGATCTCTTCATTTTTTTTATGTTGTAATTTCATTTTTTAAAATGGAACTTAGAGATATGAACTTGCCTCTTAGAACTGCCTTGATTGTGTTATGTATGTTTGTGTATGATATGTTTTCACTTTCACTTAATTCTATAGAAAGTCTTTAATTTAATTCCAAATTTCTATCTTGACTCATTTTTTCATTCAGTAAAGAGTTGTTCAGTTTCCATGACTTTGTAGCTTTATGTTGTTTCTGTTGTTGATATCCAGCTTTAATCCATGGTAGTCTGATAGGATACAGGTGTTATTTTGGGTTTGTTGTGTTTGTTGGTCTTTCTTTGTGTCTGAGTATGTTGTCAAATTTGGAGAAAGTTCCACAAGTTCCTGGGAAGAAGGTGTATTCTTTTGGATTTTGGCAGAATGTTTTGTAAATATTTGTCAGGTCTGTTTGGTTTATGACATGAGTTAGCTCCAGCATTTCTCTTTCACTTTTGTCTGGATGACCTGTTTGTGAGAGAGGGCACTGAAGTGTCCCACTGTCACTGTTTGAGGGTCCATGTGTGATTTAAGCTGTAGTAGTGTTTCTTTATGAACTTGGGTGCCCTTGTATTTGGTTTGCAGATATTAAGAATTGCAATGTCCTTTTGATGGATTTTCTGTGATGAATATGTAGTGTTGCCCCATATCTCTTCTAATTAGTTTTGGTTTGAAGTCTGTTTTGTCTGATATTAAAATAGCTACACTGGCTTCTTAGGTCCATTTGCTTAGAATCTTTTTCCATTCTTTTATCCTGAGGCAATGTCTGTCCTTGATGTTGAGTTGTGTTTCTTGGATGCAGCTGAAGAATGGATCCTGTTTTCATATTCATTCTGTTAGTGTTTGTCTTTTTATTGGATAATTGAGGTCATCTACATTGATAATTATGAATCAGCAGTGTTTCTTGATCCCTACTGTTTTGTTGTTATAGTGTGTCTTCCCTATTTGATTTGCTGGTCTGGTATTATTTATTCCTTGTGTTTTCTTGGTTGTTGTTAGTCTATTTAGGTTGACATATTCTTTCTAGAGCTTGAGTGCTTGAAGAGCTGGATTTATAGATAATACTGCTTAACTTTAGTTTGATCTTGGAATGTTTTTCTTTTTCCATCCCTGGTGATTGATAGTTTTCCTGGGTATAGTATTCTGTGGTCTTTAAGAATCTGTATAACATCTATCTAGGCCCTTCTGGGCTTCAGAATCTTCATTGAAAACTCAGGTCTTATTCTAATACAGCAATGTTTCTCAACCTATGGGTCGTGGCTTTTGGGAGTTGGTGTCACGTATCAGATATTCTGCATGTTAGATATTTATATTATGATTCATAACAGTAGTAAAATTACAGTTAAAAAGTAGTGATGAAATAATTTTATGGTTGTGGGTCACCACAAGATGAGGAAGTGTATTAAAGGGTCACAGCATTAGGAAAGTTGAGAACCACTATTTCTAATAGGTCTGCTTTTATATGTTATCCATTACCTTTTCATGCAGCTGCTTGTAATGAGTCTTTTTCTGTCCCACCAGATAGCTCCCAAATAATGTGAGAGTTCTTATTAATTATTAACGCTCAGCCTGTAGCTTAGGCTTGTTCTTAAGAAGCTCTTATAACTTAAACTAACCCATTTATACTAATATACATTCTATCTTCCCAGAGTCCTCTATGTCTCTGGAAGTCTCACCTAACCTCTTCTGCCTAGCTATTGGTCATTCAGCTCTTTATTAAACCAATCAGAAGACACCTTGGCAAAGCTCCATCTTTACAGTGTAAACAAATATTCTGCAACTGGTAGTCATTTTGTGCTGGTGTCTACACCTTCGGGTGGTGTTTTAGGTGATTCTAGGTGCTCATATCTGGTCTTGCCTCTGTTGGGTGACTGTTCCGTTTCTTGGTTTCTGTTGCTTTCTCTGTATCTTAGGACAGTGTGATGCTGTGGACTGCCTTGTTGGAAGTGCTTCTGCAGGCCAGTGGGTGGCAGAAAGTGGTGGAGGTGGGCTCTGGGAGAAAAACTGAGAGGGACTTCAGGAAAGAGCTTAGGGATCCTGTTCATACCTAGAGGTGGTGTCCCCAGGGATTTAGAGGTGTGGAAGAGGGGTCTGGGGAGACAGGAATGAAAGGCCCAGTGGGGCCCTGGGCCTGAATCAAGAGTTGGAGTGTTCAGTGAAGGGAGTTGAGTTGTAAAATCCTGGTAGGCAGTTTATTTATTTATTTATTTTTTAATATATAGGGCTGAGGGTGATAATGGAGAGATCATAAAGGAGGAGAGGAAGGACAGTGTGATTCTCCTGCCTGTGTCCATACTGTGTGTGGCCACTGGGGGTCTCTGGTAGAGAATATTTCTAGGTATTGGGGCTGACATAGAGGAATGGGGATGGACTAGACGTAGGTGTTGAGAGGGTCCACAGCCTGAAGGAAAGCTGAGTCCACACCAAGGTCTGGTTAAGTCCTCAGGCACTGGAGTTAGGGAGTAAGGACAGGCCCCTGCAAACAGTCTGCTGCAGGGCTGCAATCACACTGGAGAAGTTGTAATGGAGGACAGGAATGAGAGTGGAGATTGCCTGCCTGAGTCCCAGCTAGGTATGAAACACGATTCTTGGAGTTTTAAAGAACAGAGTTCTGGAAACTCACATAGATTCATTAAAACACTCCATCAGCTATGGTCACAACAAGGTGTCTGGCAGGATGAAGGGCTGCTTCTTTCTGAAACAAGAAGAACCAGATATTTGGGGGTGTGTTTAGTTGGCATTAACAAACACTGGGCAGTGATTTTTTTTTAAAGGGGCTAATTGGCTATTCTAAGTATGTGGTAGGCATTTGACAGCTACTAACGTCTGGAAATGTTTTTAGTTGTGGCAACGTGGAGATGGGATGTTGTTGGTACTGAGTATAGCTTGGGGATCTTGCTTTGCATCCTATACTGCCCATGGGCGCTTGATTACCACTGTGAAGATAAACTTGGTTTCAGTTATTCTGAGTTCTGTATCAGTGAGTTTTCTGTTGCTGTGATAAAATGCTCTGACCAAAAGCTACTTAAGGGAAGAGATGTTTGTTTCAGCTCACACTGCCTGCTCACAGTCTATGCCTGAGAGAAGTCAGGCAGAAACCTGAAACAGAAACCACAGAGCAGTGATGCTTGCTGGCTCAGTTTCCAGCTCATATACAGATAGTATTGTTACACAGCCCAGACTCACCTGCCTAGGAAGTGGTGTCACTCACAGTGGACTGGGCTCTCCCACATCAGTCAACAATCAAGATAACTCCCCATGGTCATGGGCCAACTGGTCTAGGCAATCCTCAACTGAGATTCCCTCAAGATAACTCTAGGCTGCATTTTGTTGACAGCTGAAGCTAACTAGGACAGTGCTGAGCTCAGCCCTTCCACTTTAGAGTAATTGCCGCCGGGTCCCCATGAAGCATGCTGTATTCCACACAGTGGGTGAAGGAACCCTATGCACCCAATTGATCTGTTTCTCTTTCTCTGCTCCATTCTCAGCTTGATGTGCACCCCATGTCTGGGACCCTGTCCTAAGGTCTGCCACATCCTCGATGGCGAGAAGACCATTGACTCTGTGACATCTGCCCAGGAGCTCCGAGGCTGCACTGTAATCAATGGCAGCCTGATCATCAACATTCGAGGGGGCAGTGAGTACTCCCAGGAGGGTCCGCCACTCCACCGTACACTGTGAGCAGGGAAGTACAGAGCCCAGGGTATTCCACACTTTCCCCTCTCAGCTTTCATGGCCATATTCACTTGGTTCCTGTGGTCTCAGCTTCTCAGGAGGCTGAGGCAGGAGGATTGCTTGAATCTAGAAAGTTCAGACCAGCCTGGGTAACATAATCCTATCTAAAGAAACCAAACAACATAACAAGCAAAGTGACACATCCCTCAGTGGCCCTCTAAGTAGGAGACTCTTAGCAGGAGTTGCCTTAAAATCTGAAACAAAAAGTTCCTGGCTCTGTTTTCCAGGCATTCTTATTTTCCAATCTGCATCAGGAATCTATTCTTTTTATTTTTTGTGTTCATTTTCTTCCATGTATGTACTATGTGTGTGTGGTGTCCTCAAAAGCCAGAAGTGGGCACTGCAGTTACAGATGGTTGTTAACTGCCATGTGGGTGCTGGGTACTGAACCCAGGTTCTCTGCAGGAGAAGCAGATTCTCTTAACTACTGCTGGGCCATCTGTACAGCCCTAGGAATCTGTATTCTTACCAGTCTGCACTGAGTCTGCTGGCTCACACTTGTTATTCCAGTACTCAGGAGATGGAGGTAGGAGTAGTTCAAGCTCCTCCTTGGCTACATTGTGAGTCTGAAGCCAGCCTAGGCTACATGAGACCCCATGTCAAAGAAATAAATAAAGAAAAAGCCTCCAGGCTAGAAGAACTTTAGTTTAGTATGGATAGGGCTGTAGGTCAGTAAGTAGCATTCATGGGCATACTGGCATACTGGTGAAATCAAAGCACTGGGGGAGTGAGGCCACAAAAATCAGAAGTTCAAGGGTATCGTTGGTTAGATGGTAAATTTGAGGCCAATTTGGACTTCATGAGACTTTGTTTCAAAAATAAATAAAATAGGGCTGGAGAGATGGCTCAGAGGTTAAGAGCATTGCCTGCTCTTCCA
>LOEQ01000177.1:448771-465288 GCA_001685075.1 Bramus lutescens
TGGGGTCTGGTGCCCTCTTCTGGTCTGTAGGCATACACGCAGACAGAATATTGTGTACATAATAAATAAATAAATATAAAAAAATAAAATAAAAGCAAGCATGTTGTATTATAGGTTTGCTTCAAACTCACTATGTAGTCATAGGTGACTTTCAACTCCTAATCCTCCTTTTGTCACATCCTGAGTGCTGAGATAACAGGATAGCATGAGCACACACACACACACACACACATACACACGCACATGCATACACATGTGCACACACACAATAGGAGGGCTGGTATACACAAATACAGAAACAGACACACAGACACTTATACACACACACCAAGAGGGCAGGAACACACATATACATGCGCCAGGAGGGCAGGAACACACACACACACACACACACACACACACACACCCCAGAAGGGTAGGAATACATACACACATACATACACATACACCAGGAAGGCAGGAACACATACATAGACACTCAGACACACAGACATAGATACACACACACACACACACGATAAAAATTCCTGCAGACACTCATGGGTGTTTCCTCTTTTCTGTAGACAATCTGGCAGCTGAGCTGGAGGCTAACCTTGGCCTCATTGAAGAAATTTCAGGGTTCCTAAAAATCCGGCGCTCCTATGCTCTAGTATCGCTTTCTTTCTTCCGGAAGCTACATCTGATTCGAGGAGAGACCTTGGAAATCGGGTATGTGAACCTGGCTATGTTTGTGGCTGCCAACCAAGAAACTCATGGATGAGACAACAGACGGATGGGTAGATGGTTCACTGGGTAAACTGCTTACTTTGCAACATTAAGACCTGAGTTTGATCACAGGTTTAACAAAAGGAACCTACTAGTGTTGGAAAGGAAAGACAGGTGGATCCTTGACGCTCCCTGGTCAGCCAGTCCTCACCTACTTATCAGGTTGGAGGCCAGTGAGAGACCCTGACTCAGAAAACCAAGGTGGATGAGGTATAAGGGATGGCAGCAAGGTTTTCCGCTGTCCTCCCTACTCAGGAACACACATGCACAAATGCACCCTGTAGGATTTTTTTTTTAACCCAACTGAAGCAAAATGAAGCATCTGTTAGGTGACGGTCTCTGTAGCACTCCCGAATGTCCATCCAGCTAGGAAACACAAAAGTCTACTTTCCAGTCTTCCTGGGAAACCAGAGGCTGGGATTTGCTAATGGCTTATGCATCTGTCGCAGCTACACTGAGAATGGAGTGTGATAACTACCTGGTTACAGCCATGTTTGGAATCTTCTTGGTCCTGTCAATACAGAACTCCCACTCTCACCGCAAAGGGATAAGAGATAGTTTATTCTGGAGCCAATCGTGAGTAGCATGGCCCAGGAACACCGATAAAGTTAATCCCAAATTGCATATTTCAATGTGGTAACAGTCTCATGAAGTTTTTATACTAATAGAACACATAAAAGTCCCAAACCAAGGTCCTTTTAAAAGATGTTGGTAGACACATCAAAGAGGTGCTTAACAGCAAACCAGAGAAATCTATGCTATAGGCCTCAGGTGTTATCTGACGACATTCTTAGTGTTTTGGTTCATAGAAGCTAATGCTCTGCTATGCTAGTACATTCCTAAAGGATATTACATGCTATTACATGCTAGCCACAGGGTATTTGGTCAGACACAGAGATGGACAAGGAGTGACTGTGAGGGGAGTTCAAGACAGACCAGGATAAACTATAATTAGACTTTAGACCTGCAATGCTCCAACCTCTCCACAGTTATTGAAATTTTAACCAATTAATCAGTGTTGTAGAAGGCTCAACATAAGATGTTGTGATCATGATGTCGCTGTCCCCCAACCCCAAGAACTTTCGTTCACCAACCTTAACGGAGACCACCCCTCCTCTTTGTTGAGATCCTCGTCTTTCCTGGCCCCTGGAATTCCATTTCCTCAAGGCATTCTCCACACACCCTAGGTATCGTTTCTCATTTCCCTCTCAGTCTCCATATCTTTTCTGAGTTGGCAGTGTGGGCTCTCGGCCATGGCCTGTGTCTTGGGATCTTGCCCTATATAAGCTGAAATACTCAGTCCCAATTCTCTCCTTCCCCACAACCCCAAGCCTGTCTCTGTAGCTTTCCTCAGGTGACCACCTGGAACTTCAGATACAGCAAATGTCCTTCTGACCCCAGTTGTCCATCCTTTTTTTCTGGGACTCTCATTTGCTCTGCTTTCCTCCGGGTCCCACAGAACCTGCCTAAGTTGCTCAAACAAACAGGAATCTGGCGTGTGGTGTTTTGAGAAGTAGAGATAGATTCATGAGCAGAAAGATCATTCAGAAATGCAATGGAGAAGTTAGATTCTCTGTCTCTCATGGGCACAAAATGGCTGCCTTTCCCCCAGCCTCATAGCTCTAAAAGCAGCCACCAATAGGGAAAGGGGCAAAAGGAATGCCAATCCACACTGTGTCTTAAAGCAGAGCCACACAACTGGGCGCTTGGGAGGTGAAAGCAGGCAATTCTCAAGCCAGCCTGGCCTGGTCTATTTAGTGATTTCTAAGGCCAGCCAGGGCTGCACAGTGAGACCCTTTCTCAAGCCTGTCTAAAAACAAACAAATAAATAAACAGAAGCACAACACAAAACCAAACCAAACATGCTTAAAACCTTTCATACTTTTTGTCCCCAAACTTGGTTTCTGTTTCTATTTTTATTGCCTGGGTCACATTTTTTTACCCTTCCAATACCCAGTCTGACCCCAACCCCTGCCTCCCTTCCATCTCTACCTGCTCCTTCAACTTTACCTCCTCTTTCTTCTCTAGTTCCCTTTCTTTTCCCTCTTATTTTGCTATATTGATTATTGAATCTACTGCCTGGTGCATGCTAAGCAAGCACTCTAGCACTGAGCCATGCCTCCAACCCCTCACTGGGGGATCCTAGGCAGGGGCTCTACTGCTGAGCCACATCCCAGCCCCTCACTGGGGGATGCTAGGTAGGTGCTCTACTCCTGACCCATGCCCTCAGCCTTACTAGGGGATTCTAAGCAGAAGCTCTACCCCTTTGCTGCACCCCTAGTCCCTCACTGAGGGATTCTAGGAGAGTGCTCTGCACATTCCTGGCCATGAAATCTTGTGAATTTCTTTGTTCTCCACAGTCCCAAAAATAATTTGTGAGTCTGTGTGAAGCAAATGGCTAGAACTGGGCCCACAGCTAAACTGAAGGGGTCAACTCCAGGCCTGGCCCTTGATGCCTAGGTTTTAGTTTTTATTTAACTGTGATATTTACAATTAATTCTTGAGAATTTCTTATATACATACAGTATATTGTGATCATAATCAGCCCCTATACCTCCCTCTTACTCCTCATAGATCCACCCCACCCCTACTCCCTCTCAAGTTCATTTCTTTTAAAACAAAATTACAGCCCACTGTGTGTACTGTGGCCCCTGGCATTTTGGGATTGAAGATGATGGGTTGTGGAGTGACTAGCTGTGTGTGTATCTACAGGAACTACTCTTTCTATGCCTTGGACAACCAGAACCTCAGGCAGCTCTGGGACTGGAGCAAGCACAACCTCACCATCACTCAGGGCAAGCTCTTCTTCCACTACAACCCCAAACTCTGCTTGTCAGAAATCCATAAGATGGAAGAGATTTCCGGAACTAAGGGCCGCCAGGAGAGGAACGATATTGCCCTGAAGACCAATGGGGACCAGGCATCCTGTAAGTCTCTTCATCTTTATGTTCCTAATGGCTGCCCTCTCTTAGCCACTACCCTAGTCCCCAGGAAAGTGCCATTGTCCTTTGTTGAGCTACAGCTTTCTGGGAGAGGAGTTTTAAAATACCAAAGGCAGGTGTGTATGTATGTGCATATGTGTGCACATGTGTGTGTACATGTGCATGTCTGTGTGTCCAGGTGTGTGTGTGTGTGTGTGTGTGTGTGTGTGTGGATGTGTGGATGTGTGTGTGTCTGTGGAGGACAGAAGACAACCTTACGTGTCATTCCCTAGGCATCATCCACTGTTTTTCTTTTTTGTTAGATAGGGTTTCTTGCTGCCTGGAGCTCACCAGTAGGCTTTGTGGGTCTGGTCAGAGAACCACAGGGATCTGCCTTTCCTACTTTTTCAGTGCTGGGGTTGGGAGTGTGCACCATTGTCTTAATCAGTGTCCTATTTCTCTGAAGAGACTCATAACAAAGGCATTTCTTATAAAAGAAAACATTTAATTGGAGCTGGCTTATAGTTTCAGAAGCTTAGTCCATTATCATGGTGGGAAGCATGACAGTAGATAGGCTTGGGGCTGAGAGCTTACATCCTGATACATAGGCAGCAGGTAGAGAGAAGAGAGAAACTGGACCTGGCATGGCCTTTTGAATCTCAAACCCCTCCCCCAGTGATATACTTCCTACAACAAGGCCACACCTTGTAATTCTTTTCAAACACTTCCATTGTGGACTAAGCATTTAACCATATGAACCTATGGGGCTGTTCTTATTTAAACCATCACAATCTACTCCCTGTACAAAATGTATCCTTTCTAACTTCAAAGGCCTCCAAAGTTTTCCACAGTTGCAACACTTTTTAAAAATCCAAAGTATTGCTGGGCAGTGGTGGCACATGCTTTTAATCCCAGTACTTGGGAGGCAGAGGCAGAGGCAGATGGATCTCAGTGAGTTCAAGGGCAGCTTAGTCTACAAAGTGACTTCTAGGACAGTCAGTACTGTTAGACAGAGAAACCCTGTCTTGAAAAAACCAATAAATAAATAATTAATCAAAAAATAAAATAAAAATCCAAAGTCTCTTCGGATGCGCAAGAAAATCTCTTAACTGTAACCTCTTGTAAAATCAAAAAACAGATTAAATACTTGCAATATTTAGTGGCAGAGGATATCATTACCATTCCAAAAGGGAGGAAAGAGAGCATAGTGAGGAAATACTGGACCAAAGCAAGATTGAAGCCTAGCTGGGCAAACTCCAGATTCTGTATTAGACAGTTCTTCCTTTCCAACTTTGCTGAATGCAACACACTTGGTGCTCTTGGGCAACTATCCTTGACAGATATCCCATGGCTCTGGCATCTCCAGCATCATGGTGTCTCCAATGCTGTCTAAGTTTTGTCCTCACAGCTTCACACAATAGTCTGTCCCGGCCTTTATTTAGGGATTCCCCTGTTTCACTAACTGGAGACCAAGCATTCAATCATATGAGCCTATAGGGGCCATTCTCATTCAAACCACCACAGATTTTTCATTTTGTTTGTTCTTCCCCCCACACTTTTTTTTTTTAAATGAGGTTCTGGGGACATAACTCAGGCCCTCAACCTTACAAAGAGAGCATTCACCAAGGGAACTGTTTCCCCAGCCCACCAGAGGCAGGTTTTATGTATCTTATCTGAGTCAGTTGCACAAAGTACAGTGTCTGATGTCACTTAAGCATAAAGCTAATGCTGAGGGTGTCAAGGTTGATGAAATCAATGCAGCAATCTTTATCACCAGGGAAGAAATGACAAGATTAAGTTTGAGGCTAGAGAGATGGTTCAATCCTGTTGCTCTGACCAAAAGTATCTTGGGGAAGAAAGTGTCTATTTTATCTTACATTCCTAGGGCACAATCCATCATTCAGAGAGGTCAAGGAAAGAACTCAAGTTAGAAGTCTAGAGGCAGGAACTGAAGCAGTGACCATGGAAGAGTGCTGTTTATTGTCAGCTAACTTTCTTATATAGCCCAAGGCCACCCACCTATGGATGGCTCTGCATACTGTAGTCTGGGTCCTTCCTTCCTTCCTTGCTTCACAGACATGACCAGAGGCCAACAGGCCAGTCTGATTGAGGAAGTTTTGCATTTGAGATTCCCTCTTCCCAGGTGTGTCAAGTTGACAACTAAGATTAGACATCACTCCTGCACATACATGAACATGCATACACATGTATACATACACATAAAAAAGAGATGATCTCTTTGCTCAAAAGATGGCTGAGTAGTTGTCCTTTTTGCTTTGGCATGGATCATCCACAGTTCAGTTGAGCATCTTATTTGGTTGAGTCTTCAACATCTAATTAATTTACTGACTCCCCGCCTTTCAAACTCAGCAAAATCATTCCTCTGCTAATGTGGATGAGACCTATGTAAGCAATAGCAGATTATATACACCCCCTTTTAATTTTCAACTTGACACAATCTAGAAGCACCTGGAAAAATAATCATAATTGAGGAACTGTCCAGATCAGGCTGGTCTGTAGGCATATCTGTGGAGCATTTTCTTGGTTGACAATTGGTCATTTTGGTGGTTTCTTGCTGGCCCAGAGCTCATCAAGTAGTCTTTGCTGACTTGGGTTTATTTTGACTGTTAATTGAAGTGAGAAGAGCTATTTCATGGCCTGGATCTTGAACAATATGAGACGGAGAAACTAGCTAAGTATAAGCACCAAGCAGGCATCCCCCGTGCATCTGTCTCTCTCTGCTATTGACAGTGGATGATGAGATATGACTAATGGCTTGAGTTCCTGTCTAATTTCCCTGAAATATGATAGACTCTCACCTAACAAACAATCAAACAACTCCTCCTCCCTTAAGTTGCTTTTTGTCACAGTATTTTATCACAGCTACAAAATGAAGCTAGGACTTCCTCCATCCCTCAATCTACCCCCTCCCCAAGAAGCAGGAGGCTGAATACTTTGCTCTGAAATGAGCTCTTCAGAACTCCAATTGCCTGACTTTTTTCTCTTGAACCTTTCTAGGTGAAAATGAGTTACTTAAATTTTCCTTCATTCGGACATCTTTTGACAAGATCTTGCTGAGGTGGGAGCCCTACTGGCCCCCCGACTTCCGAGACCTCCTGGGATTCATGCTCTTCTACAAAGAGGCGTAAGTAAAAGGAGGTGGACTATTTGTTATGCTCCTTATTGCAGGGACAGACAAAGCTGTAAGGAAGGGTTTATCTTGGCTCACAGCTTGTGAGGGCAGCAGGAGTGTGAAGCAGCTGGATACACTGCTACAGTCAGGAAGTGGAGAGATGAACTGGTGCTTAGTTCACACTCTCCTTTAAAATAAGAAAATATCTTAAGTTTGTGCTTTTAAATCTTCATATATTTATGTAATGTATGTTTGATCACATCTATCCACCACTTTCTGCCTCCAACATTCCCTAGTGTGTTCATCCCATTTCCCTCCCAACTTTGTGTTCTCTGTGTGTTTTTGACAACCCCTTTAATCCAGTTGGTGCTGCCCATATGTGCATGCATGTGGACCCATCCACTGGAGCATGAACAACCTACCAGTGTCCATGTTCCCAGAGGGGAGTGACTTAGACTCTTAGCAGCTATATACGACTCCTTGAAGCCCTCCATCATACATGCTGGAATGTTGACTGGCTTGATCTGGTGCAGATAACCACAGCTGGTCTGAGTTGATGTGTGCAGTAACCATGTCATGTCTAGAAGTCAGCATTTCATAGCTCTCCTCCATCTTCCTTTTTATTCAGACTAGAGATGTACCTGTCTCTGTCTCCTAGTGCTGGGATTACAGATGCTGATCTTTGTGTGTGTGCTAGGGATTGAACTCTGGTCCTCATGTTTGTACATCAAATGCTTTGCCTACTGAGCCCTCTCCCCAGGCCCAGTGGTCATATATTGATAACTCATATTGAGAATATAGTAAATAGACAATGTTGGGGTGGGAAGGAAAAAAATAGAAAGGAAATTCATTGATGGCACCTAAGTTACTAAACCCCAACTGGTTTTGCTGCAGTCTTACTCATTTATGCTACGGCTGTTTGGTAGGCTGAGATTTGGTGCTCCGTGACTGGAGTCAGCATCATGGGCTTTTCACACCTCAATGCTGCTGGTTTTGGAGCAGACCTGCTTTTCAGAATTGGAAATAGGAAAGGGTTCACTTCTTGGGGTTGAAGAAGAGGCTCAAAAGTTACAAGCTGTATTTCAGGACGCCAGTTTGGTTTCCAGCATCCAAGTCTGGCATTTCACAGTCGCCAGATGCAGGGGATCCAGCTTTTCATTCTGTCCCCTGAAGGCACATGCATATAATACACACACTCATATACACATTCTCACTTTCAGAAAGCCATGGATTGTGGAATACACTTGAAATCCCAGCTCCAATGAAGCAGAGATGGGCAGATCTTTGGGGTCTTTGGCTAGCTAGCCTAGTCTATGAGGTGAATTTCAGGCCAGAGAAGATCACTCTATCTCAAATCACAAGGTGGGAATCAAGTGTGAATGCAATTAATCCCAATAATGAGGAGACAAGAGGCTGGCACATTTATGTGACTTTGAGGCCAGCCGGGACTAGAGTCTGTCTCAACAAACAGAAAAAAACAAGGAAGATGGCACCTGATGGTTTCCTTCATGTCCATTCACATACACTCAAATGAACTGCCATGAACACATACAGGTACACACATACACACACACACACACACCCCAAACAGAAAAGAAGTGACTCTACATCTTGTAACTCTACAAGTCCCCACCCCACTTAGTGCTGGATTGACATTTACACAGCGGTAACCTAGCTCTTCCTCTTATTTCTCAAAAGCCCTTATCAGAATGTGACGGAGTTTGATGGTCAGGATGCTTGTGGCTCCAACAGCTGGACTGTGGTAGATATTGATCCACCCCAGAGGTCCAACGACCCCAAGTCTCAAACCCCAAGCCACCCTGGGTGGCTAATGCGGGGTCTCAAGCCCTGGACCCAATATGCCATCTTTGTCAAGACCTTGGTTACCTTCTCAGATGAACGCCGGACCTACGGAGCCAAAAGTGACATCATCTATGTGCAGACAGATGCCACCAGTAAGTGTGTCCTGTGAATATGGGCTTGCTGTTGAACTGACTCTCTTGCCTTTGGTAGACAACTTAGTGATGTCCTGTGACAGGCTTTCTCCTGTGATTGGCTTCTGGAGGCGCTAAAGGCTGATGAGGCTCATATTTTCAGAGGATAATACTCTTGGGCTGGACAGATAGCTCAGTGGGGACAATTGAGTGCTATTCCCATCACCTACATTGAAAGCTGGTAGTGACCATGTTCATGCCTTGGAGTGTGGCCATGTGCATGTCTATAACCCCAGAACACTGTGGCTCATGGGCCAGGGACAAGGGGGTCACTGGGATTTGATGGCTGCCAGCCTAGCTTTAGTTTTAGTGAAAGATTCTGTTCCAAGAGAGTAAGGTAGACAGTGATAGAATGGTGTGCCTGACTTCCTCCTCTGGCCTCAGCACATGCATGGACACTACCCATCTAACACACACATGCATATACATACATACACACCCCACATGTAACACACTTCACATATAACATACATACATCACATTTAGCACACATACTCCAATTAACACACACACCACATATAGCACAATACTATATGTAACACACACACATAGAGATGCACACCCACCCACCAAATGTAACATGCACACATACCACATATAACATACATATTACATTTAATACACACATACTACTTATAACACTCACACAGACACCACATATAACACACAGACATCACATGTAATGCACAGGTATATGCATACCCATCACATATAACATGCATATAACATCACATATAACCATTTACAATATACATGTACACAACTAATGCAGTGCACACACATGCACATACATGACACATACCACATACATGCACACACATATATGCATGTACACATATGCACATACACCATAGATATATTAACACATACCTTCTTGAACTCAACATCTGTGATTACCTGCACAAGACTGTCTTCAACACTTGTCATGGGGAGGCGAGAGGCT
This sequence comes from Bramus lutescens, assembly GCA_001685075.1. Lineage (NCBI taxonomy): Eukaryota > Metazoa > Chordata > Mammalia > Rodentia > Cricetidae > Bramus > Bramus lutescens. The sequence goes on from LOEQ01000177.1 coordinate 458,528, forward strand.
TTGCTTGGGAGGCAGAGGTAAATGGATCTCTGAGTTCAAGCTCAGCCTGGTCCTACTAAGTAGTGACTTCTAGGCCATCCAAGGTTACACAGTGAGACCTATCTTTGAAGAAGTTAATTCAATCAGTAAATAATTAGTTAATTAAAAATGAGAGCTAGACTTGTTTATACACATCTGTAGTCTTATTACTTGGAATGCTGAGGCAAGAGAATTGCTATGTGTTTGAAACTAGCCTGGGCTACATATCAAGACCCTGTTACAATCTCAAAACAACAACAAAGTATAGGCAGGGGGGTCAGGAGTTCAGGGTCATCTCTATCTACATACTAAGTTTGAAGCCAACCTGGACTATGTGAGATCCAGTCCTTTCTTTTTTTGATGTAAGAATTTTTTTAAATACAGTCTTTTCTCATTTTATATAGCTATCTCTGTTCCCACTCCCTCCCTTCCTCCTGCCTCACCTCCCCCGCCATCCACTTCTCAGAAAGGGTAAGAATTCCCATGAGGAGTCAACAAAGTCGGACACATCACTTCAAGGCAGGACCAAGATTCAGTCTTAAAAGCATACAAGCAAGCAAGCAAACAAACAAACAATAAATTCCCAGAAAATAACAACAAAAGAAACTTCTGTTACTATATATCACTTTAATTGTTTTATTTTGTTATTGCTGTTATTTTCTGTTAGTAAAGTTTATCATAGGTATGTAATATGGGGAAGCATTGATGTTCAGTGCTGTATGTGGCTGCAGATATCCACTGCAGCTATAAATGTGCCACATAGATAAGGAGGACTACTGCATGTTTTTTCTATTCTGTCATGAGAACTTTTCAAATCTAGAAAGAGTGCCTTCATTTGAGCATCTCCCAGCTTCCATAGGGCATAATCTTGCTTTATTGCCACTCTCGTCTCCCTCCTCTTAATTTTCTTTATTTTCTTCTTTCTGCCTATAGTGTCTCATAGCAACTTCATTATATTTCTGTCAAGATTAACCCCTTTTCTTAGCTTAGTAGTTTTCAAGTAGGAATAGTTTTGCCCTCCCAGGGAAGGGAGGATGCCTGGCAGTGTCTAGAGACATTTTTACTGGTCACAGTTGGGAAGTGGAATGGTTGACAAAAGAGTTCTCTGCCCCAAATGTCAACATGCAGAGAATAAGCAACCTCCTCACACAGAACAGAATCTATTGTTCTAGCTTCTTCACCATCTCTACTCTCATTTAGTATCTAGACCAAAGTTTAGTTTCCAGAATCTTCTACCCCCCTGGTCTTTGCACACTTTTTGCTTTTGCCTTGAGAACTCCATGTTCACCCTCTCCAACTCTCTCAGCCTCCAACATTCTCTGTGTGTGTGTGCGCACATGTGGTTGCATGTGTGTATCATATTTGAATGTGGCATATGCCAGAGGTTGACCCTGGAGTCTTCCTCAATTGTTTTCCATCTTTTATATTGTGGCATGCTCTCTCAATACACCCAGAGGTTGCTGATCCTCTGTCTCTGGCTGCCGGGTTTATAGGTAGGGTGCTATAGGCATCACTATTTGGCTTTATGTGGGTGCTGGGGATCTGAACTGTCCTTATGCTTCTGTGGCAAGTGCATCACCACTGAGCCATCTGCCTAGCCTCAGGTACCACTGTTCTTCATAAGGAGAGTTTAGGTTGTGTTTTGAAGGCTGGTGCATGACATATGAATAACACCATCTGGGGCTGGGTATGTGGCTGGCTTGGTAGAGTGCTTGCCTTGCTTGTATGAAGTCCTAGGTTAGATCGCCACAACCACATAAACCAGGTATTGGGGTGCATGTCTCTCATCCAAGCATGCGCAAGGTAGGTAGGAGAAACAGGAGCTGAAGTACATCCTTGGCTACCTTATCAAGTTTGAGACTAGCCTGGGCTACATGAAAACCTGTCTCAAAAACAGATACAGTTTGATGGTTTCAAGTGCATTAGGTGACTGGGTTTGATTTCGTGCCCCTGTTAACCAGAATTCATTTCTTCCCTCGATTGTCTTTGGCCCCAGGAATATCTTCCTAGTGTCCACAACAGCAAGGGCTTTGGCATCTGACAGAGCCGGTCTGTGCAGTAAATGACAATGGTGGGCACATAATCCACGGTGTGAATAGATAGTCATTCCTGCCTGGGCTGGGCAAGCATTTAACTGTGTCATTTTTCTCTGATGTTAAGTAACTCTAGCTGGCATAGCTGTGGTTTCAGTTGGACCACAATCCCCTGCTTAGGGACACCCAACAACTTACCTCCTCTCCTTCATGGTAACTCATTTCTTTTCTCCTTTGCAGATCCTTCTGTCCCCCTGGACCCCATATCAGTTTCTAATTCCTCATCTCAGATTATCTTAAAGTGGAAGCCCCCCTCTGACCCCAATGGCAACATCACACACTACTTGGTCTACTGGGAGAGGCAGGCAGAGGACAGTGAGCTGTTCGAGTTGGATTATTGTCTCAAAGGTGAGCACAGGCAACTGTCATGCGGTTGCTGTATCTTGATTCTCTTATGGGGACACAGGTTTCCTTTCCTGTTTCCCAGGGTACCCGCACAAGCACGTGTGCCTACACACACACACACACACACACACACACACACATGCATGTGTTCACTTGCTCATATTCCATTCTTTTTCACATAAGACACACTTTGTGTTTGTGTGTGTGTGTGTGTGTGTGTGTGTGTGTAGGTCATGTGTGTATGTATGTGTAGAATGTAGAGCTCAAAGAACAACTTTGGATGTATGTCCAAGAATGCTGTATACCTTATTTTTAAACTTTTTTGCTTTTTTTTTTGAGACAGGGTCTCACAAAGACCACTGAACTTAAAATTACTATGTAGCTGAGGAAGACATTGGATATTTGTTCTTCCTGCCTCTACCTCCTAAGTGTTGGGGCTACAGGACTGTACCACCATGCTGAGTTTATGTGGGGCCAGAAATTCAAACACAGGACTGCATGGGTGCTAACATTACACCAACAGAGCTACATCCCATCCCATATTTTCTTTGAATTAAAAATACTTTTATTCCATTTACTGATTTACCTAGTCTTTCTGTGTAGGCAGACATCTATGAGGAGGTCAGTGGTCAGCAATCAGCTTGCAGGAGTCTGTTGTCTTGGCAGCCATGTGGGCACCAGGGATCAAACACAAGTGGTATGGGGCAAGCTTTTTTACCTGTTCAACATCTTTCTGCCCCTTCTGTTTTTAAGATTTCGGTACTGTGTACTGAATCCAGGGCCTCATGCATACTAGGCAAGTACTCTGCCTCCGAGCTACAGCCCAGCCCTCGCCTTGTGGATTTTTATTTTTATTTGGGACAGGATCTTTCAGTAGCCTGTGCTTACTAAACTGGCTATTCTGGCTAATGAGTGACCCCCAAGAATTTGCCTTTCTCCATCTTCCCAGCACTGGGATTACAAATGTACTACAAATGTACCCCACCACAACCAGCTTTTTACATGGGTTTTGGGGATCAAACGTGGGCCCCTGCCTTTGCCATCTCCCCAGTGCACACACAGATCTTTAGACATTTCACATGGATTCACACTCACCATCTCCCCAGTGCACACACACATTTTAGACATTGCACACAGACCCACACTTGACATCTCCCCAGTGTAATCACACAGTTTTAGACTTTGCATGTGGATTCACACTTTAGAGGCTGCCAAAAATCCAAATACAGTGCTGTGTGATGAGCACTTTCCCAGAGTGTCCAAAGTCCTGGGTGCAGTCTGCGGGACTGCAGCACAAACAAGGATGAGATATAATGGTGAAATACATCGAATGCTTCTTTCAGCTGTGAGCCACGCAGTGCATAGACATACATAAAGTATGTAAAAAGCAAATCTGAGTAGTGAATGTCTTCACTATTTCTGTGTGATAGAAACATTCAAAATCTTTCCACCACTGGTTGTAGAGCCTGAGGTGTACCTGTGTGTGCACAAGCACAGTCGAGAAGCCCAGTGGACAGGGTGCCAAAGTAGCAGCTATAGGAACTGTTCTAGAGTTGTCTTACATGGTCACTGTATTGTATATTTCACAATAGCTAAAAGTGGGTTATCTAGAAAGAAGCCTGGCGGGTGGGGCAGCAAGATGCCTCAGTGGATAGAGGTGCTTGCTGCCAAGCCTGCTGACCCGAGTGATCCCTAAGACTGACATGATGCAAAGAGAGTACTCAGGGCCAAAGTTTTAATCTGACCCCCCTTCCCACAATGGCATGCATGCACACACACACCACACTAAATGTATTAAAACAAAATAAACTGCCACAATCCACCATCAGATCTGAGAAGGTGAAAATTTGCTGTTCATTTAGTTGTGACTTTTGTCTTTGATTACTTTTTAGCTGGCCTGTGACCTTGCAGAAGCAGGCCAAGGGGGCTGCTGGAGAGGTGTGGCTGAGGTCTGTGCTCAGATCCACCCCTGGCCTGGTGTCTGGTTTTGGCTAAGTCACGCAGCAAGTAGTCTGTCTCCTTTTGTGGAGAAGGGGTAGAGGACAGATGATTCCTGGGAACAGTCCCAACTCTAAGATCATGTGCTATATGCATGCCTGTGACATCATGCCCGCCTGGGCCAGGATCAGCAAGTTGATTTATCTCCTTGCATACTTTATATAACTTGAGAGCAAGCCCAGTCCTGGGCTCAGCTCTGACCTGTCGGCTCTGCATTTGAGTGTACAAAACCACCTGCTACCCTTGCTTCCAGCAATGCCAAGACTTTGTTTGCTTGTTTTTGTCTTGTTTAAAAACCCCACTAACTTTTAGAAAAAGTTTGATTTTGTTTTTGTTGTTTGTTTTAAACAAGGTTTCATGTGACCCAGGTTGGCCTCAAACTCAAGTGCTACGATGACAGGTGTTCTCTACAGTGCCAGGCTAAACGCAGCAAACTTTCATTCTGTAAATGGAAACTCGTGATTACAGGGGCTGAGGGTATAGCCTGGCTGGTAGAGGGCTTCCTAGCATGCAAGAAATTCTGTGTCCATTCCCAACACCATACAGACCCAGTGTGGTGGCACAGGCCTGCAACTGTAGCATTTGGGAAATGGAGGCAGGAAGGTCAGGCATTTAACATCATCACTATACCTACATAGCAAGTTTGAGGCCATTCAGGGCTGTACAAGACCTTGTCTCAGAATGAACATAAAACCACTTGAAATCCATGAATACAACAGGACTGTTTAAAAATGGTCTAATATTTGATTATCATAGAATTTATTTGCACATGTGTGTTTATGCATGCATACACATTTCTCCTTGTGTGTTTGGACTGAGCTATCTCCCCAGTGTTCACATGCACAGATTCACACTCTGCTGGAAACATGCATAGGGCTGTGTTTGAGGTTGATGTTGGATGTTTGCTTTGTGACTTTCCACCTTGTTTTTTGAGGCAGGGTCTATCACTGAACTCAGTGCTCACCAATTTGACTAGACTGGCTCGCCAGCGAGTTCCAGGGATCCTCCTGTCTCTACTTTCCTAGCACTGGGGAGTAAGATGAGTGTTATTATGTCTGGTTTTTATGTGGGTCCTAGGGATTGAACTCAGATCCTCATGCTTACATGGCAGCCACTTTACCCATGGAGTCATTTCACCAGCCCACAAGAGCTTATATTTACAGGGAGGCCTAACTGTAGTCAAATTTATATGGATGAAGGCAGAGTATGGAGGCCAGTTTAGGAGGAAGTGGAAAGTCAGTATTGAATGAGGACAGGGCTTCAGTTTGGTAAGATGAGAAAGTTCTGGAGGCGGGTAGAGGCAACGATCGTGCCATACTGAAAATGTACAGTGCCTCTAACTATATACCAACACAAGGTTAAATGGTAACATTTTGTGTTTATTTAATCATACTTTCAGTAGTGTAAATAAATCACCAGTAATAGCTTGCTATTAGTGTCACCAACTGACACTAATAGCAAGCTATTACTGGTGATTTTTTTTTAATTGTGGTAAATTCGGGTTTAAGGAAATGATACTGGATAACAGGTTTGCTGTACGAACACACGGGTCTGAGTTTGGGTCCCCAGCACCCATGTAGAAGAAAGCTGGGTGTGGTAGTGTGCATCTGTAGCCATCACACTGGGGAGGCAGAGACAGGCAGACCTCTAGAGTGTGCTGGCCAGCCAGCCTAGCAAGTATGAGGCCCAAGTTTAGTAGGAGACTGTCTCAGTAAGTAAGGTGGAGGACTGGCAGATGTATCAGGAAGTAAAGGTACTTGCTGCTAAGTCTTACAGACTAACTTTAATCCCTGGAATCCACATGGTGGAGGAAGAAAATAGATTCCTGAGTGTTGTCCTCTGATCTCCACATGTGTAACTTGGTTTGTTCTGCTCCCCCATAAAATTAACTTAATAATAACAATAAAAAGATGAAGAAATGGTTGTAGAAGACACTTAATATCAACCTCTGGTATTTATATTCACCCACATGGGTGAGAGTACATAGATACAGGTAACACGAACCTATACACACAGAATGCACACATGCACACAGAGTAACTCCAGAACTGGTGTTATAAGACTGTAATTTGACTCTTTGGGAGAAACCAGGCCAATCTAGGGTACAGAGTGAGTTCATTGTCAGACTGGATAACATAATGAAGCCCCGTCTCAGTGAGAAAAGGTCTGGAAACATGGCTTGTGAAAGAGTGCTTGCCTAGAGTCCCCAATGAAGGGCTGTGGCTGTGGCCTAAGGAATGACACCCAAGATGGACCTCTGACCTCAGTGTGTGTGTGTGTGTGTGTGTGTGTGTGTGTGTGTGTGTG
>LOEQ01000177.1:482009-501807 GCA_001685075.1 Bramus lutescens
CCGCCTACCTATGTTCTGACCTATCAGGCCAAGCAGTTTTCTTTATTAATTAACCAATGAAAGCAATAGATGGATAGAAGACCCTCCTACATCAAAAACTAACTCTTCCTCTTAGCAGCCGTCAGTTGCCATGGCTCCCACATGCTGTGAGTTCATTTATGTAAAGATCATGTCTTGCTTGGAAATAGCCTAGGATTTTGCTTTATTGCCCAGGGTGGTATTGAACTCATGATCCTCCTGCCTCAGTTCATATCCCAATACCAGGTACTGAGATGACAACAGCCAGTGTTCAATGGTGTAATTTTTGCTATCAATACATTTTATCCTAAACTTGTACCTTCTTATTCTGTTGCAGTAGATGTCCCATCAAATATTGCTAAAATTATCATCGGGCCCCTCATCTTTGTCTTCCTCTTCAGTGTTGTGATTGGAAGTATTTATCTATTCCTGAGAAAGAGGTAAGCAAGGGTGTGCTGGCAAAAGGCTAACAACCTACTTTCTTGGGGGGAAAAACAAACAAACAAACAGTAACATAAATATTGAATTAGATAGAGGTAAGTTTCTTATAAGGCTTACTTAGGGATGTGCTACATGCAATACTCACGGTAATAAGTTTACTGTATAATACTATGATGTACTCTTGATTACAAATTCCCTCTAGTTCACTGATTCTCCCTGCATGCTTCCATTGATAGATTTTTACCCAGATCTTAATATCTGCAGCCAGCCTAGAGTTATAGCTGATGAGGAAGCATAATTCCATCATGCATTAGTTAATCTCCTGTTGCTGCAATAAAAAGCCTTGGCATACAGCAACTTTGGGGAGGAAAAGTAGATTTTGTCTTACAGTTCCAGAAGGTGACTCAGTCCACTGTGACAGCGAAGACCTGGCTACAGGAGTATGAGCCTAGTTGTTCACAATTCATCTGGACCCAAGAAGTCGAGAGAGAACAGAAAGTGGGCCTGGGCTGGCAAACTGCAAAGCCCATCCTCAGTGACACACTTCCTCCTGTAACCTTCCAAAACAGTGCACAGAGGGACCAAATGTTCACACATTTAATGTTAGATCATTTCTTATTCAAGCCACAATGAAGCATAAACATTGGTTTACTTGTTTTTGCTGTTTCAGATAGCTCACAGGATAATGGGTCTCGTTATGATGGTTTTGTACATATATATCAGTATAGTTCCTTATATAGAACCCCCCCTTGCTCCTCCCTCATCCTTACAGGTCCCTTTCCTCCCTGGAAATCATCCACCTTTCTGTTTTCATGTCCCATCTATATGGGACACACACTTACACATCATTTTGTCTTTATCCCCGTTACCCCCCTCTCTCCTCCTAGTGCCCTATCTACTGTTCTGTAATTTATAGCTGTCTTTGTCTTTCTGAGTCTGGGTTATTTTGCTTAACCTGATGATGTCCAATTCTATCTTTGCTCAGTTTTTCTCAGGCAGGGTCTTACCCTGTAGCCAAGGTTGGCCTTGAACTTGTGAACATCCTACTCCTACCCCAGCTTCCCAAATACTAGGCTTGCAGGTGTGTGCCACCCCACCTACAGGTATGCATCAGCTTCATTTTGTTTGCCCCTCCTTTCATTAAAGAGTAAGACAAAAATTAAGGGAGAGAGGGAAAACACATATTTAATAACTACAAGCAATACCTTTGCCAAATGAGGTAGTTTTTGCACAGGGCAACAACGTTTTGTGTCATTTATCATGTCATCATGGCACAGCTGACATACTTTGAAATTCAGTCTGCTTTATGGTACGAGGTTCCTTTCTGTTGCTATGATAAAGCACTCTTATCCAAACAATCTGGGAAAGAAAGGGTTTATTTTAGTTTACATTTACAGGCCACAGTCAGGGCCTGTGTTTCACAAGTAGAAACTTGAAGTAGAAACCATGGAGGAACGTTTGTTTGCTGTTTTACTGACTCCTGCTCAGCTTGCTTGCTCATACAGCCCAAGACTACCTGCTGAGGGATGATGCCACTGACAGGGGGCTGGACCTCCTGTATTATTATTAAACAAAACATACTTTCTTAGACATGTTCACAGACTGATCTGATCTAGACAATTCCTCAGTTGAGGCTTCTCTTAGATGACTCTAGGCTGTGTCAGGCTGACTAATGAAGGCTAACCTGGACACTAATTAACATTGTTGTTTCTCACTTTCTCTAAGTTGGACAAAATGTAGAACCATGAATCCATTCATGATTTGTAGTATTTGCCTATTTCTTGTGTCCAGAATGCCATGGGATGCTCAAGCTGGTGTGTCTATCTTTTCCTCCTCTAGGCAGCCGGATGGGCCAATGGGACCATTGTATGCCTCTTCAAACCCTGAATACCTCAGTGCCAGTGATGGTGAGTACCTCTTCCTTTTTTGTTGGAAGCCAGAACTCTGCCCTTGATTTCCTTTGCGACAATGTTAAGTCATATCTGAGGGTTGGCTAGCATCACAGGGAGAAGGGAAAAATATCTCAGAGGCTGAGAGAACCCCCCCTTGAGTGCTGAGCATGCCTGTCTGCCCTTGCTGCAGAGACTCTGCTACTATGGAATTTAGATCCATTGTCTGGACCTGCCTGGGTGTCTTGTTAGCATCTTCTTGGGATCTTAAGGCTGGAATTTGAAACTAAAAACTTTGTGCCACAGCCATAGGAGTGTTGCAAAGTCAGGACCAGACCCCCCCATCCAACACACACACAATTTGTCATTCTTGTTAGGAATTAGAAGTCGTGATAGGACACTGAGAGAAGAGAAGTGGAGATAATAATGTTGGGAAATGGGTCAGTGGGTAAAATGTTACTGCCCACACCTGAGGACTGAGTATGACCTCAGTGTTCATGTAAACATCTGGGTGCTATGGTATGTACCTGTCATTCCTGCACTGGGGAAGCAGGGACATGGGGCTTAATAGCAAGTCAGCCTGGCTTAATCTGTGAGCTCCAGGTTCAGTGAGAGATCATTGCTTGCAAAGGAAGTAGAGCATGATCAAAGAAGATTCCTGTTGTCAGCCTCTGACCTTTATGTGTATAAGTACACATGTGTACTTACCCTTAAATGCGCACACACACACACACACACACACACACACACTAATGTATATACACATATGCACACAAACTGTAAACAAGTGAAGGTAGGATGGGTCAGGTAGGAGCTGGATGAGTGCTAGGGAGACAATTGCTGGTGGTGATAGCTGAGTGTAAACTGATGCTGATGTTGGGAGCTTAGCATTTATGCTCAACACCAGTCCTAACTGTCCCTAAGGACAGTGGGTGGCCTCTAGAGAGAAGACATGCCTCTTTTCCAAGAATTTCATAATTTGGCATATTTTCTTTAAAGCACCTCATGTAGCACAATCAATGTTTGAGTTTCAAGGCATGAAAGTATTGATTGGGCCTATAGGTTGTTGCTTTGGATAACCCCACTCACTAGTGTTGGTTAGTAGGCTGGGTGGTCCCAAGGAGTCTGTGGTCTCTTGCCTGGTGCCCTTCCCTAGCATGCTCTGTGGGTTCCTAACAGTTAAGGTAGGCTACAAGGCATCTTCTTGCTGAGTCTTATGGACTGAAGAGAATCAGAAGGCCATGAAGGAGTCCAGGGGGTGGCTACAGAGAATCTACCACTTTCTAGGAAGGATTGCTAAGCATTATAGACACTTTTTTCCCAGTCTATTTTAACCTACTCCCTTTCTTCCACCATTCCATTGGCACTTGGTCAGACATCTCCAATAGGAAGTGTCTAACTTGTTTTTAGTCATTACAGTGACAGAATCCTTGACAAGGCATCTTAAGGGAATAAGGTTTCATTTTGGCTCACAGTTTCAGGGTGCAGCTCCTTATGGAGCAGAAGTCTTGGTAACTGGTCACATTGTGTCCAGAGTCAAGAAGCAGAGTGGCAAATACTGCTGCTTAGCACACTTTTGCCTTTTTTATTCAGTCCAGAATTCCAGCCTTTGGGATGATCTGCCCATGTTTAGAGTGGGTCTTTGCACCCCAATTAATTTTATCTAAAAGCTTCCTTCATAACATTCCCCAAGGCTTATCTCCTAGGTGACTCAGGGTATTAACCATCACAGGAAGAGACACCATCCAGTGGCAGGGAACTGGAGTCAAGACGGGAAAGAAGGGGATACAGGACCATCTTAGTGCTTCCTAAGCAGGATCCTGAACTAGCTGTAGCTCATTCCCTAGCCTCTGCATTCTCATTGATGGTGGCAGAAACTTGTCCTGTTCTGGGTTTACCCAATGCCCAGCCGAAGTCTTGAGTCACAGAATGAGTGAATATTTCTGTATAGCTCAAGAAAAAGTTGTGTTGGGGGGGCGTCTTAGGGGGCCCTGAAGAGGCTGGCTGAGCATACTGTATAGATAAGTGAAAAGTAGTGTTTCCTTCTTCTGTGTACGTGCCGGATGAGTGGGAGGTGCCTCGAGAGAAGATCACCCTTCTACGAGAGCTGGGGCAGGGATCCTTTGGAATGGTGTATGAGGGCAATGCCAAGGATATCATCAAGGGCGAGGCAGAGACCCGCGTTGCAGTGAAGACGGTCAATGAGTCAGCCAGTCTCCGAGAACGGATTGAGTTTCTCAACGAGGCATCAGTCATGAAGGGATTCACCTGCCATCATGTGGTGAGTCTGGCTGGGGAGGGACAGAGGTTTCCTTTCATGCTCCTTGTTAACTCTGCCTCCACTCCCTGGAGCCACCCAGGAAACTAGGTGTAGACTGATGCCTACCCCCACCCTGTTAAGCCTCCCTTCTCCACCTCACCTTTTCCCAGCTTACCTAGAATCTAACTCTCTCACTGTTCTGTCACTTTCTAGGATCTTCCTTCGCTTTTCAGACTTTCCCATTAATATTTGTAGTATTACATTTCTTTGCTATTCTTGCCTTCTCTATAACTCTTAACCACATGGAAGGCCACCCCTTTGTGCCTGCCCCCATTCTTTCTTCTCCCTGAAACCAAAATAAACCTTCCCTGCTTTTCTGTTCCCAGAGTGGGCTCTTTATTTATTGTTGAACCTTATGTTCGTTTATTGTTATAAGGCATATTTAGGGTCCCCTTTTGTGGGACTTGTACTGCAGAGAGGTGAACAAAACTTACTCTGAAAGGGTATTCATGGCAAACCAAAGAAAGGATTCCATTAGAGCTCTAGCTGATGGACCAGTGAGGTTTACTTAGAGGAGCATGGACAATGTGCATAGGTAGCTGCGTCTCCAAAAAGCCCACCCTAGCATAAGTGATAACTCATGAAAACTGGAATTTCAGTTCTCTGCACAACTTGCAGGCACTAGAGAGATGGAGAATCTATTCTTTCTAGAGATTTTACATGGAAAGGGATGATGGAGGCAGTTTTGAATTTTGTAAGTTTTTAGGAACTTTCTTAGACTTGTGAATTGTTTACTTCCTTAGTCTTAAGAAGCTTCCTTCCAGAATGGAATGCTTCAATTCAGAAGAAATTGCTATGTATTATCTCCTAAATACCCTGCTCTTGCTGATGTGGAAGCAAGTTTCTGACCTCCCTCTTAGATATCTATTGCAGGGAAGACATTTCCCAAAATAGATGTATGAATGACATATTGGGAGAGTGGTGCTAGGAAAAATTGAAAAAGAGAGAGAAAGAGGATTGTGGAGTATATTTGAGTAAAGTCTTGAAGGATGTGAGGCTGAACCATGTGCACATGAGAGGAGACAGGCCAAGGAGAGCAGGAACTGCAAAGGTCTGGAGGTAAGAGCATGGTTTATATACTGAGGAACATTGAGCAGGTGAGATTTGCTGGGATGTGCTATACATGAGTGGGTCTGTTTGCTTCCCCATACTAGGGCTCGCTGTGCTTCTTCCAGGCATGGCGTGGCCTGTGTGCTGTGGGCACCAGACAGTTAGTTCATGGCAAGTTGAAATAATACCTGGACCCTCTTTGAGTCATCTTCATGCTCTTTGAATCACTTCCATGCTTGTCCTACAGGTTCGCCTCCTTGGGGTGGTGTCCAAAGGCCAGCCAACACTGGTAGTGATGGAATTGATGGCTCATGGAGACCTGAAGAGTCACCTCCGTTCCCTGCGCCCGGATGCTGAAGTGAGCTTCCTCTAGGTCCCTAGAAGGGCACCTGCTCTTAAGTGTACCAAGCTTGCTAAGTGCAAACCCATATTTTGACTTTGTAACCTTGGCTGCTCTCCCCATACTCTGCAAGAGATAATTTAGATGGCAGCAGAGAGCTAATTGCAACCCTTGTTTTGACTTTAGAATAACCCAGGCCGTCCTCCCCCTACCTTGCAAGAGATGATTCAGATGACAGCAGAAATTGCTGATGGCATGGCATACTTGAATGCCAAGAAGTTTGTGCACCGTGACCTGGCAGCTCGAAACTGCATGGTTGCTCATGATTTTACCGTCAAAATTGGAGGTGTGTCTTAGAATCCTATAGTGCGCACCCATGTGTATGTGTATGTGTGTGTATGTGTATGTGTTAGGGGTGTGGGTAGAATGGCAGGTTCTGGGGTTCAGAACTCAGGTCTTCATGCTTGCCTGAAAAGTACTTTTACCCACTTCTGGACACTTTCCTAGCCCAGAAGTCAACATTTCTGTTCTAGTTTCCTGCCTGTTTCTATCATAATTAAGTAAACAAGCAAACAAACAAATAAAGTACCTTGGGGAGGAAAGGGTTTGTTTCAGCTTGTCCATCACTCAGGGAAGTCAGGGCAGCAACTTGAAACAGAAACCATGGAAGAACGCTGCTTGGTGGTTTGCTCTGGCTCGTGCTTAGCTAGCTTTCACAGATAGCCCAGGAGTCTCTGCCAAAGGAATGGTGCTGTCCAGAGTGGACTGGACCCTCTATATCAACTAACCATCAAGACAGGCCCCCATAGTCTTTCCCCGAGGCCAGTCTGATCTAGGTGGTTCTTTAATGGAGGCTTTCCTCTCAGGTGACTCTAGCCTGTGTCCAGGTGACAGTTAGTACTTCCTAATACAAGACCAAAGGTTGAGTCAGAGAATGTAGGAGACAGCAGAAGTAGATGCAAAGTATCTCAATGTCTCCTTGGAGTGTGTGGATAGGATGGGAGGGCCCAGGACAGTGAGGTGTAAGGCTGAGCTGAAAGCCAAGAAGCATGCATGCAAGTGCTTCATAACTCATAGGACATGCCTCTCCTCTACAACACCAGTGAGAATCAGGAAGAGCAAGGTCCCATAAAGATCCCACAGACTCACCTTCCCACACACAAACATTAGTTATGGGAGTAGGTAGGGAGGCGAACCTATGTGTGATTCCAAGAGATATTCTTCTACATAACAATAGGAGTCATGCAGGAATGTGACCCAGTGACATCATCCTGCACCAACTATATGAAGGAAGATTGGACATGTGTTGTAAGAAGGCCTCTTAGTCATTCTGGCTGCTCGGCAGCTCAGACCCAAAATAACCACACAGAAACTGTATTAATTAAATCACTGCTTGGCCTATTAGCTCTAGCTTCTTATTGGCTAGCTCTTACATATTAATTTAACCTATCTCCATTAATCTGTGTATCGCCACATGGCTGTGGCTTACCAAAGTTCCATCCAGTGTCTACCTCTGGCAGGGCTACATGGCTTCCCTCTGACTCTGCCCTCTTTCTCCCAGCATTCAGCCTAGCTTTCCCACCTAAGTTCTACTTGCTATAGGCCAAACCAGTTTATTATCCAGTGGTATTCACAGCATACAGAGGGGAATCCCACATCAGACATGATTCTGAATTCATGATCCTAAAGACCTTCCTACATTAATGAGAAACCCCGCCCCCCAAAATCCAGGTGTGGTGGTGCATGTATCCTGACACTTGCGGAGGTAGAGGCAGGAAGATCAGTAGCTCAATGTCGTTCTCAGCAACATGGCAAGTCCTAGGCTGTCCTAGAATATGTGAGACTGTCTCAGAAAAAGAAACAAAAACAGTGGGAACAGGAAGGGGTATGATGCTATTCATATAGCTTCTCTTGTATAATGGGATGTTGTCATGGTGGAGGATGCACAGGGGAGAGATGGAGGTGAGCCTGGTTTGTGCAAAGGCAGTGAGAAGTGAGATGCATTGGAGAGAGATGTAGAGCCAGAAAGCCTTGGTTGCCCACTGTTTGGGGTTGTGAGCAAAAGGGAAGGTCAAAAGGAGACCCCCAGCTTTTGGGTTTGGGGTGAGCAGCTGAGTCACGGTAGCAGCAGGTTGGCTGGAAGAAAGGAAAAGGTCTGTTCGGGACATTGGGGAAGGAGTAGGTGGGAAGGATGAATTGTTGAGAGCTTCAGGCGATACTGTTGGTTCTTTGTTGTTAGGGACCTCTTTTCCCCTTCCTTTACATAGTAGCCCCTATTCTCCGTCCACAGCCTCAGGTACAGCCCCCGAACTCCTTCTTGGGGAATTTGCCTACCCTCTAGTGGTATTGTGTGGGGTGGAACACTCGATGCTAAGATGATGAACTGAAAAACGTGTGAACTGTTTGTTGTCAGACTTTGGAATGACTAGAGACATCTATGAGACAGATTACTATAGGAAAGGGGGCAAGGGCCTGCTGCCCGTACGGTGGATGTCACCCGAGTCCTTGAAGGATGGAGTCTTTACTGCTTCTTCTGATATGTGGTAAGTTATGCATGCATGGGTAGATGTCTGTACTGGGTTTAAACTCCTGCAGGAGTCCCACTGATAGAGTCAGCAGGAGGTGGTAGAGGGAAGTCTGCCTTCCACATATTGAAGTGAAGGTAGTTCTTTCTGGGTCCTTATGCATTGATTGAAAATGGTTTTAGAAGAATTTATTTATGAATTATGACATAAATTATTGCAGGTGTGTGTGCATGTGTGCACATGTGTGTGTATGTTCACATGTTGTAATGAGTCTCTGTCCCGCCAGCCAGCTCCTAAATAATGACACAAGATTTATTAATTATGAAAGCCCAATCTATAGCTTAGGCTTGTTCCTAACTAGCTCTTATAACTTAGATTAACCCATTTATATTAATCTACATTCTATCACGTGGCATTACCTCTCCTATCTTACACATCCTGTTTTCTCTCCATGTCTCCTGGCTTCTCCTGCTTCTTGATTCCTCTTCTTTTCTTTCCTCAGAAATCCCACCTATACTTCCTGCCTGGCTATTGGCTATTCAGTTCTTTATTGAACCAATCACAGCAGTATATCTTCACACAGTGTACAAATATCCCACAACAGTGCACACAGGTTTCCATATTGTCATTTGGAAAGCATGTGAAGTTCCTTTTCAGGTGCCATCTACCTTGTTGAGAGAGAGAGAGAGAGAGAGAGACTCTCTCTCTCTCTCTCTCTCTCAGACAGGCTTTCTCTGTAGCTTTGTAGCCTATCCTGGAACTAGTTCTTATAGACCAGGCTGGCCTCTGCCTCCCAAGTGCTTGGATTAAAGGCGTGCACCCACACTGCCAGACTTCTACCTTGGTTTTTTAAACAGTTTCTCACTGACCTGTAATTTTCTAGCTTGATTAGGTTTGCTGGCCAGAGATCTCGATATTCTCTACTTCCCCTGTGCTGGGATTACAAATGCTCACCACCACACCCAGCTTCTCCCTTACCCCATTTTCATATGTATGTGGTTGCTTGCCTGTGTGTGCACACCAAGTGCGCATTCATGCATGTAGAGTTCTGAGGTTGATATTGGAAATTATCCTTGACTGCTCTTCTACTTTTTTTACTGAGGCAGGGTCTCTCAATAAAACCCAGAGCTAGTCAAGGTGTGATGACTATTCTTGCTAGCCAGCCAGCTTGCTCTAGGGATCCCCTATCTCTGCCTTCTGAGGCTGGAATTACAGCTAGGTTACTATGCCCACCTGGCATTGACATGATTTTCTGGGGATTTGAACTTCTATCCTCAGACTTGTGGGGCAAGCACATGAGCGACTGAGTCATCTCCCCAGCTAGCCCTGCTTTAAACAAAAGACAGACAGACAGACACACACACACACACACACAGAGAGAAGGGAGAGAGAGAGAGAGAGAAAGAGAGAGAGAGAGAGAGAGAGAGAGAGNGTGTGTGTGTGTGTGTGTGTGTGTGTGTGTGTGTGTGTGTGTGTGTGTGTTTAGTTGACTTCTTTGTTAACTACTCTCAATTGTCATTGGCAGGTCCTTTGGGGTGGTCCTTTGGGAAATTACTAGCCTGGCTGAGCAACCATACCAAGGCCTGTCTAACGAACAGGTGTTGAAATTTGTCATGGATGGAGGCTATCTGGATCCACCTGATAATTGTCCCGAGAGACTGTAAGTATAGAAAAGAGGTGGAGAGTGTGATGAGTCTATTCAAAAGGCTTTGTACTTTATATGTTTTGTGTCTGTATATCCCAGGTATATATGAGTATGTTGGGTTTGCAGGCCTTAGGCCCACATATATGTTTGTATAGCATGCCTTTACTTATAGGCTTGTGTTTGCATGTTGCATTTTGGATGCGCACTTGCATTTTCACATATGCCTACATATGTGCTTATGTCTGCATATATTTATGCCTCTTCATGTGTATACATTTGCACATCAAATCTGTTTCAAGGATTTATTTTTAATCATAGGTATATGCGTGTTTTCCTGCATGTATGTACATAACTTACATGTTTGGTGTCCAAGAACACTGGAAGAGGGTGTCAGATCTCCTGGACCTAGAGTTATAAGTAGTTGTGAACCAATACATGGGTGCTGGGAGCTAAACCTTGGTTATCTTCAAGAGGCATAAGACCTCTTAACCACTGAGCCATCTCTTTAGCTCCTTAATTTTTTTTTTAAAAATGCTCCTGTGCATACCTGTTGTTCATACATGTGTGGAGACCAGAGGGCAACCTTGGGCATCATTCACCTCCTTTGAGACATGGCCTTCCATTGGCATTCCACTCATTTATTCAGCTAGGCTGGATGGCCAGCTGTAGAATTCCCAGGATCCTACTTCCCCAGCACTGGGATTGTAAATGTGTGTATTTTTTATGTAGGTTCTGATGAACTAACTCAGGTTCTCAGGCTTGAGGGGCAAGCACTTAACTGACTGAACCATCTCCCAACCTTGCATACCAAATCTTTATAACCATTTTGTGTTTCTATCTGTGTCTTCATGTAGGTGCTTGCATTTGTCTTGTATTTGTATTTTTCTCTTCACATTCAAAAATTTTCGAACATTGCCCTTTCCTAACCAGACCAGTTTGTAACTGGTTGAGAACTGGGGGTTTACCTGCCATGATTAGTTTTAATTATCAACTTGACACAATCTAGAATTGTCTGGGAGGAGAGTTGTCTAGATAACATTGGCCTGTGGGCATGTCTCTGGGGGATTGTCTTGATTATGCTAAGTGATGTCACCTACCATTTGACTGTTGGTGGCACCATTTCCTAGGCAGGGGAACCTGACTGCATAAAGTGGAGAAAGCGAGCTGAGCCAGCGAGCACGCATTCATTCCCTATGTGTCTTGACTGTGTATGTGATGTGACTGGCTGCTTTAAGTTCCTACTGCCTTCCTTCCCCCACTCTGATGGTCTGTAGCCTGGAATTGGGAGCTAAAATTAACCCTGCTTCCCTAGGTTTCTTTTATTGGGGCATTTTGTCGTCATAGCAACTGGAAAGGAGACTGAGCCCCAGGGCAGAGGTCCACAGCCTTCCCTGAAGGCTCTATTATAAATATCAACAGCACAATGGCTGTGCAGTTGTGTCTTGAATACAGTCATTGGCATCGTGTAGATGCATGGATGAGACCCTGTTTGTTAGCTGTCACTGCTGAGGATACCTGAGAAGTTCAGCTTAAGGAGGAAAGACTTACTGTGGTTCAGTTTCAGTCTCTCTCCATGCTCACTTGACTTAGCTACTTAGAGCTCTGGTGAGGCAGAAGGTCAAGGGTGGTAGGATGAGTGGAACTGAGGCTGGAGGTAAAATGTACCCCTGAGATTCATACCTCCAATAACCCGCTTCCTCCAACAAGTCCCTTCCTCTCAGTGTTCCTCTTACTCCAGATGGTTTCATCCATTGACTAGTGCCCTCATGATCCAAACACTTCCCCAGCTGTGTCTGGAGACATGTTGCATCAACAGCTCAGCGTTTGGAGGCATGCAAGAAACAGCATTATACCCTTTGACAATAAAACTTTATAGACACATGCAGGTGGCCAGATTTCATTCAAGGTCTGAAATTTGCTGTAGGTCAAGTTATGTGGGAGAAAGGAAAAGGTCAAAATGCAAATGCAAGTCCTTGGTTCCTGTTCTTAATGTTTTGGACTGAGTAAAGTAGAAGCCTGGGGCTCTTGGGGAATCTGTAAGGATGAGGTATGGACTCTTGTATGGTGTTAGGCGCCAGTGTACCTCAGTCCTGTAAATACTGCAGAGCCCACCAGGCTGGTTCTATGACTAAGGCCCCTCCTGACATTTTCTTTTGATATATGAGGAGCTGGCTCCCTATGTTTAGTTCATATAGCTGTACCTGCCAGTGCTCAAGGATACCAGCTCTGAAGAGTCTTTAAGTCTAGAATGTCTGTTGGGTACAGGTAAGCCTCAGCAAGCAGTTCCAGACAGGAGTGAGACATACCGGTAACTCCTGAGACACAAGAGACTGGGGATGTGTAGGGGAATAAACGATGTACAATACAATGCCTGTCCAGTTCCTCACCTCTGTTATCATGGTAAAACCTGACCACAAGCAATTTAGGGGAGGAAGAACTTATTTGGATCACTAATGGGGAGGTCAAAGTAGGAAGCAGCTAGTGAGGTCACATCTGCAGTCACGGGCAGAGAGAAATAGGTATGTGATCTTTCCTTGTTTGCTCTCAGCTTGCTTTCCACATTCTCGCGAAGTTTAGGAGGCCCTGCCCAGGGTGTAGTGTTATCCTCTCAGATCCAGGTCTTGCCATGTCAACTGACAACCAAGACAACCCCCACGGGCATGTTAGCATTCCAACCTAATCTAAACTTTTCTTAGTTGGGACCCTTTCCCCAGTTGACAGCTTCTCAGCTCCACTATGTTATTTTCTCCTCTCCTCTCCCACCTTTTTCCTCTTCCCTCCCCATTCCTTCCTTTCCCAATCTTTTCCTTTTCTTTCCATTTCCCATTCTTTTTTCCTTTTCCTCTGCCCTCCCTCTTCCTCCACTGAGCACTGTCCCTCTTTGTCCTTTTAATTTAGAGGCACTGGTCTCACTAAGTTGCCCAGGCTGGTCTGAAAGTCTCTCTAACGTGGCAGGCCTTGAATTTATAGTCGTACTACCCTGGCCTCCCGAGTAGCTGGGATGATAGGCCTGCACTACCAAGTCTTGCCGGCTTGCTTTTCACAGCCGTCTTCCAGTCCCACTAGAATTGTCAGTCCGGCCTCGACTGCCATATTTGCAGCCACAGCCAAGGCAAGGAGTCTAGTACTTGGATGTGGTCTATAGTGGGGCAGAGTGTGAGGGAGCTGCTTGGCTTGGCTGCATATTGAGGCTCATCCACCCTGGTTCTTGTTCCTGCAGCACTGACCTGATGCGCATGTGCTGGCAGTTCAACCCCAAGATGAGGCCAACCTTCCTGGAAATTGTCAACCTGCTGAAGGATGACCTTCACCCCAGCTTTCCAGAGGTTTCCTTCTTCTACAGCGAAGAGAACAAGGCTCCCGAGAGTGAGGAGCTGGAGATGGAGTTCGAGGACATGGAGAATGTCCCCTTGGATCGGTCTTCTCACTGTCACAGGGAAGAGGCTGGGGGCCGGGAGGGAGGGTCCACTCTGAGCATCAAACGGACCTATGACGAACACATTCCATACACCCACATGAACGGAGGCAAGAAGAATGGGCGTGTGCTCACCCTGCCCAGGTCAAACCCTTCCTAACAGGGCCTGCTGGGGAAGGACTCTTTCTTTTTAAAAACTCTTCTCTAGTTTGACCGCCTCCAGTAAACTCAGGATTATCAGGACTCTACCCAGATGTGAAACTGAGCTCAGAGATAGTTCATACACGTTTCTGTTTGTCTTTTGACCTAAAAATACATACGTGTGATTGCCAACCCTGCAAGCCAGTGGAGGGCTAACTGTGAACCTAGAGGGGTTGGGCTTTCCACGGACACGTCCCCCTCTCCCATCCACGGTTTCAAACCAGGATTTTGTTGTTGCTGTTGTTTTCCTCATAGATTGAAAGAATGCACCTGTTTCTACAGGCATTTCTCTTTTCTTGCTAGTGTCTGAGTTACAGTTAGTTGTCAAGGACAGAATTTATTTATGGAACACAAGTAAGAAAGCTGAGGAGAGACAGACAGAAAAAAAACAAAAAACCCAACCCACAGCACCCTGTTCTAGAATCACATGCTTTGCAGGGTTGGGCTTTGAGAAGATTTTATTAATCTGAGAGAGGGCTTTATTTTAGCTTTTTTTCTTCATTCACAAAATCAGTTCCTCAAATTGACCAATAGCTGCTGCTTTCATATTTTATTTTGGGAAAGGGTGTGTAGTCCTCTGTGTGTGCTTCTGTTCACACTTGTGTGTGTTTGTGTGCCTGTCGTGTCCAGGCTAGAGATCACAGGGTGGGGTGGGGATTGTGTGTGTGTGTAAAACATTATCTGGACTGATGCTTGGGGAATTCATTGGCTCCTGAAGCTCCTGCTGCTTGGAGTGGGTGACCTCAACTTGTCCTTCCTTCTTAGGAACTCAACGTCTGTGCCATCTAGAGATGCTTCTCTGTCATTTCAGAAGTCTTGCTCAGGTGTATTTTTTCCCTCCCTTTTGCAATGTTTTCCAAAAACTGAGGGAGGACCATTTGGTCTGGATTCATCAAGGGTGTTTGGAAGACCAAACAAAGCAAAGGATACACACACATAAACACACACACCGGACAAAAGTAGAAAGAAGTCAGATAATAATTTTTGAGAATATATTTGTAACATATTTAATGCTTAAGGAATCTTTGGCATGAGCCTAATAAGTTATTATTTCTTTGGGGGCAGAGGAAGTAGTGGGCACACCTGCCTGCGTAGGGAGACAGGAGGGAATGGCCTCTTGTGTCTGGTCTTTGAAGCACATGCTTTTCGGGGAATTATACCACATTAGCTGCTAGCCCTTTAAGGACACTGTGAGGCCTTGTGGAGTATATGGGAAACTGGATTTTTGACTGATTCTTCTAGCAAGTTGGACTGGATGTTTCTTGCTTGCGTACACTGGTGGTCCTGGAGCTGAGCTGGCCTTCCAGAACACCTGTGTTCATCTTTGGGTTTTTCTCTGCTTGTGTACCTCACCTCTTCAAGGCCTACTTGTTGCTCAGTCATTGTATAAACACAGCAAACTCATCCCAAAGACCAACGACACAGGAGGACTTTGAGAACACTAAGCAATATAAGGAGAGGCCCCTTGGGATAGTTGTTGGTCTCCTCCCCTGGAGGGCATTGGCTGTTCTCCACACTAAACTCCCACAGCTGCTCTTGGTGCCCAGGGACCTCAGCTCGGGCAGGTATGGTGCCTGAGTCTCTTTCTCAGGTGCTAATGTTTCAGTCCCTAGAGACTACAGTCTGGAGGAGAAGACATCAGAGACTTTCTTCCCACCACCAAGAACTCCTGAAAGGTTGTGATCCCACAGCTTCCTCTCTTTGCATAAAATTACAGCTGCTCAAGTAAAAGAAACAAACAGCCATGGTGAACTCATGGATGGGGCTCAGAATCCTCCCACACATTCTTCCCTGCCGGTGTTTCCCCACAAATATCTGATACCTTTCTTCTCCTCTAAGAGATGTGAGATAAAGACACAGTATCCACCCCAAAACCCTCTTAATTCTTGGTTGAGAACACAAGTAGACACAGATTCTGATTGCCAGTTGCTGTCAAATTTATATTAGAAAAGTGACAGATGTAAAAATGTTACCAGGGAACTCAATGGTTGGTACAAGAAGAAAAAGTCACAGTTATTTTCACCCAAATCACTTTGTAACTAGAGGGTTTGTGTGCATCAGTGGAAGACATGTAGGTCTGATATTTGTTGTTTCTTTTTCCTTTTCACAGTAAATTTGTAGTGGTAAGATGCTACACTAGCAGGAATTTCCACATTTTTCTAATTCAAAAGGTTTTCTTATATTACTGGGGAAAGTATTTATTTTAATATATAAAATCACTCTTGAAAATCACTTTTGTAAAAAATGGTGTGCATGTAAATTTTTTTTATCAAGGAAAAAATAAAAACAGGTGAGTGTGGGTCATGTTTTTATTTCTCTCAGCACAGTCTACCTCAGTGTCTTGTTAGAATGAGGTTCAGTCACAGGCGTCGAGGCTTTGGAATTCTGGCTGGATCGTGCTCTGAGTTGGGGAGCTGTGTACCAGCTGATTTCTGAATGCCACAGACTAGGAAGAACTTTGAGGGAGGGAGTTGGAATGAAGTTAGAACCTTCCTGTGAACCCGGATTCTTCTCTTTGCTGGTATTCTTCTGAGTGTAACCTTATATAGCTTTTTGTTGATGCACACTCCTCACACACAAGCCGTGCTTCAGTCTATCTTGATTTAGCCTCTCTGAGGTCCTCACGTTAAGGTCTTTTGGGGAGAGGTGATGAACTAGCACCGACAGCTGTCTCACGAAATCCCCCAGACATGAATGCAAAGACACTTTGAGTTCTCTGACTGTTTATTTCTCAGCCCTTTTCAGACCTGTGAGGCTTTGGGTGTCTGAGGGCACCTCCTATACAGCCAGCCAGTATGAGGGCATTTGGGGGAAATCCTAATCCAAAACCCATCAATTTCTTGAACATATTTTGAGCAATAAAATAGGATCCCTATGCTGGGATTTGGTTGACCTCAAGCTGACACTGTTTGGCCTTGTGCAGTTTTGAGAAGTCTGGAAGTCAAGGCAGGGCCAGCGTGGCCCCTGTTTTCAGGCTTCACGTTTCTTACTTCATCTTAGGGCACAGCCCTTGAAAGTTCACTCTTCTCCATCTTCTCTGGAGAGGTGTACCAAAGTGGGATGACCCTATCAAAAAGGACTTCACCAATTCCATTTTTATATCTAATGCTGCTGGGGAGGGAATAAGTGGCTGTTGGGTCATGAGACTCATTTTGGATTCAGAAGATGTTAGCTTTGTAAGAAAAGAATCTTGGGACCTAGAAAATCATAGCTCTCCTGAGAGTTTGTAGTGATGGGTGAGAGGGGAACAAAAGAAACAAAACCAGGTTACATTGACACTTCGCTGTGTGTTTTGGAAGATGTCTCATCATTTTAAAAGTCTTTTTATGATCATGGTGAAAGCCACACAGTCATTTCTTCCAGGATAATAGCAGATATGTTTTCTGTCTGGTTCAATGATATCAAGCACACACCAGGAAATGTTCATGTTCTGGAGCCCTTCTAGATGCTTCCTGTCGTTTGAAGCTAACTGGAAGAAGGGCTGAGCACAGTTTGGGAGAATGTGGAGATGGGCAGGGAGAGCTGCATGTCTATTTCTGTGGCTGTTGGGAGTGATGTCACCAATACAAGCACAGGTCACCCTTATTATCTTACCTGGACAGATAGTCTACCATGCAGAGTGATTAATTATGGGGTTAAGGACTATAAATTTATTTGAAGTCCACCATAACACTGGCCAATGAGCAGTATCACTATGCAAGTCTAGTTCATACTGGCAATCTTAGCAAATGAGTGGCTGTCATTCTACCAAAGGTTTTTCTAGTTCCTGATAGGTGGATGTGTTCTGGATACTAGCTGGTGACTTTATGAGAACATACAATCTTCAAAAATTATAGTTGTTTTGAACATGGAAAAGAAAAATGCTGATTTTGTATAAATGACACACATAGGGTAGAGCCATTTAAGAAAACCTTCCAGAGTGTTCCTCAGAATATGAATTTACACAAGAGATGAGGTTGTGAAATAGGAATAAATGTTTAAACTTTTAAGAGACCATGACTGGATGCATATTTATCCTCAGGTGGTCCTCAAGAAATAGAGATCAGTGAGTATTTGCTCTTACTTGATGCCAATCAAGGTTCAGAATCAGTCTCTGGTCAATTTTTTATCTATATGTGAGCCACTAAAAAAGCAAAACAAAGCAAAGCAAAACAAAAACTTGTTAAAAAACTAGATCATGAACCTGGGACCCTTGTTTTCATTTGAGAAGGAAGGACCCTAAAATGTGTGTGTGTGTGTGTGTGTGTGTGTGTGTGTGTGTGTCCGTCCATGCACATGTCCAGGAATGGCTTGTTTGGTCCTTATCCTTTGTATCAAAGTTGCTGCTCCTTGCCCCTTTATGTGCCTGGGTAGCTACACCCCATATATCAGCAGTGTGGGATCAAATGTGCCGCAGTGCTACAGAAAACTCAGAAACTCAAAACCCACCCAAAACAGTGATGTTTTCTTACAAGAGCCAAGTAGCATCATGTACAGAATATGCCTTCTTTGTGAGGGGAGGGGAGGGGCTGAAATTGTTCTGCATGTACAATACAGGCTAATTACTTGTTTATATTAAAATTTGGAATAAATTATCTGAGACTGTTTTTTATGTGGTATCCAGGTTGGTCTGGGTGGAGTTGTGGCTTTGAAATTTATTAAGTGAAAACTTGGGAAATTGTGAGTTCTTTGTGTGTGTGTTCATGTATGCAGATACACATATGTTAGTGCTCATGTGTGCAAGTGCAAGCATATGTGCAGAGGACAGCTTCAGTTATTGTCTCTCAAGTGCTGTCCACCATTATTTTTGAGAGGATTTTTCATAGCTGACCAGCCCATGAACTCCAGCGATCTGCCTGCTTCTGCCTCTCTAGTGCTGGAGTTGTAAGCACATGCCACCATGGATGATTTTTTTTTTTAATGTTGGTTTTTGGTCTTAAACATTTAAAGGGGGCTAACTGGTACTAATAGCCATACTATAATGCAAAATGCATTTAGCACAGTTTCAAAGGTCCCCATAATCTTTCACAGTCTCAAGACTAACTAAAAGTCAAAAGTCTCTTCCGAGACTCATGGCAGTCTCTTAGCTGTAATCCCCTGTAAAGTCAAAATCAAAAAGCATATTATATACTTTTAATATGCAATGGCACAGGATATACACTACCATTCCAAAAAAGGAAGAAAGGGAGGATAGTGAGGAAATACTGGGTCAGACAAGACCAAAAACCAGCTGGGCAAACTTTAAATTCTGCATCTCCATGTCTCAAGTCAAAGTGCTCTTCAGATCTCCAACTTCTTTCTGCTTTGTTTACTGCAACATACTTTTCTCTCTTGGGTTGGCTCCACTTCCAATCTGAAGCTTCCCTTGGCAGGTATGTCATGACTCTGGCATCTCCAACATCTTGGAGTCTCCGATACAATCCAGGTTTCACCTTCACAGCCTCTTGAAGTGGCCTCTCTGGGCCTCCCTGAAGGGATACCCCAACACACACCTGGCTTCAGCAGCTTTCCTTAACTGTAGAGGGAGATTCCACAACCCATTTCTTATATTCTTTCTTGACTCTAAAGCCAGAACCAAGTGACTGAAGATGCCAAATTCTGCTTTTTGCTGGTCCTGGAACTTGGCTGTCTTCAGTTATGTCTTAATAGCTTTCTGTTTTTCATTCTTCACTGCTTAAGATTTCCTTTAATTCCTTTTCAGAACTTGGAAGCATAGGTTGGTGGAGTCTTGCCCTGAGGTCACCACTCCCTTATTCCATTTATCAACAGGCTTTTCTTTAAACTTCTTATCTCTTTGAGCACTGGATTCGTCTCCAACATGATATTTCCTGGTGTTCCTTAACTCCTCAAAACTATATATTTTGTATTTTTTCCTTGCTCAGCTTGCTCCTTTTCATTATAGATCTGTTTAAGACTGGTCGTTAGAGGGTACCTCAACTGGTCCCATCTTATAGCCACACTGATGAATATCTTGC
>LOEQ01000178.1:23095-38895 GCA_001685075.1 Bramus lutescens
CTTCTTTAAGTAATAAATATCCAATTCTATTCCATATAATGTGTCTGCCCACGTTTCTCACACCCACGTGCCTGTCCGCGGCCGCTGGGACTCTGTACCTTCCGAGGACTTACTGTCGCCTGCCCACCAGCCCGCCCTGGCTCGCGGCTGCTCTGTCAGAGATCTTTAAACATTTTTAAAAGCCGCCAAACCAAAAGACCCCTCTCTCTCTCTTACTTCCACCTGTACCTGACTGACAAGGTAGGCAGTCCCTGTTGGTGGGACCTCAAAGGCAAACTTGTGTTCAATCTAATAATCAACCAGAATAGGTTCCAGCATCTCACGATTCATGATCCGTGTCCAGCACTAAGAGGTGCTAACAAGGAAGAAAGGTAAGCCCAGGCGAGGCACGTTTCCGTTTTTGCTGTCCTATCTAGCTGTTCACACTGTTAGCGGTTTCCTTTGGATCACACTGCTGCTGGTGAATGCCAGAGTAGGAAGCACTGTTGAGAACCATTCTCCGCTGTAGTCAGATAATGGCTGGATTTTCTGTAGATGAGTGGGTGGGTACAACTGTTGAGGTGGGCAGCAGAAAGACAGCCTCTTTCCTAGGAAATGTTCTGTCCGTTTGAAGAGAAAACAGGACTCGGATGCCTATGAACAGACAGCAGCCCTTTTGAGTGGACCCTATGAGTGAAACAGGCCCGTGTTCTTCAGTGTCCGTTGCTTGTGTGCAAGATAATCGGATGAGTCTCCAGAGGCTTCTTTCCCATGCCTTCCTTACCAATTACGCTTGCTCATCAGTGTCGTATGAATAAAATCAGTCATTATTCTTAAAGAACTCACTAGTCAGAGGAAACTAGAACACTACCAAAAATGGAAATCTCCGCCATCTACCGGAGATTAGAAAGCACAACAAACAGCTAAGACAATGACAAGGGCAAAACGTCAGAGAGCCTGACCTTTGTCCACAGCAGGCTGAGGATTCTGTGTCTCTATAATCTCAAATTATTTATAATTCAACCTGAACAATCTTAACACAACCACGAAGATGTGTCCTCGACTCACAGACATACTGTTTGGGATTGGGATGAAGAAACAGTCTGTGGTCTGGGGACCTGCTGATGACCAAGGGAGAATTCAGCATCTGAGGACATCTTGACTACGTAGTCACAGCTGCCCAGCCACTGGACCAGGGAGCAGAAATAACTGGGTTGTTTACAGAGAAGAGTTCAGATGTGGGGGTGGGACAAGCGTGCTAAGCTTTTGTATTAACGGACGGTTTATCAGCCTCGGACTTTAACACTGGCAGAGAGTAAGCTTTAACTTACCCTGTTCCCAACACAGTGCTAGGCATTTCAATATTTCCTCATTCGATTCTAACAGCATAAGGAAGTTGCTATGGTCGCCATTTAGCAAATGAGTGAACCAAGGAACAAAATTAACTCAAGTTTTGAAAATGGGACAATGGTAGCTTCATTCAAGAGGTGTTTGTTTCCGGAACCCATTCTTTTCCACACTATTTCCAATGAAACTGAGTTGATGGCCCAAGGCCATCCTGGCCAAGTCTCACTGAAAAGCTCTATGGTTGATGCTAAGGATGAAGAGGCCTTAGGTGTGGTGACATCCTTATGTAATCCCTATGAGTGTGAAGCTGAGGCAGGAGGATCACCAGTTTGACAACAGCCTGAGTTATATAGCAAGGCCCTGCCCTCTTTTCAGAAAGAAAGAAAAGGGAAGGAGATCTTCAGTTTTGCTAACTCCCTTAAAAATGGAAGCCTGACCATGCTTCCTTCCCTCTTGGAGCTGTAATTTGTCCGTCAACAATGAAAAGCAGAGCTGTAAGGTCGACCTCCTCACTCTGGAACTGGAAAATATCAGCCCTGCCTATCTTCAGCATCAGTGGCCAAAGGCTGACCTTGCTGAGTTAATCAGTAGAGAAACTAATCAGTTGGAAAAAATGCAAATTTGTTTTCTGCACAGAGTTGGAAACTCATTATACTGAACCACTCCTTGAATTA
This sequence comes from Bramus lutescens, assembly GCA_001685075.1. Taxonomy (NCBI): domain Eukaryota; kingdom Metazoa; phylum Chordata; class Mammalia; order Rodentia; family Cricetidae; genus Bramus; species Bramus lutescens. The sequence continues at coordinate 25,096 of LOEQ01000178.1, forward strand.
AGTTCCGAGCAGCACTGAGAATCTGGGTCAGATAAGAAACAATGGAAGGCTGTAATAAGCAGGCCTGGGCTGTGGGCACTGAATCCCATCACCAACAGCATGGGTGTTAATTTCTCCTTAGCCCCTTGACTGTGGCAACAGAGCAGAAAATGGCTTGCTCCATTTGGATCAGGTTGCTTTTGCTGGTTGCCACAGATGTAAGTGGATGAACATTTCCTTGTAAAGGCGATTCAGCGCAGAGCTTGAACAGAGCACCTGCTCTTCACCTCAACAGTCCAACCATGAGCTGCTTCGTCCTTCCCAATCAACAGCAGACGGCTGTACAGGGTTGCATGGGTCACAAGAGTCCATAGCTGAAAAACTGTCATTTGTTACCAAGAACCCCTAGGTTACTCAGTCTGAGAAATCTGAACCATGTTGATATGGTTTTGAAAATGTCAATTACTGTTTAAAAGCAGTGGCTGTCATTCAGCACTCCAGAGGACAAAGTCAAAGAGCCCATGTCCTTCCCTCACTCTCTCCAAGTGATTAAACAACCAAGAGAAGTTGGCTCTATGTCTCCGGACTGCAGCTGACTTCCCAATGCCTTGGAACACTGTGATGGTTTTGTAGAGAAGGCATTTGCCTGGAAGGGGCACTGAAGAAGGTGGGACATTTGGCTTGTAAGCAATATAAGTTAGGACACCTATCTCATGATGGAATGATCACCAATAGGATAAAATTATCTAGAACCATAAAATAAAATACCTAGTTTAAAGTAAAAATGCATATTTGACAAACATAGTCAGTGACCATAGAGGTTCATTGGTCAGTATCTCAAAAACAAAATAAGAAACAAAAAGACCACCACAGGAAGTGAGGCAGGTAATGCATGATCAACAGTGACACAAGAGGAATTCCAGGAACATTCATGGACCCAAAATAGTATCAATTTGTATTTCTCTCAAAACTCTTTAAAATTAGTAACATAAGCACAACCTGAAGAATAAACGGTAGGCTGAACGCCTGCACCAATCTCTGTGGAGATTTGAGGGACTTGCACAGAAAAGACAGAATAGCATTCCTCTGCGTAGCTCCAGATTATCTGGTTAAATGTGGAAAAGACATGTTTCGTCATCGGAAAGAAGTCTCCTAAGGAGGGTATGTTGTCAGAAGTTAGCTTCTTAGAAAATTAGCCAGTTATGCCACCCTTACAGTCTGGCTAACTGTCTGCAACTTGAGATCAACAAGTTGAGCCCTTGTCCGTGAGACTTTGAAAGAAGAGTCACAGAAATGTAGGTGATCTGTCACCAGGCCCAGCTGTCTACTTTGTAGACTGATGATGTGTGGCGTCATTGAGCTATGGACAGATAGACTAGCTGGAAAAGAAATAAAGGTAGGTATAGACCATGTGGCTTCTAAAGGGGAGATATGGATCAAGTAGGCCCTGAGACTGAGCGTGGGCCTTTGGTTTCCACTGGGCCCTAACTTCTAATTTCTATGACTGAATTCAGCTGCCCAGTCCTGAAAATAAGGCCCCTTTCCTCAGCTACCTCCAAGATGCTTCTCCCTATACAACATAACCAAGCTCCCTATTCAAACACTAATACATGGAAACAAATTTATACATCTCTATTAAGAATTAAACAGCATATGTCCACACCCTACCTGAAACCTTAGGCAAAATCATCCTGCAATTGAACATCTTTTCCTTAACTTTGTTGCTCTAATCACTTTTATATGATCTTCCATGCTTTTGCTTTCACACGTGAGGGAAAATCTAAGTAAGGGGACAAAGAACACTGAAACTCGAATCTCTAAGACTCAGCATAGCTTGCTGTGCGTGTGCCATCCATTAATCGACGAATTTCCTTCCTTAATATAAATCACACTCTTTCTTTATTCTGAGGTTGGGTAGGTTATTTTCTACATATTTCAATAATTCAAAAACACAGTGCTAATGGGTGCACACCTGTGTCTTTTCTTCACGTCTCCACCTGGTATCCACTGTGCTAAATTTCGTCACCTAAAAGTACTGATTGCGCCGTTGTTGCTTTCTCCTAGTTCGGGTTTTCTCTTTCTATGATTCCCATTTGACATATCCCATCCTGGAGACGGGGAAGACAGCCCACTTTCCCTGCTAGGGTGAGGACCAGAATTGGGACCCCCAGATCCAAGTCAAAGCTCCACAAGTGTAGAGGGTCTCCTGCAGTCATGACATTCGGGAGGTTTAGACGGAATCCCCAGGGCAAGATGACTAGCTGGAATTAGCAAGTTTCGGGAAAAAAAGACTTTGCCTCAATGAATGAAGTAGAAATGAAGCCACCTGATGTCAGCTTGAGGCCCCCACACTCATCCTCATATGAATGCACACCCACTCAAATCCCAACAGGCATGCCTGCGCACAACGCAGAGGGCAAAGAGAACCTCGCCTTCCCTTAGATTTATATTGTCGGGCTCCTCTCTTACCCATCATGTTAGTGTAACTTTTGGTTCTTTCCTCTGTTTTGAAATGGTTTTCTGTCACTTTTTTCAGCTTATTATTTCAGTATTCAGTTGCTTTGTGTCCGTTTTCTATTTTTAAATTGTGTGACGTACATTTCCTGTGACCTCTTCTCATGTCTTTTGAAGCAGGGCCAATTCCTATTACTTTTAAATGATATTATACAATCATAATGAGAGTCACATTTTAAAGTTTTAGCTTATAATTATTGAAAAGTTTCTGCACCCCAATAAGCCTCTCTGCTGACACCATAATCCAAATCAGACCAAATCAAACCAAATTAGAGAAAACCCAGGTTTAATGGATACAAACAATCCCTGGTGGCCTTCCAGCCCCACAGAGAGGAGACTGGAAAGAAGACCAGAAAATCACTTGCTTGTTCCCTGGGGTACAATTTAAATACCGTGTAGGATTGGTCTTGAGCATCTCTGGGGAGGGGTCATCATTTGGCAGACTTTCTCAGTGGTGGAGTCTAGACTGGGGGAACTCCCAGGGGACGGGGCTTGGAATTGAACTTCCACCCCCAAAATTGTTATTGTTACTATTGTTATTATTAATTATTGTTATTATTATTATTATTATTATTCCCCTTCCCCTTTAGATCAGTGTCACCTATCAATAGAAGATGAAAAGCAAAGGGGGTAAAACCACAGTCAAAGACTAAAAGATTTATATCTTGACAGAAAAGAAAATCAAGTTCACACCAACAAGCTAGATGAAGCTGGAGTCACACAGTAAAAGGTTTTGCCTCCCACTGAGCATTTGAGTCTGGCTATAACTCAGGCTGGCCAGAGTCAGGAAGAAGGAACTGTTGTAAAATATTAGTTGAAGATGTGTTATATTTGTTTATGCTGTGGAACATTTGTTTAATGATACAAAGATGTGTTGCATTCTTTTATGTTACATTCGTTTAACTCTGTGGAACTGTGTTCCTTTGCCTGCCAAAAGTACCTGATAGGTCTAATAAAAAGCTGAACAGTCAATAGCGAGGCAGGAGAATGGGTAGGTGGGGCTGGCAGGCAGAGAGAAAAAAATAGAGGAGAAATCTGGGAAGAGATGATCAAGGAGCAAGAAAAGGAGGAAAAGCCAAAAAAAAGGATGGCAGGGTCAGTCACCCAGCAAGACAGCCATCTACAGAGTAAGAAGGAAAGAAAGGAAAAGGTAAAAGCCCAGAGGCAAAAGGCAGAAGGGATAATTCAAGAAAAGTTGGGTGAGAAATAAGCCAAGCTAAGACCAGGCATTAATAACTAATGTGATTATTTGGGAGCTGGGCCATGGCCCCCAAAGAACTAAGAGTTAAAGAGACAAAAACAAAAACAAAACAAACAACAACAACAACAAAAAAAAAAACAAGAAAAAAAACTACAGGGGATCCTAGGAGAGAACCCACTAATAGCCTCTAATGGAAGAGAAATACACTAACAAGCAGCATGTAAGCAAGTCCTGACTGGCATCCGGCTAGAATGCTTTGTTTTACTATATTTTTGTTTAAATAAAGACCAAAGTAATATACTTTAGAATAAACAAAGACTTAAAGGGTTTGGTAGAGTTTTTCTTGGGTCTTTGGATTATATTTGGTTCTGTTATTTAATTGTTTGCAGATAGCCTCTCTCTCTCTCTCTCTCTCTCTCTCTCTCTCTCTCTCTGGCCCCACTTGGCTTTGAACTTGGAATCCTCTTGTTTCAACTCCACAATTCTAGGATGCAGGTACATGCAACAACATTCTGCTTAGATGGTCCTTTACTTCTTCCCAGGAATGCATGCAAGCATATTGTGTCATGAATGTCAGCCTAGAAATCTATACTGCATGCAGACTAATAATGTCTTCAAATTGTATGACCTCTAGCCAGTGATATATGCACATATGTTATAAAAATGTAGACATGTATTTTATGCGTACGTCTTTGCACGTGTAGGCACAAAATATTTGGGTATGTATGTGCATATCTATATATATAAAAATGTGTTGCTCAATTGTTCACGTAAGAAATGGGAAATATTGGGGCTAGAGAGATGGCTCACTGGTTAAGAGCATTGGCTGTTCTTGCTGAAGACCAGGGTTCAATTCCCAGCACACACATTCCAGCTCACAATCATCTGAGTCTAGTTCCAGGGAATCCAACACTCTCTTCTGGCTTCCTAGGGCACTGCATGTGCAAGGTGAATAAGGAGGCAAAACATTCATACACACAATATAAATATAAATACATCTTCAAAAAAAAAGAAATGGGAGATCTTAAAAAGAATGGCAAAATGTTCACACTTATCTGAACGATGCTTTGAGATACGGCACTCTATTTCTCTGTGCATCTGAAATATTCCATATTAAATACTTTTTAAGATTTCAGAGCAGAAAATTAATGAGCATGCTCCTATAGAAGCCTGGACTCCAGGCAGCAGAGATTAGCAGGAGGTGCTCTTTCCTGGCTCATCAGCTCATTGGAGATTTGAACGGAAATTGGCATTTTTTTAACTTCATCATAGTAATGCTACCTCCTCCAATTTTTAAAAAATAAATGTAACTTCAAGATCAGCCATGCATCTTTGAAAACTATTTTCCCTATACTGGAAATTTAGCTTTCCTTGAGTTCCAAGTCTTTTTACTGGGAGGGGGAAGGGGGTGTCGGGGGGCAGGGAGCTGGTTGAGCTTGCAGGAGGATTGTCACAAGAGAATGGTGAGCAAAAAACAAGGTCCATCTCCCCTGGTGAAGGGGACCATCTTTAACCATCTTTTTCCTTGGATTCATAAATGGATTTCTGCCTCATCTTGCAGTAAATCTGAGAGTGAAAGAATTCATAGGGCCTCCTAATGCACTTAACACAGCGTGACTGATGAAATGTGGCAAGCACAACACAATATCGAGTTTTCTGAAAACCACACTGAAATGAGCCATCCTGGCCAGAAAGTTAAAGCAATACAGAGGCTGGAACAACCAGCAAAGTTATTTTCCTTGATTCTTGCGTCGGCTCAGGCCCTTTGTGATTTGGACTACAAAGCGCTATCTGTGTATTTTCTGATGGCGGCTGACAGCTACTGTTTATTCCCAGAAACTCAAATTAATGGTTTTGTTAAATCGACTTTCAGCACTGCACACATAAGTCATCCCCTGGGGATCTGTCTAAAAGTCCAAGCCAGCTATGTGTGCTCCAAAAGGAGTGTTCCTAAGCAAACAGCAAGAAAATCGGTTACCTGAATCCTCAAAGTCAATTGAGGTGCCATCTGCAAGGACATGGGGGGTCAGAAGAAAGAAGTATAAAGTAAGGAGCGACTTCATTGGCCCTTCCCCAGCTTAACAATCATAACACCATGGTTGGTGGGGCATACTGAGAAGACCTTGATTTCCTGCTCAGTTCTTCAGTGTCTCTCAGCTAACTTGTCCTCTTTCTAGCACGAGATTCCACGGAGGACCATGAAATGTGGTAATAAAGGCTGGGGTGTAGCCCCATGATGGGGTACTGTGACCAAGGATGGACGAAGCCATAAATTTGAGTCCCAGTGCCGCATGCAAAAACACAAATTTGAAACTACTTTGTAGATGCAAAACCACCATGAAATATGAGAGGTTGGCTAGCTGAATTTCCAACATTTTTGAGTTCATGGCTCATCCTCAGGAAGGCAAGAGATAGATCCACTTCTGAGTTCTCAGGGTACAGAACCGAGTGCCAACAATGTGTTGTGGGACTCAAGAGAAAACAGATGTACATTGCCATGTGAAACAGAGGGGGCAAGGATCCAGGACATTATTCCTGAGGGGCTCTGTGCCTCTCTTCTTCAGCACGTGCCTGGCTCCAAGAGCTGAAGGAAGAGATAAGGAGACAGCAGCCGTGTCTCATCACGTGGGTCAGACCTTTCTCACATTTTACAGACATCAAGAAGACAGTGTGAGTCTTCTTTTTCTTCTTGTCTTTCTTTTGTTTGGATGAATCAGTGAGAAGGATGTCACTGTCCCCCATTTCCTTTGCTTCTGGGAGTCCGAAGTGAAATGATGAACCAGCTGTGGGAGCTGCAGCCTCGTTCTGGAAAGATTCTGAAGATAGTATCGTCACAGAAGTTCTAGAAGTGAGGCAACAGCAAATGTCCTCCTTCGGTTCAAAAGATGTGGAGATTCTGGGTGGAGGGTGTGGCTATAAATCACCCAACGAGTGGCCTGTCTAAAATACCTAAAATCAATATTACCTACTCAGAGACCCTAGTGAAGAAGACAAGTGGGTTCTATTAATATTAATGTCATAGCCTACCCTAAGTGCTTGGAAACTAGGAAAGAAAAGCTAAGATTGACAGGGATTTGATTCCAACTCAAAAAAAAAACAAAAACAAAAACAAGAAAAACAGAAAAGCCCTTCTCACAATGAAGTGGCATCTAGAAAGTAAGGTAAGGGGTCTCTTGCTGGGCATAGCCGTTTAACTCTCAGTTTACTTAGTCTCCTGAAAAGTGGGCATGATACCCCTGTGCCTGTTCTCTGTTGAACACAGCTGTTGAGAGGCCTGAGGTTCGAAGAGTGTAGAGCCCCGTGGAAGCACAAGCACTCTTGGCTGTGTTAACACACAGTTCAAGGAGTATTTGGTTGTTTGTTTCCCACTTGGAGCTGGTCATCAGAGTAAAGATGGTTTCAGAAGTAAACGTAACATTTTGTGATGCCCACCTATGAAACTAGCCAGGAGCCTGAGTTGAGAACCCTCCAGGAGATTCATGAAACACACCTTTGGGTGCATTCCAAGGTCATTTCTGGAGATGGTTAGATCATATTAGATCCTGAGGGCTCTGACCTAGTCAATGGATTGACTCCTTATTGGATTAGTGATACAATGTACTAATGGGAAGTGGTGGAAGGTAGGGGGTGGAGCCAGTTGAAGGACGGAGGTACTGGAGTTGTGGTCTTAGATCTCTTCCCGTGCCCTTGGCTCTTCCTGAATGCCTATTTCTTTCTGTTTTCAGACTAACGTGAAATTTCTCTCCCCACCTCCTGTCCCCACTGCCACTGTGTTCTGCCCCAGCTCATGAAGTCAAGAAACTGTGAGCTAAACCTTCTGAAACCATGAGCATAAATAAATCTTTCCTTACTTAAGATATTCTACCAGGCTTTGTGGTAACAGCAGAGAGAATGCTTACACTTATGTGTTGGCAACATTCTATATGCTTTTACCTAGAACCTTCTACTTCATCACCACAGTCCTTGGAAAGACCCATGGATTCGCCACAGGAAGTCTTCATTTTCTCTGAGGTTATATCATCCATGTGTGTTCATGTATATGAATACATATACATATATTGAATATATACATATTATATATGTTTATATAAATACATATTCTATATCTGTACATATAATATATACATATTATATATTCATAATGTACATCTGTGTACTTCTACAAAAAAAAGGTGTTTTTATCATTACTACAGGTCCATGGTCAAGCTTTTCCTATTAGCAAGAGGTATGGCTTCCATTCAGTAGTTACCCATCACCTGTGTCATCTATATTTCATTGAAATTCTTCACATTTTTAAAAGAATATTTTTAAATAGTTATTTATTTATTATGTATACAATATTCTGTCTACATGCAAGCCTGCAAGCCAGGACAGGGGAACAGGGCATCAGACCTCACTACAGATGGTTGTGAGCCACCATGTGGTTGCTGGGAATTGAACTAAGGACCTTTGGAAGAGTAGGCAATGCTCTTAACCACTGAGCCATCTCTCCGGCCCTARAAGAATATTTTAAAAGCAAAACTTACATGATGTATTCCCTTAATGCATCGATTTTTCACAAAAGCTGCCATTTCCTTACACTTCTGATTTGTTTAACTTTCGTTCTTGGGCACGCACTGAAACATCAAAACTTCCATGAATGATGGAGAGTGACTTTGCCAACTGAACCCAAAGATGACAACCATGAAAAATTAACTTTTAAAAAAAAAAATCTCAAGTCACTTCTTTATGGTAAACTGTCATTATTATGCTGATAATAAAAGCATGCTAGAGATTGGCACATCAAAGGTTTCCACTATGGTCCTGACTCAGGATGGCCAATAGGCAATCCTGCTTGTTACATGCCCGCACTGATGGCTTCTTAATGGCACACTGACCATAGCAGACCTCTGAGGAAGGGCAGCAGGCCCTTGGCATAGCTAGCTAGTACTGCTTTACCAACAGTCACCTCTGATCTTCATAGAAAATTCTATCCCTTTCCCGAATCTCAGACGAGCTATGCCTGATAATATGCCATGTGTCACGTTTGCGTCACAGATTCCCAGATGGATTTTTTGGAGTTTATATTCTCACCATGTCTCCAAGAGATCTAGGTTTCCTCGCCATGTAGGGTTCTAGTTGCTCTGTTTCCTATGAGGAGACAGCTTCCTTCTATTCACTCAAAAGATCTAGGTTTTCTTGCCATGTGGGGTTCTAGTTGCCCTGTTTCCTATGAGGAGACAGCTTCCTTCTATTTATTCGCCACTCAGTATTTACATATTTTTTTTAACCAAGGCTGAACACCTTGGAAGCAGCTGAGATTCGGCACCAAAGACAGGGCTTGAAAAGGGCCAAGGGTGAAGACATAACAGGCGCGTCAAGCACGTCCTGTGCCTGATCACAGTAGCAAATCAGACCTTACCACAGCTTCCCAAGGAAAATGCTACCATCTGGCTTTTGGTGTGTTTTCTAAGATCTCGTGCGAAGCCTTCCACCTTTCCTGAGCACTGAGTCAATCCCGGGTCCTACAAACCAGCGCAGTAGACTTTAATGACTTTTCAAGGTTCTTGCGCATTCAGTGTTGCTCATGACAGATGTGCTTCATTTTCTTTTTAAAAAAATTATTTTTGAAGAAAAAGAATCTCGCCCAAAACATTTCTTTTGTCACCAGTTTCTGGCTAACTGCTTTTAAGAAGCAGTGTAGTGGGGAGGGGGTTGCTGGTTAACAGTGGTCGTCTTTGCAGCTTCCTACAGCTGCCTTCCCAGTGAGTCTCTGCACGGCTCTGCCTAATCCAGCTCCTTAAAATGTCTGCGAGAAGTCATTTTTTTCACACGTGTGGCAATCAGTGAAAAGGAAAGAAGAGAAAAATCTGTTTAATCATTTATTTCTTAAATTCCACTGCACGTGTCAGTGTTTGGCATGCAAACACCTTGGTGTGTTGTGAAAACAGGGCATACCTGGCTCGAATTCAGAGCCCACATAGCAAGTGGATGGTTACTTCCCTGTGTTTGGATGTATTTATTTTCTTTAAATGCAAATATGTTTCAACACACATACACACACACGTATGCGTGCACACACAATAGTCAATCATAAGACCCTCTCTTCTTGAGTCTCCTTTTGTTTCCATGTGAAACCAGAAGGCTTACTTAACATCTTTAGTTTAAATATTAAAGCTTCAGCATGAGAACCCAGAGAGCAAGAGAGTTAAACCCCAGTTGTTCCCCTCCCACACTGGCCTCCCGAAGCTCTTATCTGGAGCTGACCCCATTGGCTGGAACCGGCTTCCCTGGTGCCCTGTGCCTGCTTCGGTGTGTCACCTGTCTCTTGTTTGCCTGCAGATTAGCACAGAAATGTTATTGCAAACTAAGTGAATAGGGCACAGCCCCAGCACCTGCCACTTTGAAAAGTCTTAAGGCTATCCCCTTGTTTATTTTGTAGGCACCCCAGGGTGGGGGGCACTGCATTGAGATAAACAATACTGGGGATGATTAAGGGGGCTTTTCACATGAAAATTCACTTGAGGGGGGGAAATGTTTTGCAGATGTACTGAGGAACACTGTATCACTAAGAACCACTCAAAATACTTTGGTGGACCAAAACACCTTTCTATTTCTTCTGGCAACCTGCCAAGTTCACTGCCAGCCTGAAAAGAATTCTATAGCTGGAGGCTAGAGCCGAAACTGCAATGATTTAAAAGAGAATTGGCTACAGTAGGAACGATAATGCTCTATATCGTTAAAATGCAACTGGCATCTCAGCCTCCCTGCAGCTCTTTGAAAATGTGCTTACTCTTCAACTATTTACAAGGGAAAATGCAGAGACAATTGAAATCATAGGAAATCAAAATTATTGTAAAAGGCTGAGAAATATTTGTCAAATGATTTATCCGGAAATATTTGTCAAATGATTTATCAGGAGTGCTTATAAAATAATAGCATGTTCTCCACTGCTAAATGATGAAGAAATCCTTGGCAGAAATTCTGCTCATTATGAAACTCACCCAGCACACACAAAAACCTTTTTCATGATGCCCTACATTAATTAATGCGGACTGTAAACACGAAAAACGTTCACTTAACATTAAGACGTGAACGTGAATGGGTAGAGCCCCGTGACTGGTTTCTCTTAGTGTGTGACAGAAACAAAGGCCAGAGTTACTTATGTTTTCTGGGTGATTGGGGCAGAATGATGATTTGCTCTGGCAAGCTAAGGAGAAATAAAAGAGTCCAGGGGCTAAACAAAAGGGAATCTCCCAAATGTTTTCACAGACACCAAGAGAACAGCTGTCCAGCGGTTTCAGTTTATACCAGCAAAGGCGTGCCTACACCATTCAGAACATATCCAGCAGCTCCTTATTCCTTCCTTACATGGAAATGACTACAGTTCTTCTCTCAGGGCAGAGAAATACCTCCCGTTTAAATCTGCTCTCACAAAACGTCAACGGGGCCGTCAAGAACAATTTGCTACAAAGCTCAACATGGGAACTGTGGGGAGGAAACACTCAATTTCCCTCACCAACACCTTATCAAATGCCAAATTTTAAATAAATCATGCTGGGACCTAGCCTTAAAGGCTTGTTGCAAAGGAGCAGAGAAATAATACCTGCCTGAGTATATAATGTTAGTCTAGGTTTAAAAAAAAGGGGGGGTCATGAAAAGGAACAGCATTGGAGCTCTTAAAATTGTTCAATCAGCAACCAGACATCAGTCAGCTTAGCACTATTTAGAGACTTTTTTCCATGTTGTATGAACATTAGTACCTGTGAAGCATGGGGTAGTCTCTACTAAGATCCCACAATTTTTATAATTTAAAATTTCTTAGTAGCACATATTAACTACGCATAACCGTGCACTTCATTACAGCATTTTTGCGCATGTTGATACTATATTCCTATCATATTCCTCACTCTTGCACCTCTTGACCCCCTCCTACCCTTGGCAACTCCCCTTATCCCGACTAGTTCCCCTTCTTTTTGATGGGGATGGGAGATGAGCTAACGAGTCTCATTCAGGTTTACAGAAGTCAGGGTGACAGTGTTTGCAAGAGTGTAGACACTTTACCGATGACTGCGGCACAGAAGAAAATATCTGCGCCTCTCCCGGCAACTGTTGACTGCACACGTAGCCTCAGAGAAGCCATGGCCCTGTCAGCTCCTCCCCCTTCCATGATAGGCTGCTCACTGGTTCACCTTGCGCTGAGTTCACAAGGGCAACAGCCACGCCCTGTTTCATGCCAGTGTTCCACACCTCTCTCCTACCACAGCCTCTGGCTCTTACATCCTTTCTGCCCTTTCTTCCATGATATTCCCTGAGCCTTGGAGGGGTTGATATAGATATCCTATTTATGACTGGACATAAGACTACAACTACTTACTCTCTGTCCTTGGTCTGTGAGTCTCTACAGTCACTGTTGGCCACTGCAAAAAGAAGCTTCCTCTGAGCAAAGGTGACAGAGACACCATTCTTTGAGCATAAAGTTATTTGGGAGGTGATTTAAGACAGGCACATCATGTGCATTTAAGCAAAACTTCAGCAGTAGCTTCTCCACTAGGGCCTATGACCACTCTAGGTATGGGCTCTTGACCAGGTTTACAGGCCAGATGTGAATTCCCTCCTGCAAAGAGGCTGTCAAATCCAATCAGAAAGCGTTTGGTTACACCCACAGCATGCCACTATTTTACCAGTAGGCCATCTGGCCTGGCCAATTGATAACAGCCTACATAATGCCTTCTGGTATTATCAGGGAAGACCAGCGGAGAGAAAACATCTAGCTAGTTTCAACTTGACTTCTCTTTATCTTGCATTCAAGATATAGAGTGTCTCCAGCAATAGGATCTTACCATCTGGTTCTTGTGTGCAACCCACAGTAGCGGAAAGTGGCCATATTGTTTGTAATGCTCTCAGAGGCCTCCCTGACTAAGAACTCATGGAGAAGTTGCCTATGTCTACATTGGGATTTTCATTTATTGACAACGTACAGATTCTAGAAGAAGCTTTCTTTGCCAACACTCTTTCTAAAAATGTTTGTGTTCTTACTTAGCTCATCGTGTATCAGATTTTCTCATGGCTTTTTTCATATTGTTAGGCTCAGTTTGCCCTCCCTCCTCATCTCCTGCCTTCTCTGTAGTTAAATCTTTCCTTTCCCAGTTTCTATCTCCTGCTTCTCACATCACGTGTACTCCACCACCATCTCCTACGTAAAGAATCCTGCATTCCTCTTGTCTCCCGAGTTCTAGACACACTCGCTGCTGCAGAAATGCGCATGTGTCACTACAGACTATTTGATGCTTGTCGTTTTGAGTCCGAGTCACCTCACTTAATATAATATTTTCCTGTAAATTTCATACCTTCATTTTTCGTGGCCAAATAAAATTCCATTGTGTAGCCTGGTATGGTAGTACCTTGGAGACAGGCAGGCAGATCTCTGAAACTTTGCAGCCTTCTTTGTCTACATAATGAATTCCAGACCAGACAGGGCCACATGGTGAGATCTTGTCTCAAAACGGGAAAAAAAAATTCCAAAATACAACATTGACATTAATCAATTCACCAGTTACTGGCCAAATAGGCTGATTCCATTTTCTTGAAATTATGAATTAAATAGCAATAAACTTGAACGTACAAGTACCTGTGTGATAGGATGGAGAGTCATGTGGGGATGTGCTCAAGAATGGCAGAGCTGGGTCATATGGAAATTCTATCTTAGTGTTTTGAGAAAACTCCACCCTGGGTTCCCAGGGGATGCACTAGTTTATACTCTGACCATCGGTAAGGGAGAGTTCTTCTTTCCCCACACTCACACCAGCTTTCTTGATGATGGCCCTGCTCACTTCAGGGAGAAATAGCATATTAGCTTCAATTTGCATTTACCTGGTGGCTAAGGATGTTGAATAAATACTAAAAATATTTGTTGACCGTTTGCATTTTTCTTCTGAGAACTTTCTGATCAGTTCCTGTAGTGAAAGGGAAGCAGCCCTGCTTTTCATCCCGCCCGGCTCCCGCATGGGTAGCTTATACCCCGAAATAACAACACACAAATTGTATTCATTTATGCACTGCCTGGCCCATTCTATCTAGCCTCTTCTTGGTTAACTCTCACATCTTAATTAACCCATATCTAGTAA
>LOEQ01000178.1:77149-104558 GCA_001685075.1 Bramus lutescens
TTCTCTGCCACCTTCAGTGGCTGTTGTCAGTTTCTTTTTGGCCAATCCGATGGATGAAAAAGAATGTCTGATTTTTGTTTCAATTTTTAATTTTTTAAGCTGATTATTGTGGAGTAAATATCTTTTCATAGGTAGATCAGCCACTGTCCTGGTTGTTCCACTGAAGACACTTCATTGTTCTCATTCTGAAGCTGAAAGAAGTTGGAGACCAGATGCCTTCACATCCTTAAACTTAGCTCTCTTCTGCCCTTCAGTGTCTAGACCTAGCTTGCCATTCAGTGCTAGTTTAAGGGACTCAGCATCCATACAGACTTTCCAACATCACTCACAGAGCATCTCCTCTTCTGTTTTCTTGGAAATCTTTTTGTAAAGCTATTTTGTTGTGCTCTCTTCTCTCTCTCTCTCTCTCTCTCTCTCTCTCTCTCTGTCTCGTGTGTGTGTGTGTGTGTGTGTGTGTGTGCCAGAGATAGATACCGAGCATCTTCTTTAGGTACTGCCCACCTTACTTTTTGAGTCAGGGTCTCTCATTGTCTTGGAGCTCACTGATTAGGCTAGGCTGGCTGACCAATGAATTCCAAGGATCTACCTGTCTCTGCCTCCTCAGATCTGGGATTGCAGGATCACATGGCGCTACCCAGATTTTTATGTGAGGGGATCAGAATTCCCATCCTCAAGCCTGGCTCTTAAGCATTTTACCATCTGTGCCATCTTTCCATGCCCTGTTCTGTGGTGGTAAAAACATTTCAGGGTGGGATGGTTGTTTATATCATTGTTTTTTCCACCTTCCCCGCAACAGTTTCTACATCCTTAGTACAAGGTCTATCCCAATCACAAAGGAGCCTGGAAGACCAAATGAAGCTCACAGACACTCAGAGGTCATTGCATCCTTTGTTTCGGAAACTTCAGAAGCACAAATTCATGTGCGTTTATTATCTAGTTGATTATAATTGTTAAAGTAGTCCAGGTCAGGGAATTAAGTTCAGGAAAGTCAGGCAACCTGCCTAAGGCACTTAGTTACAGAAGTGGGATCTTCACCTTGTCACTCTGCTTCTGAAGCCCGGACCCCTAATGAGTAGGTTGTGAAAAAATTGATTTAGCAAATAGCATGTTTCCAATAAAAACATTGAAAAAATATAAAGACTTAGACCAGCAAAATCTAGCCACACGTGGGTGAGCGATCTCTCACTGATGGAGACGGGTTGTTAATCAACTCTGCACACCCATGGTATGTACTTGTGGATAGTGTGGTAAAGTCCCAACCAATCTGGATGTTTAAAAACACATATCCCTCATGATTTCAATTCCATTAGGAAACTGTGTCTTTATCTCCCCATACAACTAAAGTGAAACTGGCTGCAGAAGAAAAAAAAAATCCATTTTGCTATTTAGTACAGTTAGTCAGACTAGAGAAATGGGATTGAATTTCAAAGCCATAGGCAAGCTGGCTACAGTCTGCAGCGACACAGCTGATAGGTTCTTCCCCCTTCTTTATTTACAACCCTTTTGATAAGCCTTCAGCAAGTTACAGAGGTTGTTCTAGTTGCATCTTGTTTGACCGGATTAGAATACTTGATGACAGTTTGGAGAAGTTTGAGGCAGATGGTTCTTGACATTTTTTCATGGCATCAGTTACAAACTATGCAAGAAGCTCTTTCAGTCTTTTGTTTCTCCTTCTCTTAGAAGCCACTGTAGTAGGTCGTTAAACTTTCATTTTTCACAGTGCTGATTAAGGCATACTCCAAGGCAGATGTTACTCCCGCGCCATTTTTAACCATTTACATTTAACACCAAAGCTGGCTTTGTACCCCTCCCTGCGCCGCTCTTTCAAGCCTTCAAGGTCAATCTGAGAAACACTGAGGCTCCCCAAACAATGGAACATCTTGCAAACTTCGTTGGGCTGCAGAAGCCCTGCCATTTACCGTCCCACATGTACACGCTTGCTAGTCAACACACAGGAAAACTCAATAGTGCTCTTTCTCCACAGAGGGAGAGAATTGTTAAAGAGGCAGCTCATTAAACCCAGAGAAGAGAGAAAGGGAAAAACAAAACACACGACAACAGCAACAAAAGACACAAGTCTGAATACAACCTGTCAGACTATCTCACTTTTTATCAAAGCTGTTCTAGAATGAAACATGATTGACAGTCCTGAAGCACAAAATTCATTGCACATGGCTGATGAGATGCAAAACAAAGAGCAAGAAATACATCGCTTTTCTTCTTCATGTTTTAGTGACTTGGTAAATTACATACTATTTAGTTCAGCTCAAGAGAGTTAAGAGTAGATGGAAGCTCCTTTAGGTAGGGCACAGTGTTGACAAATGGGCTTGTTACATGCAAATCCTGACAAAATTCTACTGTACTTCAGGGAAGCACAATTTTTTTTCCCCGTCGCTTGTGGAATAATTCCGAGGCACACTCCCTGTATGTGCCGATGATTACATCCTGTCTAGGAAGACGGTGTGTGGGCAATCAGGAAGACCGCACACATGGAGAATTTTAGAATATACTCCCCACCTCCTTCCATGGGTCACAGACCCTGGACTGCTCATTTTCAAAAAGGGAAGCAAAACCAGAAGAGAGAGAGAGAGAGAGAGAGAGAGAGAGAGANNGAGAGAGAGAGAGAGAGAGAGAGAGAGAGAGAGAGAGAGAGAGAGAGAAACAGTATCAACAAAATTAGCAATAGGATCAGTGATCCCCTCCCTCTGAGGTAGGGAACCAGGTTATGGAGAAGCAAGCAACTCTGGCTCGAAAATGAATTTTGAGTGATATCTGGTCTAGCACCAGGTTTGATAAAATATCTGGAAACCTAACCTTTTTCTTTGTCTTTTCTTCATTTCTTACTTGTAAGAGAATGAGATGAGAAGCACAGGGAGGGCAAAGAATTTGCTGGTGCTGGAGATCAGGCTTTGGGAAAGTCATGCTGTTATCCTGGGGCGTCTGTTCTCTTGACTCCTTAGGTACTGAGGAAGCCTAAGGCAGACCCTGTAAATGACAATAAACACAGGAAAAAGAATGTTGGTGTACAGCTTAATGGTCAAGGGAATCCACCCGAATCTTGTGCGTTGACAAAGGTTACTGGCTACTTCCTGGAAACCTGACAAGGAAGACCCAGACCCAGAAGAAAAGACAGACACGTGGACGTGAACGCAGAGCTGTGCTAGGCTGCCGGAGAGCACCTACTGTACAGTCAGGACACTCAGCAAGTTTATTACCTACAGCACAGTGAGGATGAGTGGGAGGTCTCCACAGGAGAGCCGTCTCAGGTTGTGTCGCCCTAGAGGAGGAAGCTGTGGTGGTAGCTTTTAGACACACTGGTCAGTCCTTAGAGAACACTTCCTGTACTTGGGTCAGAAGAAGGCTTTGCCAAGCCTCTGAACCTCACCCACAGAAGGCTTTGCAATTTCCATAGGTCTGAGGCATTGGGGTCCTTGATACAGGCATGTGCATGTCAAAACTGCATCCACTAACCATGCTCCATCCACTTCCCACAGAGCAAGGTTCTCTTTCTCTTTCAACATTATTACATTTTTAGCTTATAAGGTTTTTGTGTGTGTGTGTGTGTGTGTGAAACGATGTTCACATTTGGTCACATATTCCTCCTAGCCAGTGGTAGCAGCTAATAGTCTCCTAAGAAAAGTACGCAGAGAGCATGTGAGAATAAGGCTACCATGGGTTGCATAGCACAGGGAAGACATTTTAATAGAAATCTTACTCAGACACTGACAAGCCAACAGACCAGGAAACGGCAGCCATTCGAAAGACACCTCATCTTATAATTTCATACTCACGGGTTTGAGAAGACAGGTATGCTCGTGCATCTGTGGACAACATGAAGTAGCATCGAGATCACAAAGAAGCCAAGGAAAGACGGCACCGTGGAGAAGAGCCTATATTGTAGAGTTTGAAATAAGCAAGACGGAGCAAGGACTGGATGATTCCGGCAGATCCAAGGCAAGACGTGGGAACTCTGAGAGGAGCTGGCTCCGAAATGCAAACTGTGGGTAAGCCATTTGTCATCCCTGAGCACTGCCTCACCCTGCCAGGAGCTACCTATTCAGACCCAGTGGGCAGAAGGCAGAAGCATGATAAACACAAGGGTACAGCTCTCATCAGCTTCTCTGATGGGCATGGACCAGCACACTGAGCTCAGGGCCCCAGACACTAGGTGGAGAACAGTGAGACCAAAGAGCGATTCTTGGCTACAATGCTGGGCTGCTGGCTCCTGCAAGCAGACTAAGCAAAACCTGCTTTCCGACACAGCCAGGTTCTTGCTGGCTGTTAATCAAAGGCATCAGATGCTTTCCACCTAGAACTTTCCATGAAGTGCTCACACCATGACAGTTACTTTGCTTTCCCCAGAGTGATGACTTTGTCGGGGAGCAGCAGGAAAAGGGAGAATGAGGCTGGGCAAAGGAAAGCCCAGTACCTATCACTGAATTAACCTTGGACATGGCATCCTATCCCTTTGGCTGAATTTGCTTTACTGGAGGCGAGCGACTGGGGTCAACCCTAGTCAAAGGAAGACTAGCTGAGAGTGTGAATATTGGGAACTGAAATCCTGGGGGCTATTTTATAGCTGACCCACTTCAGAACTGGACAGAACAACTTCACACAAATCTAAGACTAGAACCACGAATCTTCCCTCTCCAATTACATGACAGCAGAAAGCAGGCTGTGCCATGCTTGTGTTAGGCTATCTCCTGTTTTACAGGGGTAGCTCAAGGGAGCACTATCTCTTACAGTCCAGAGCCACCTTCCACATTTCGGGCTACACACACAACCATTCTAAAATGCAAGGCAAGAACAAACACAATCAGCGGAGGTAGTCTGAAGGCTCACAGAACTCTGTGCCAAGGGATAATTAGCATATAACGAGAGGGGAAAGACAGTAACACCTTAAATAAACAAATAAGGAGTGTTGCTACCACAGCTGCTTTGGGGTTTCAGTGTGAAAGGTGAGCTGGGATGCCCCTGACCAGGGTAAGGAGACAGAGAAGACAGTCTGCACCATGCAATGGCTGTGCAGTTTTGGCAAGCAATCCGGCAAATTTAAACATGTGCAGACCCTTTGATCCAGTGATTGTACTTCTGGGAACTGAACCCAGAGAATTAATACAGTAAGCAAACAGGGACACATTTGTGAAGAGAGACATTGATGTGCTTTTAAGATAAGTAAATGGATGTATAGTAGATAATTAAAAGTAATTCCAGTGCCTACAAATGGTAGATTAATTAGATAAATAGCAGGTCAGGTTACATGGAAATCCATTAAAATTGTCAACTTTTTTCTTTTAAAATATATTTCTAACTTTTATTTTTCACTAACATGCAAACTGACATTTTCCTTATGGCATTTTCATACTAACTTAGTTTTGGTACTCTCCTCCCACTCTACTCCCCCCCCCATTTAAAATAATAGACTTTGTTTTATTTTTAAATTAGCATAGAAAATAATGGGTTTCCTTGTGACCTATTCACACAGTTAGTTGTGCTTGATAAAATTTTCAGTTTCTGCAAGGGACAACCTCTATAGGATAGGGTTGGAAGGAAAGAACAGGAAAAGAAAGAAGACTACAGATGATTATAAGCTATTAACTGTGATTATTTCCTATAGGATTTTTCTGATTTCAACGTTTGGTTTTTGTCTGTGTGGTGTCCCTTTTCCACGGTGAGACTGCGTGCATTTGTACAGTAAGGAGCTAAAGACTGAAAGGCACGCCTCATTTTGTCTTAGAAACAGGATCCCTACAGTGAATACAAGGGCAACTTTAATGTGTTGAGGGAAGACATCCCACAAGAAACACCCGTTTCCCCATTCCCAGTCTGCAGAACGTTATACAGTGTGTGACGAGCAAGGAGTTAGGGCGGCAACAGGTAGAAGGCTCTGTTTGGCCAGAGCCATCACAGCATCACAGCACCACAGCACACAGAAGCACTAAGTCACTCTGCACACAGCTCAAGCATCGCTGAATTAGAGCTTCTTACTCTCCAACTTGGATAGCTCAGTCTTGTAAATAAATGTCATAATCATCATCTTGGAAAGTAGTTGGTGAAGCCGCATACCCCTGATTTCTCATTTCTCCATGTATCTTAACATATCCTACCACAGACTCAGCTTCAAATGGGTTTCTTTCACTCTGAACCCAAGCCAAGAAGACATCTGTGCCCTCAGCCCTTCCAATATATCCCATCTGCTAGTCCTCCATGTCCGGAGCAATATGGAATTTACAGTGTTACCTTTTGTATATACCATTAAGTCGGGTGATTTCTTTTGAAAAGTGACTTTTCCAGGGTTGCAAGTTTTATAAGGCAATCCTCGCATGTGATGTTCCCATTTGGATGGTAATAATGGGGACTCTGAGTGGGACCATTGCTTTAACTGACAACAGAACTCACCTCATCTGTGAAGCTTTGGGAAACAAGCTTGCCATGGGAGGCGTGCTGGTCAAGCAGCTTCCTGGGCTGGGTTAAGCCGGCATCATCTCTCGCCAAAATCAAATCAAACAGTGTCTTTGGAATGAAGACGACATTTGTTTGGCATCCTGCGTGCTGCATAGTGAAGACATAGGTCAAGCCATCCTTCTGACAAATTAACCCTAAAGAGCAGATCTCAGAAACAACAAATTCATCATAATGAACAAGAAAAATGGCTCTATTCACTGATCTTCTGCCCACGTTGTAGAAAGAAGCAAAGAAGAAAGAAACACCAACTCTTATTTATGAGAAGGGATGAATTTAAAGTCTTTTTATGATTAGATAACACTCTCTCTTAATTTTTCAAGTTACCATGTGACAATTTGATGTGAATGTGTCTGGCTTTTATCATCTGAATGAAGAGTGTCAGTGCCAAGACGGATGGAAGAGACGCTGGTGACTTAATTATTCTAAACAAGTTTAGGCTGTGGTACACAGAAGATAACAGCTAACATACTGCTACATACTCGCCGATATACAAGTCAAGACAAAGATAAAAGATTTTATTTCAAAGAGAAAACACAGTTAAAGAAAAGCCTTTGTCACAGGGTTTTGAAACAGAAAGCAAAGGAACAAAACAAATAATAGAGTTTGGAAAAGCTTCCGCAGGGACACAGCTGAGGGGATTGGGCCTCCTCTCCCATGCAACCCTTGACCTTATTCTATTTTCAGTCTTGCTATGTAACACATTGGAAGGTCGTGAACTTTCAATCCTTCTGCCTCGGCCTCCTGAGTGCTGGAATGGCAGATGCATATCGCCAGGCCTGATTGCTCTCACAGTCAAGGGTGCTTCTTCACCTGGTGTATAATTAAAGCATAGTCCCAGACTGTGTGTTTTTTACTTTGGAATTGGCTCTATTTCCATAATATGAGACACCCGCAAAACAACCCTAAAAATGCTTCTTACCACACTAGGAATGCATAAAGACTCTTGATGGCCAGAGCACCTTTGGGCGCCTAGCGTCTGTGAAGCCTTCCAGAGCCCGTCACATCACCCTGACTTTATTTTTAGAAGATCACTATGATTAGATGAAATAAAAGGCAAGAAGGGTCAGTAGGTACCAACCTGCTCCTCAAGACAATTCTGCTCCAAATTGAGCAGTGTTCATGCTGGTTGACCTAAAAACAGGGAACTGGCTTCCAGAGACTTCTGTAATCTCTTCAACATCACATACCTATCTCCAGCGACGCTTATCCCTGTGCCTGGACTTGGGGAGAGCTTATTGCTGACTGTCCGTTGACCCACAGGTTGCGGTCTCTGGACCTTCCTCATCTATATTGAACCCCACAGTAAATCTCAAAGCCCACAGAGCTCATGTCGGTTCTTTGTTCTTTAGTTGAAACCCAAGAAGCCATTGCCTGCTTCTGACCATCATTCAGCCAAGCCAGGGACATCAGAGGGGTAGAGAGCTAGGCAAATGGTGGACTGCTCTGTTCCATCATTGTCCTGTCCACCATGATGAGGTGAAGCCTTAAACCATGAGTTCAGATTGGATCTTTCTCTTCTTAAGTTTTTCTACCAGGTATTCCATCACCAGACTGCGGGGGGAAAAAAAGAGTAAGTACCTACTGTGTGTTGAACACACCCTAGCCAATTTCTCACACGTTTCCCATTTCAATTTTTACAGTTCCCTAGTAAGGGTCATTACTATCTAAATCTTAGAGGGGAAAGAATTGAGGCATAGAAATTAAATACCTGCCCAAGGTCAGTTAATTTGCGCGACCATAATTTAAATCTTCTGATTTAAAGCTCAATTTAATTTTAATTAGTTTGCGTATAAAACTTGTTCCTTACCTTTTTTTAATAAGCATATGTAAGATTACTGGAAGGATGTTAGTCACACTGGCTCTGTCACATCGCAGGTTATGGATGTAAGTGGGATGAGGAGGTAGCGCCACCACATCAGCCGCGCTAACTCAGAGCCGTAGTCCTCTTTCTTAGGAAGTACGAAATTCTTCACCAAAAGCAGGGCTGGATTATCAGTGAGACTTATGGTCATTTGGGGGTTACCGTAAACAGATCCCAGGATGGGGCAGGAAAGTGACTCAAGTGATGTTTAAAATTCCTCCTAAAATCCCATGCCTTTGCAGCTAAGGCAAGGTGCTTTCCTTTTAATTCTGGCCGTCATTCAGTCTCTGAAATTAGAAATGTTTTCTGTAGTCCTTCCTTAGAGATGCTGACCCCCCCCCCAACCCGGGGATAGAACAAAGGTCCTTCCTAGTTGCTGATTTGGAAAATAAGGAATGATTATAATTGATTGCAATTATTATTTTGCCTAGAGAAAAGTCAGCGTGACTGATATGATACTAACCTCCTAAGTTGGGACAAGAGCAGAGATGGGCACAGAGGTGACAGGACAATAGACAAAATACCTGCTGGTCTAGCAAAACATCCTTTCTCTCTTATTCCAGAAGAGTGCTCAGGACTGAGGGAGAAAAATGTTCCTTCTTAACAGCCCCAGCAGTTTAGAGACTGAGGCAGGAGGATTGCCACAATGTTCTTTATCAGAACAACCATATTTATTTTCGCAATTGTAAACCACAAATGTACACGTGTGCTTGTTGTTTTCTCTCTCTTCTCTGCGTATTATTTTCTTCTTCATTATTTAAGCTTTCCAGTGCTGGGCTAGTTTTATGTCAACTTGACACAAGCTAAAGTCATCTGAGAGGTGGGAACCTCAATTGGGAAAATGCCTCCAGAAGATCAGGATGCAGGCACATTTGTAGGACATTTTCTTAGTTACTGATTGATGGGGGAGAGCCCAGCCCACTGTGGATAGAGCCATCCCTAAGTTGGTGGTCCTGGGATTCATAAGGAAAAAAAAAAAANATGAGCAAGCCATGGAGAGCAAGCCAGTAAGCAGAACTCCTCCCTGGGCCTCAGTATCAGCATCTGCCTCCAGGTTACTGCCCTGTTCCAGTTCCTGTCCTGACTTCCTTTGATGATGTTCAGCGCTGTGGAAATGCAAGCCAAATAAACCCTTTCCACCCCACGTTGATTTGGCCATGGTGTTTTGTTGCAGCAATAGAAACCCTAACTAGCAAAGGTGTTTGATAGGCATGCAATGAAGGGTAGCTGAATGGATGATGGGCCACTGAGGAAAACTTCATGGCACTGATTTCAAAATGATTAATATTGATAGCACTTAAAAGGTGACCACATTTATTGATGAGCTGGCGAAAGATGTGTTTTAGTAAAGGGACAACATGAAAACACTAAAAGAGTATGTCCTTGGCATCAAGGACATCAAATACTGTGTGTCCTGCTTAGAGCTCCTCCCCTGAGTGTTCTCCCTGCCATCACTTGAGACTGACAGTTACGTGAGCAGGCAGAAAAGGAAGCACCAATCAATTCCTCTTCAGTGGAACAACTGCAATATTTTTAACTACATAGATAATCAAAACATGGATGAATCTTGGCATCAAAAGCTATGAAACTTATATAAAGCCAAAACTAAAGCCCCACTCACAAGCCTCCTTCTATTTTCTCCTCCTGTTCTAGCTCGCTTGCTGTTGGGATGAAATGCTGATCAAAACCAACTTGGGAAGAAAAAGGTTTGCTTCCTCTTACAGTTTATAATCCAATGTCAGGGGAAGCCAAGGCAGGAACAAGACAGGAGCTTGAAACAAAACACACAGAGGAAGGCTGTTTATTGCCTTCTGTCTCCTGACCTTATTTATATAGTCCAGGCCCACCTGTGCAGGAATAGCACTGCCCACAGGCTGGGCCTCCCAAATAAATGAAAAAAAAAACCTGCCCCATAGACATCTCTACAGACCAGTGTGATGGAGGTAATTCCCCAGCTGAGGGTCTCTTTGCCAGGTGTTGACAACCAAAATTAATCATCACACCTGACTACTTTTCTCTCTCTTCCCAGAACTAAACATTTAAGAACTAGATGAACATATGTCCTCAAACTTCTGCCATGCATTTACATAGAGATCTACGCACATATTCACACATGCTCTTCCATACCCACCCAATCATATCCACGTACATACTGATGGCAGCCACATATGTACAGACTGCTAGCATGCAAAAAGAAGGTTGACACTCTCAGCTTAAAATGAGGACGCTCCCTCAGAATTCACCACAGGAACTCACTGTAGAACACGGGCTTCCTCATTGCCCCTCCTGGACCTGAGAGGCAGGCTCCTATCTTTCGTAGACGTTGGGAGGGAACACAAAGCCGCGGATTTGAGACGAGACTCTGTGACTGCATTCAGCACACACATACGGGGCTTTTCTCCTTATTGTTTCCAGATTTCCGTTAGCTTGGAAGTTGACTCTTCCTGAACCCTCTGTTTTCATCTAAGAACTCACTTTTCTCTAACCCTCAAGGAGTTACACCAACCCCTTAGGAAACATTAAGAATTCCTGAGCACATCGTGCCGTATGAGATGGTTTCTCTCTGTATTCTTTTTAAACCATCTGGAAGACGGTCTTGCCCAGTGCCTTGTATCAACAAAGGGACGACAGGTCTTAGAGGAGAAATGAAAACGGCCCATGAAGACAGACTCCCAGAATGATGGGGGAGGTTCCTGGGAGTTCACTAAATGCTGCATGAGCTCCATGCTGCTGGCCAGAACAGACACAATTTAAGGCCTCAGAAATGAACTCAAGCTCTTCTAATAAAACAAATATTTCACAGTTCATTTAATCCAAGATATTGAAAAGACCTGCAGAGCCTTGGGGTTACCCACTCCCCAGGGATGCCACAGTGTCTGAGAAATACAGATGCTCCCATCTCTCTGCATCTTGGCAGCTGCTGCACCAACACCAACCTCTCGACTCTTCGCCGTGTTCTCTAAAGCCATTATTGGATTCAATCCAGAGGAAGCTGAGGTGGGGCTTTCTTCTCCTGGGTTCCTCATCAAACGGCATAGAGAAGTTTGGCTGGGGAACAGTCAACAGTGTCCAGATACTCATGCATGAATGTCACTACTCTTTCGTTATGTATTATTGAATACCTATCACGTGTTGTTGACATCATCCCAAATGCTAGCGTTATAGGAGCACACAAGACATGGGAGACAATCTAGCTTTACAGATCTGATATTGTAGCACGTAAAAGAGACAATAAATATGTAAGACATCATGTGTCATATGGTATTAAATGCTGTGGGTAAAGTTACTCAACAGTATTGGGAGCCCCATGGTGAGAAAAAATATGATTTTAAGTAAAATAGACAAGAAAAGACTCATTACATTTGGTGAAGTCATTTATTCAGCTGTAGGACTCTGGTTTTAACTTACCATAGCTCCAAATCAGCCCCAAATGAAAGGGTAATGAAAGCCTCAGTTCTGGTGTGAAGGTCTAAGGAAATATTCATCAGCTCCCTAACCTTTGCTTCTTGAGGAACTGTCATCTGCACCATGGATGACTACCAGTGAAGTAGCCGTGTCCTTGCATGATGCTGGCCATGTTCTGTCATTTAGCAGGATAGTTACTAATCACAGTTAACTAAGTCTCTCCCTTGAGAAGAGAGCAAACTTGATCTCTTGTTTCTTTGGAGCATCTCCTAGAATGTCTTCTTATCACGATGCTTTCCCCAGTTTCTCTAGCTAGTTAGTATCTTAAACTCTTAACCAGGTTAACCAAGCTTCCCCTTGAGGACCTCTTAGACTTGAGACCCAGAGAATATGAGTCAGACTTCCTCAAGGCAGACACTCTCAGGTGTGGAACTCAGGAGTCATAAGTAGCCATTTTCCTATTTTGGGACAATGATGGAATTTGAAGCCAACATGCAGAGAGCAGCAAAAGCAAAGAGTAGAACATTTCACAGTGAATCCTAATTCCTGGTTGTTGCAGTTTACATGAAGTCCCATGCCCTACCCCAAGTGATAGTACATGTTAGCAGGTTCTGAAGCTCTAGGAGGCAGGCCTTACTAGAGGAAGTAGGTCACTGAGGTTAGGTCCTTGGAGTAAATTATTCTTGGACCATTTTGGGAACCACAAGTGAACAATTCTCCTTCTGGACATGCTCCTACCTCTATGTCACAGTGTTCTGTTGAAGGTGTAGCAAGTCAAATCCCTCCCCTTCACCTGTTTCCGTCAGGATCTTTGCTCCACTGAGAGAGGTAAGGGAGGCACTGGTGAATCCCACTTGTACCCCTCCCATACCTAGAGGGTTATTTAAGTCTTTTTTGGGTGAAACTAATCATGGTATAAGTAACCGGTGTCCGCTAAGACAGAGGCTACGCCATATGGGTGGGGCAACTGAACACAAATCTACAATGCCACAGAAAATAACTGTGAATCCTATATTGTATTGTGATTTCTAGGAGCTTGTCATTATAAGATCTGGCCTGGCTGAGAAAACACCCAAACACCACCCTTTCCATCTTGCTTTCAATGTTTTCTTGCCTTGAAAACACCCACAGATGCTCTTGAAAGGATATACCAGGGGATTAGACTTAGGTGACTCTTCACGTTCATCCTTGATGGATGTGACCTATAATCCATTCGACTCCAGAAGCTGTTTACAGAGACAGAGACCTGGTTGTTACCCTAACAAATTCCACTCTAATGCCTTGGATGCGGATTCAGACACTTGCACTTGTGGATAAACAGCTCTTGAGTAGTGGATCCCGTAACACGGGCGTGTGAAGCAACACTCCCAGGCGTCTCCATCATCCAGAGAAAACGTGTGGCCCAACCGTGAAGGAACTGTCTGAACTGGCCTCTGGGCTGTTTCTTAAAATGCCACCCCATGATCTGTCTTAGTTAGGGTTTCTATTGCTGCGAAGAGACACCATGACCATGACAATTCTCGTAGAGGAAAATAGTTAACTGGGGCTTAGTTTCAGACGTTTAGTCCATTATCATCATGGCGGGACAAGGCAGTGTGTAGGCAGACATGGCGCTGGGGAAGAAGTTGAGAGTTATACACCTTGATCTGCAGGCAGCAGGAGAGACTGGGTACTGGGCATGGCTTGAGTTTATATGAAACCTCAAACTCCACCCTCACAGTGACACACATTTCCTCCAACAAGACCATGCCTCTCAATAGTGCCACTCCCTATGAGCCAACCATCCAAATACATGAATCTATGGGGGCCATTCCTATTCAAACCACAAGAGGGTCTTCGTATTTGTTGGGACCTTTGCCAGGGGACATCCTTCCCCTAGATATGTCTTAATGTCTTATTTCTTTTGAGAATGTCTCCTGATGACAAGGTTTCCCCCAGTTTCTCGATCTATTGTCTTAAACCCTTAAATTAAGTCGTTCCCTTCCACTCCCCACCTTTCCGTCTCATTAGCACTTCCCATTCTCTAATGTGCTGTGTATGTTATTTACTGTGTTATTGTCAACATTCGGTTCTACAAGGGCAGAGATGCTTGCCCAGTCTGTTCATTGTAAAACTCATAGAGCCTGGAACAATCTTTGGCAGAATGACATGATCAGATACACTGAGTGAAGAAGGACGCTTAAAAGAAATCCCACACTAGCTCAGAACTGAGTATAATAGAGGGTTATTTATTTAAGGGTAGACTCACAGATCACAATCCTCTGCTGGAACAGAGAACAGCAACTGAATCCTGCAGCTGGAAAAGAGGCCCGGTGCACGCTTTACATTGGCATAAATAGTATGAGAGACCACGCCCAAGCGGGCGGGTAACTTAAAGGCTACTGGCAGCAGGAATTCCTACAGCGATTGAGGGAATGAGCACCACCATAAATTCTACAATTCCTGATGGCTCAAGAGCCATTTTGATTCCTGCAGTTAGGAACCAGCTTTCCAACAAGTTGGTTAGCCTTATACACAGTACCCAGACACAAAGGTCTTCCATCCAAATGGATTCCAAGCAACTTCGGAGATATTTTAAAATGTTGATATTCTTGAGACAAGAAAGACAATGGCCAGATCAGACTTAAGACTAGCAGTTGTGAACTGGCAGGGAGGAGAAGAGAAAGTGGCTTGCCTGCCATGCTTTGCCATAGCTTTCCCAAGCCTGGGTCTTAGAAAAAGGAAAAGAGACTCCTCGCTGCCAATTTATCAAAAATATCTCTGCTTTGGTTTAGAGTCTCTCTAGCCTGAGAAAAATGGGCACCAAAGGTGGGGAGAGAGAGGTGCATACACACCTTCAAACATACCCTTTACTCTTGTGTACTTTACTGTTCCACAAATGCTTTCCAGATATCAGATAGGCATACAGCCTCTACAGCCTGCCTAAGAGGCAACTGAGGGATAATGCAATTTTTCTGCCTTAGGAAACGAAAAAACTTGTTTCAAAAGGACGTGATCAAACAATTTAAAAAATATGACTTTTTGGTTTTAATTAAGAAAAATTATATTTATTAATAGTACACAACATGGTGTATGTGTTGGGGGTGATGGTAGGTGTGTGTGTGTGTGTGTGTGTGTGTGTGTGTGTAGATGTGGTCATCATGCTGTACTGAAGACTTCCAGCACATTCCTCACGTTCCTTTAACTAACAGCTTCCCATCCATGCACTCTAGCCCTTCCCTGGTCACTACTGAGAATAGTTCAGAGGCTGAGTGTTTGAGATTCCACATGCAAGTGAGATGTTTGGCATCTGGCTTATTTCACTTAGTATACTGTCCCCCTGATTCATCCATGTTACCTAGAAGCTAGGATGTGTTCTTATTTAGGGCAGAAAACCTCGTATACAACATTTTAATTAATTCATTCACCCACTAATGGATAAAAGTGTTTATTGTTTCTGGCCCACCCCCCTCTTCCCTTCCCCAGCACACATGAAAACGTCTTCCTTTTTCTCCAGTCTCCAATAGGAACTGGAGATGGGAAGTGACTCTGGACAGCAGTCCCTCAAAACGACTTCATTTTTTTTCCATCTTCCATAATGTAGTTGTGTTAGACAGTCTCCAAGGTTTAATCTAGGCAGCAAAGTGATGCACACTTGCAAGGCCCAGTTCCAAGCTGGCCAAGCTGCAGAGCCTCAGCACATAGTTCTTATTCTTATTCCAGAAGGATTGGAATGGCCATTGAACCACGTTACCAAGTGACACAAGAGAAAGCCCGGGAGCCCAACCTTCCATGCAATTCTCATCTTACCTCACATGGTAAAGCTGATGCGGCAACATCGGGTTCCAATGGTCACTCCTCATGGTTTCTTCTGCCCTTCTGCAGCCTCTGCCTTCCTCAGACCTCATTCCCCAAGTACTGCCCAACAGAAACCTCAAGGCCTTTCCCACTCCCTCCTCACCCTGTTAATAATCTACAATGTCATCATGGGGATCCTTCTAGAACTCATCCCTGATTCGTTCAAATGTTCCATGAGGCTCAGTCACTGACTAAAACCAGGAACTCTTTCTTGACACTCCATTATTTTCTGATCTTCTCTTTCAGGCAGAGAGCACACATCGTTTATTGTCTTCATCAGGGTACTTCCGTCTGGAATCAAGGCTAACCTGAAATGGAACCCTTACACTATAGGCGGAGGTCAGAGCACCCAGAAAAACTGGATGCTAGCGTTTATTTGCTAAACTGGACTTGAACGTGGCTTCGCCTCAATGTAAGGGTTGAAATGTATCTCTGTATCTCCTCTATATCTCCACAATTTTCAACCCTTACATCCTTCCAGCTCCATCAAAAGAAGTGAAAAGTGGTAACTCTCCCTCGCTTTGGCTGAGCAGCACTGACACAGTGGGTCTCCCTGTGGTCCACAGGATTCAGAAGCCCCAAGAAAGCTATGAGCATGGCCTATCGCAGACTGTAAACTTCCTGCAAACACTGTGAGATGGGTGTGCATGTCTCCTTTGTTTTGTTTTTGTATCTCAGCTGTGTCTCGGGCTCTGAAGAAAATAATATTGTGTCTCAATGAAGAAGGTAAAGGTTGCACACACCTGAATCCTTTTATAGCACTTAACTGTAACACACAGGCAATTACATAAAGGATTTGGGGATGTTCCATAGCCAGCTCATAGGTGTGTCTGTTACTGCACTATAAGGGGAAAAAAAAAAAGACAGACATTGAAAATTAAAACAAAAACTTTAGAAAGGATCTCTAAGTGGTAGGCACACGACTTTAACGGGGGCTTTTTAGTTAAAAGCCCGTGAGTGAACTGTGAGTCTCCAAAAATACAGTCCCTACTTGATTATTCTCAAGTTCCATCTAGTTGTCACTCTGATTAAAGAAAGTGAAATAAATATCCTAGCTAATGTACAAAGCTGCATGGCTTAATGAAACCCTAATTAGAGAAGCCATAATTGATGAAAAGGCTCTGGTCCAGAATGAAATCAGAGAAATGGAGCTCATGCATGTGAGTATGTGAACAGGCCGGGTTTAGGGAAAATGAAGACTTAAGCTCTCTAGGTATCTACCGATTTATGATTTCTGAAATTTGGCAATTTTTTCAATTACCTGAAAAACTTAAGAGAGCTTTCTACAGCCAATTAACCCAAGAAAAACTGTGTGTGTCTGTTTACTCAGTGAAGCTCCCTGCAATGCTACCTTTATGCAGTGAGCCACCCATCTGATTGTATTTCTACCCAGAACCTGCCCCAGCTTGCTTTCTGTTGCTGTGATAAACACCCTGGCCAGACGCAACTGAGCCAAGGGTGTCCATTTCTAGACAACAGCCATCATCACAGGAAGCCAAGGCAGGAACGTGGGGCAGAGACCTCAGAAGAACACTGTTGCTTTCCGAGTACCTTCTTATACAGCCCATCTGCCACCACCCACGGTGAGCCGGTCCTTCCTACATCTATTATAGTCAGTTACGTGTCCCCAACAGACATCCCACAATTCCTCAGAGGAGGTTCTCTCTTCCCAGGTTCAACTTGACACTCAAGGTTAGCCATCCAAATAATGTCTCCCTCGTCTTTTCCACTTAGTAACAAAGAATTAAATGGTGGCGGGGGTAAGAATTGTTACTAAGGAAATTTCTCTAGTACTAGAAATGCCCATTAAGGAACCAGTATTATTTATAATGTTTTTGTTTTAATTATTTTCCATATGCAGGAATTAGGGTCAGCATATTATATACTTTTATTTCTTTATTCTCTTAGGAATTATCTGCATTTTACAGACAGGTCCCCAGATTTGGTGTGTGTTCTTCAATGCAGGATTACTTTAAATAATTCTTTTGAAATAATTATGTTCCTGTTTCTATTTTATGAGAATAACAGCTTCATAATTTATCATCTTAAAGTATTTGGGTTTTTATCATATTTACATATTCAGGTGGTAAGATAAATCCAGATAGGGTATAGAGCAATGACTTGCCTTGGTCCTACAGCTGGGATTTCCTTCCACTGAGAGTTTCTGGTGCCTTTGAGGTGACCTGATGGCTGAAGTGAAACCTGAAATCAACTGTAGATACCTTCAATTTAGTTTGACAGCTCCTGATGGCTGTTTGGTGGGCGCTGGGGTGAGGTTGTTGACCTCAGAGCCTATTCACAAGGTATTGTGAGCTTCCCACAACATGGAAACCTCAGGTTGTCGGAACTGCCTATTGGCAGCTGTAGACACCCAAGTTACTTCTAACCAATTCTTTTGGTTTTAACGGTTCTCAAATCTTCCCAGATTCCAAAAGGATGTGGATGAAGAAGAGGCATAGGCCATTCCTTTCGCTGCGAGGAGAGTCAGCTGTTTGCATTCACTATTCTAAATCACCACAGGCTAGAAGGAAGCAAGCTCCTTGACTCCTGTTTTGGTTTGAATCTGAAATGTCCCCCACAGGTTCATAGCTTGAGTGCTTGTGTTCCTTTGGGAGTGTGGAATCTTTAGAGATGGGAGCCTGGCTGCTAAAAGTCAACACTCAGGACAGACCTTTGCAGCTCATATGTGGCCCCTAGTCCATGCCTTGCTCTCTACTTTCTAGTCTGCTGCGATATGAACAGTCTCTGCCTCTCGCTCCTGCCCTCAGGAACCTGTCTGCCCCACCATGCCTTCCCTACCCTTATGGCTTGAAACTGTGAAGTGGAACATGACTTCTCCCTCAGTGGTTTAGAGCTGTCAGGGTCACAATAACACAGAAGTAACTAACGCCTGTAGGTTGTTATAGCCTGACAAACCTACCATAAATACAAAAACACATTTAATTGAGAGGTCGCACTAGGAACCACAGGTGAAAGATATGTGATATTTGCCTCTCTGGGTCTGGGTTATGCCACTGAGTGTGATCACTTCTAGCCCTTTCCTTTTACCTGCCAATTTCATTTCTCTTTCTAGCTGAGTAGTAGTCCATTGCACACATACACCACATTTTTAGTATCCATTCATGGTTGAAGAACACTTAGGTTGATCCCATTTCTTAGCTGTTGTGAACAGAGTAGTGATGACCATGGCCGAACAAGTGTCTATAGAGTAGGATGTTGAATTCTTTGGGCATTTGCCAAGGCGTGGTAGAGCTGAGTCATGTGGGCAGATTATTTTTAGTTTTCTGAAGATTCTCTATAATGATATCCATGGCAATATCTGTGGGCTTGTTAACATGGAAAGGGGGAAATTTTGCAGGGTTCCAGCCCTAGACAAAGAAGTACAGGCAACTACTGGTGGCTGGGAGAATGAGAATTAGCGTCTCCCACTTGAAGCATGATTAATAAAAACTCAGAGAGAGAAATTGGGCTTCAACCTGAAGTTCTGAAAAGCAAAGAAGCCAACCAAAGCAGCTCTTACCTTAATCTCAGTCTAAAAACAGTGACCCTGTCTCTAGGAATCTCAGAATGAGACTGTGTCTGAGAACTGTTTCTTCCCAGCTCTGGATTAAAGGCATGCATGGCCAGGTTTCTATAGCAACTAGTGTGGCTACTGGGATTAAAGGTGTGTGTTACCATTGCCTGACTGTAAGGCAGACCAGTATGGCTGTTTTACTTTACTAATCCCTAGGCAAGCTTTATTTATTAAAATACAATCGAAATGCCATTATATTTTCCCTTTTAAATTAAAGGGGAAATAAATAAATTCTTTCTAAAATAAAAAGAAGGCTATAACTAATATAAGAAAAACTATATATAATAAGTACAAACTATATACAATATATATAGGCAATAAATGCATCAACAGTGCCTAGTCTGTTTGCATATGACAAATTCAGAGAAAATACCCCATATCTATCCTCTCTTGGTGAGTCCAAAGTATTGTACCTAAGTTACTTTCTATCATAACTTGCATTACCACCCCAAACTATGTTTTGATATCTCTCAACCTGATATACTTTCTATTTCTTTAGTGAATTTCTTTTCTGAGTCTCGTAAACAATGGAGACAATAACTATAAGTATCTAGTCCTCAACTCCCTCAGAGACCCAAGAAGGAAACAATATTAACTAAGTAAATAGTGAGTGGAAGCAAGCAACTTCCCCAAAAATGTGAGTAATGACAGAAGCAGCTGGCTGCCTGGACAGCCAACCAAAGAATCTGTGCAATGTTGGGATATCCATCTTTGTCCTACAGGCCTAGCATATTCGACAGACTTTTCTGTGAAGCAGGATATTTTGTGTCCTGCTTATCTAATTAGGATAGCATAGTCTCAGCAATGGAGGGAGGGCATTTTCTAGTCCAGTGGCTTACTTTTACCACAAAGAAAGAAAGATATTCATTATCTTCTCTGAAGTAGATTGGTGCTGCCAGGAGCAGACGTATCTCATTGTCATAAAAAAGAACCTAGATTATTAAAGCATCTTAAATGTCATATTCTGTAGATATCTGAAGTGTTTGAAGATGACTTGTCCATCTAAAATATATCTTTTTTGACCTTGAAAACATACCTAATGTGATTACAAGCTCAATTATACTAGGTGACTAATTACTAATTTGCATTTGTATTTTATTATCCTAAACAGTTGATAATAATAATTTTTAAGGAATAGAAATTTGCATTACATTGTTAAATGAGTTTAATATAGATATAATACCTGGAACAAGAGTAGAAATGTATGTACAGAATGTTTTAACAAAATTAATCTCAAATTTGTATCAATATACAAAATTTGTATATAATATACAAAAGTCCAATCCAATGTAAAACATTTAAAACTAATAGTTGCTTTTAAAAAGTAGATTCAATAATCTACCTTTTTATCTTATCATATCTATATCCTCCCTTTCCTTTTCAGAGTAGATTCAATAATCTACCTATCATATTTATATTTTCCTTTTTTTAAAAAAAATAAAAGAACCTTGAATCTAACTTTCTTTGTTTAGTTTATTTCCTGACCATCATCCATAACAACTTGTAACCAACACGTTAAACAAAGACAAACATCCATAATCCATTTAATGACCAAAAACTACTCAGCCCACTTTTTGGGAATATGTGGATCATTTTCTAAGCTACTTCCTGCTCATTGGGGGTGCTGATAATCTTATGGGGACCCAAAGAAAATTTAGGATTATGGTCAAGTCCTGACTGGAGTATTCTGTGAGACTGGAACATTTCAGCCAGCAGTCTTAAAGCTGTTTATGGATGTAGAACTCAGAGGAAACTGAAACAGAGGTGCTCGGAAATGTTGTATTGTCTGGACCATCTGCTCCTACCAGAGATTTTCCAGGGGATCTTCCTTTATCAAACCCTATTTTTCTTAACTTAAAATGAATTCACAGCCTCTCACTTCCTGTGGAAACAAAAACAA
Source organism: Bramus lutescens (assembly GCA_001685075.1). Lineage (NCBI taxonomy): Eukaryota > Metazoa > Chordata > Mammalia > Rodentia > Cricetidae > Bramus > Bramus lutescens. Next base: position 98,192 of record LOEQ01000178.1, read on the forward strand.
AACCCCTTCCCCAATATAACACATGTCCTGGTTTCCATTCTAAGGTCAGTACATCTTTAAAGTATATTGTTTTATTCAATTCCACAAGTTTTTTTTTAATTACCCAATGTCCCTCTATAGCTGTTGTTCCTTTCTCATTAGCATTTAGAAAATTCAAAGTTAATAAAGCATTATGCAATCTATTTCTGGGGGTATTTTTCATCCATTTCTGTTTATTTAGCATATTCTTTACAGTTAAATTTGATCTTTCTATAACTGCTTGACCTGTAGGAATTTTAGCAGTTGCTGCTCTTTCCTCAGCAGTCAAACAATTCAAAGACAACGCAATAACATACAGTATCCAGATTCTCTGTGTATTTTCCATTTTGACATGGAAGCTAAGCCATGGTGGATGGGAGCTGGGAGTGCTAGTTTGTCTCCTGAACCCTGGTAACTAAGTTTGGGTCCCAATTCCTAGAGCTGGAATTCCAATCCCAGCCTTGACCTGGACTGATGGCTAAAAAGTCTAAGGAGAATGGCTTTTTCTTAAATTCATGCCCCAAAAAGTTGGACACCAAAAGTAGAGTTGAAAGTTATTAAGTTATAATTATAGTTTTCCTTAGTTACAATGCAAGATAAAGTAGATATAAATATTGTACCTGTAATTTTTGCTTGATCTGTTTTTTATATGTAATTTTACTGTGTTAAAGTTAAAACCTTCCTTTTTATTTAGACAGAAAAGTGGAGATGATATGGCATTCCCCTCTGTATGCTGTGCATATATTTTGTTACCATTAGTTAATAAAGAAGCAACTTTGGCCTATGGCAGGACAGAACAGAGCTAGGTGGGATAACTAAGCTGAATGCAGGGAGAAAGAAGGTGGAGTCAGGGACATGTCATGTAGCTGTTGAAGGAAGGAGAAGGATGCCAGAATCTCACCTGTAAATCACAGCCTTGTGCCGATATACAGATTAATAGAAATGGTTTAATTTAAGATGGAAGAGCTAGTTAGGAATATGTCTGAGCCATGGGCCAAACAGTGTTGTAATTAATATAGTTTCTGTGTGGTTATCTGGGTCTGGGCAGCCAGGAAACAAACATGCAGTCTCCATTTACACCCACTAGTGAACTCTTTTGTTCGTTTTTAATACAGAGTTATCAACCTTGACACCATATACATGCCACCAACAAAAACAGATTCAGCAGGTTATACACACACACATACACACACACAAACATATACGACAATGAAAAAGAAGAGGCCTTCAACTTTAGTGGGAACATGGGAACAGTTTGAGGGAGGGTCACTAGGAAGGACTGGAAGGAGGAAAGGTGGGGGGAAAGTGATGCAATTCTCTCTCAATTGATAAATGATGTATTCTACTGAGTGTCACAGCTTAACACATTAGAATATTCATTGTTTGCTCTTGAGATACCTGGCTGACAGACAACAGTGACTGTCTGCTGCCGCCTAATATCTTAAAAAGTCTCAACCATTACAGAGATGTTCAGAATTTACAATCGGAAATACAATTCTACTGAGAGCATTTTGCTTTCACACTGTCACAGCCAACTGTTCTCAGGTCAAACCATTGTAACTGGGGCCTGTCAGTAATACTGTTTAAGTCTTAGGATAACCCAGAATACTGTTTAAGTCTTTGGATAACCCGGTCCAAAAGTACATTTTAATTGCGTGTAACACCCTAGGCTTTTTCTTCACAGGAAGAATTTTCAGTGAACATAAATTAGGAGGTTTGAGTATTAAGAGGGGGAGTTCAGAGCCTGGAGATGGGGGCTCTGATTAAAAGCACTGACTGTGCAATCCTGGGGAACAGAGTTCAAATCCCAAGACCTACATAACAAGCACTGTGTCCCACACACATCTGTAACCCTAGCTCTGAGGAGTACAAAAGCAGGAGAGAATTGTTAGAGCCTGCTGGCTTGCCACTTACATGAGAAAATGTAAGCTCCATGTTCAGGGTGAGAACCAGCCTCAAAAGAACAGGCAGAGACTGATTGAAGAGGACAGACTCTCCTGGCCTCTGCACGTGTGCACAGGCTCACACACCCACACATACAAATGCACATATACTCACACAGATATGCACACATAAACGAAATCTTTTTAAAAAGGAGATTGTAAACTCAAAACAATGCACAGGCCATATAGCTGATATAAACAGATGAAAGGTGTTGAAAATGCTAAAAGGAAGATTTTTTTTATCAAAAAGAATCTGAACGAGCTGAAATTTTATGTGCACTCACTTAATAAGTGTAAACAAGAAAGAAACTGCACACCAGTTTGCTTTCTGTAACCTACAGCTGCTTGATTATCAGATGGAAACTCATTAACATGATGGCCTTGTCTCTGGAACTTTCCTAGCCCCTCACAGTTAGTGATAGGCCCACTCCATGTCTGTGAGAGATTAATGCAATTTAAAATTCCCCATACAATAAGTAAAATTCTCTGGGTTAGGTAAAAATAGGGTTATTCCTTTTAAAATATTTTTATTAATTCTTTTTTATTTGTTTGTTTTTTGAGACAGGGTTTCTCTGTGTTGCTTTAGAACCTATCCTGGAACACCCTCTGCAGACCAGGCTGGCCTTGAACTCACAGAGATCCACCTGTCTCTGCCTCCTGGGTGTTGGGATTAAAGGCGTACACTACCACCACCCTGCTAGTAATCCTTCAAAACAAAAATTCAATTAAAATTAATTTTAAAATACCACCCTCCCACCATCAACGACTGAGTCTGGTAGAAGAGCTGGCCATGAGGTCATAACAGCAGCAGGAGAGCTGTCCCTGCCCCACATCAGCTGCAGGACTTTGAAGAGTGGCTCCTCCCCCTCCCCTAGACAACATAGTAGAGCTGGCCCAGCAGGAGCAGGTGTGGGAGAACTGATCTGGAGGATGTGAAAGCAGGAGAACAGGCCCTGCCCCCTTGCTCATAGCTGCAAGGGGTGGACTAGCCAGGGTAATGCTGGAGAGCTCACCCTGACTGTGAAGACAGGGGAGAGCTGGCAGACTGACCAACCCTGGTGATGACCCAGGCCCAGAATCAGGGTTATATGTTGGCCTGCCCAAACATCCATCCCATCTGGGATCTGCTGGAGCACAGGGGTAGGGGTGTGTCAGCCCTGTGGACCTGGGTCTGCAGGATCTCCATGACACAGGGCAATAATAGGATGCCCAAGGAAAGTATGAGAGCCCAGTATCGATGGTGTAGCAGAGACCAAGGGCCTTGAACCAGACCAATGTATAAAAATGTATGGATACATTTTTCATATAGGTAATATGAACTAAGGGCTTAAGCCCATGATGGGGAAACCCACAGAATCAGCTAATGATTCTGAGCGGAGCTAGCGGGAGCTCACGGACTCCAGACTGAGAACTGGGAAACCTGCATGAGACCGAACTAGGCCCCCTGAATGCAGGTGACAATGGTGTGACTTGAGCAGTTTGTGGGCCACTGGTAGTGGGATCAGAACCTAACCCTAAAGCATGAACTGACTTTGTGGATCCCATTCTCGATAGAAAGATACCATAGTCAGCCTAGGCAGGAGTGGGGTGGGGTGGGGTGGGGGCTTGGTCCTGCCTCAATCAGGTGATAGGACAAACTTAACTGACTTCCCAGGGGAGGCCTTACCCTCTCTGAGTAGCAGATGGGAGGTGGGGGGAGTGGGAAGAGAAGAGGGAGGGGCAACTGGGATTGGTATGGAAAATAAATGAACAAATGCATGAATAAATAGATAAAATGTATGAAAAAAGGGGTTTACCGCACGACTCACTGGGTCACACTGCAGCTTCCATGAGGAGATGTTCCCTTTCTCTTTTATTTTTTCTTTCAAATTTTATGTCATTTTATTCTGGGTAGGGAGGTGGATAGGTGAGATCAGGAAGCTCAATGTGAAAGACGCAAAGAATAAATAAAGGAAAGTTAAAAATAAAGAAGTGATAATTAAAATTCATTTTAAAAGTTTTGTGTGTATGTATATAGGTGCTTTGCCTGCATGTGTATAAGTACCCATGCAGAGGGCACTGGATCCCCTGGAACTGCAGTTGCAGATGGTTGTGAACTGTCATGCGAGTACTGGGAATTGAACCAACATCCTCAAGAAGGGCAGCCAGTACTCTTGACCACCGAGCCATCTCTCCAGCCCCTGAGATGGGCTTATTTTTATTTTGAGCATCACCTTATCAGGATAGAAATAACTGTCTATCTGTCCTAGAACTTTACACATTCATTATTTGTTCTGTTACCACCATGAATGATCTATCATCAGCCATTGTCCTGTAGACTGGGGATACCTTCACAGACCTCATGATAAGCTTAACACTCGGAGCTCTGAAAGACTAATCAGGATACACACACTCATTTACTACATGGACATGTTACACTTTAGATCACCTTTAAATTGAAATGTCCTTTATCTTTTGTGACAGATGTAAAATGATTATGCCACTACTGTGCTACGTCATCCCAAGAGATCTGAACCCTACTGGGATCACAAAATCATTAGGGATCTCTAAAGCTATTACGAGTCAATCTTTAAGTATAATCTTCAGGACATTGCTTTCCAGGCACGATAGAGTAGTGGGTATCTTTGTCCCTATTTTGTCATTATTTTCAGGAGGTTGGACGTTTGTCAATAAGGATGGTTGTCCCTGGGAGGTGAGAAACAAGTAGAGTCTCCTAGTTAGTCCAGCTTACTTCATTGATAGAATTCTGAGCCTCGAGAACAAAAGTGGGAAACTCAGGTAGAATTGGGGAGATTCCCTGCTGGAGAATATAGATGCCACAGTCCAAGAAAGGAACACAGCAGAGTTCACAGAGCTAGCCACCAAAGGAGTTAGAAAGAGGTCCTACCAAAATATTCAGTGTGTCGCTGGTTAACACTTCAGGGTTTTTTTTTTATTTTATTTTTTAAGCCACACATATCCAACATGAGCCAGTAAGATGGCTCAGCAAGTTAAAATAAGTACTGCCAAGCTTGACAACTTGAGTTCAAGACCCAGGACCCACAAGGAAGGAGGAGAGAATTGGCTCCTACAAGTTGTCATCCATACAAGCACCACTGAGCATTCTTTACTCTCCCAAATTAATAAATATAATTTAAATTTTTTTCAGACACACAAATAAATGGGAAAAATAGCTGAAAGGAGTTAAATTGTTTCTGGTGTTAGAATGAATAGAAAGGGTTTTAACATTCTTATGATTTCATTCTAGATATGCAAAATGAAGATGTTAAATGAAAATATAAATACACACACATGCACATATACACGAAACCGATATGCACACTTTAAAAATGTACAAAAATTAAATTTGGAATTATAAAGTTTACAGTATTTAAGAAGAAACCACAGTGGATAAGGTTGACAACAGATTAGACGTTAGAGAAAAAATTAGCAAACTGAAGATATAAAAATCAGAAGTGAGTCAACATGAAAAAGAGAAAGAAACAGGAATAAACAGACATGAATAGAAAATTGGTGAGCTGTGGGGCAATGTTTGGCAGCTAGAAGGACAGAAGCAGAAGAAAATAAAGATTGATTCTTTTTCCTTCCAGTGTAGACTAAAAGCACAAGAATGCAAGAGCGATGAACTTCAAGCGTATGATACACGAAGGAAAAACTGCAGCCAAACAGAACCTACCTAAGTTACTCAAGACTAGAGGAAGAGAAAACCTTCATGGAAACACTAAGATGAGGCTCAGAGCAGACTCTCTGTAAACAGCACGATGAAAACACAGAGTCATTTTGTTCCCCCTTAAACGTTTGGTAAATTCTCCAACAAAGTCCATGGGCTTGGCCTTTCCTTGGTGTGGTTGTTAGTTAGCTACAGTCTCAATGCACAGTGGATCCCAAATGCATATATGAACGGCAGTCAGGATATCCAGTTCCTTGAGCTTTGTGGATTAGATTTTTAAAAAGCAAGATCTAAGTCTGTGCTGTTTGTAACATAAAATAGGAATATGTAAAAAAGCTATAAAGTAAAATAATAGATTAATATATGTTATCCTAATACAAGTCAAAGAACCTAAAGTTGCTGTACTAACTTCTAGCAAGATGTCAGAGCATAGATGCTGCAAAGGATAAGAAAGTTTATATACAATGAGAAAAATCAATTCAAGAAAAGGATATAACATCTTTAAATATTTATAAACATAGCAACTAAGTTTCAAAATACAGGAAGTAAAGAAAAAAGTCTCCAAACTCCGAGAAGAGAGAAGAAAACCCACAGCCTCAGTTAGAAGCTGCACGTCTTCTTCTTTCAGTGTCAAAAAAAGCAATCAGAGAGAGTCAGCAAGGGTGGAGAGGGTGCAGCTGCCCAGCAGAGAGTCAGCGAGGGTGGAGAGGGTGCAGCTGCCCAGCAGAGAGTCAGC
>LOEQ01000178.1:106575-129389 GCA_001685075.1 Bramus lutescens
AGCTGGGTGGCTGCGTCCCCCACTTACCCTCCCCCCGTGTTCTCTCTCCTTCTTTCCTCTTTCTCCTTCCTCTTCTCTTCACAGGTTTCTCCTTCTATTTATTCTCTCTGCCTGCCAGTTCTGCCTGTCCTTTCTCCTGCCTCGCTATTGACCATTCAGCTCTTTATTAGACCATCAGGTATTTTAGACAGGCAAAGTAAGACAGCTTCACAGAGTTAAACTAACACAACATGAAAGAAAGTAATACATCTTTGCATCATTCAACAAATATTCCACAGCATAAACAAATGTAGCACGTCTCAAAATGATATTCTACAGTATGTGATCGAGAAACATTAAGGAAGGCCTGAATGAATGGAGAAAGTGCTCAGGGTTCATGGATTGGAAAAATCAATCAACAGGTTAAAGTGAAAAATCTCATCAACTTCTGTTTAAAAAAAATCCTAAATGATATGATGACAATGTAGCAAGAATATTCTGGAACCTCAAAAACTGATTCTAAATTATTATTTTTTTTTGAAAATGAAGAAGCAGTTGAGGCATCTGGGCCACCCATCTCAAGTACTTTTCATCAAGATGGCGTCATCAGGACAGCATGCATCACACAAACAAAACCAAATAAGTCATTGTGCAGAAGAAAAACATCCAAAGTCCTTGCCTGTGTATGGGCAACTGACTTTCAAGGTGACAGCGATAATAAATGAAGGTTCATTTCCAGGAAGTAGCATCTTGGCAGTCAGATACCCACTGATGTAGGATGGGGGAAGATGGATACAATCAAAGCACAGTATATTCTAGTATACAAATGTGGATGTGAAAACCATTGAAAATTCATAATTAATATGCTTTAATATTTTAAGGGGCTGGGAAAGTAGCTGAGTGGTAGAGAATTTATGTAGTTTGTATAAGGCCTTGGGTTCGATTCGCAGTACTGAAAGAAATTACAGGGGAAATAGAAAATAAATGAATTCAAAGCAAATAAATACATTTCCCAGTCACAAGGAAAATTCTTTTTCTTACCAGCAAGAGCAGAACAGACAGTTCCCGATTGACCGGGGTTACCCCTCAAAACTCTATGCTCCAAGCAGCAACCAACAAGACCATTTATTTACACATTAAGTAGGCTAATGTCAAGCCTGGGCTGGTGGGCCTGCCTGAGCCTCCACATCCTTTCTCCAACTTCCTCTCACTCTACCTTCCTCCTCTCTGGCTGCTCTACAGTGGCTCTGGTCGCCCTTCCTCCTCTCAGACACGTAGGGCTCATCTTTTGGAAATCTGCTCTCTGAAAGGCCCCATCCACGCCTCACCTACCAACCCTTTCTGTTACGTTCCCATATCACCCAGTCGAGAGAGCCTGTTTATTCCATGACCTGTTTCACTGTGCAGAGCACTGGATTGTCACTACCTGAAGCCACCACATCTGTTTGCCTATTTCTATTCATTAGTGTCTTCGTCCTAAGATGTAAGCTCCAGGAGCCAAGGACCAAAGAATCAAGGACCAAGCTGGACAATTGTCCAGCAGCCTCTGGGGAGCCTGCCCAAGGCAGATGCTCAACTGCCATTGGTACAGGAGAGAAAGGCAAGTCCCCCACGCGGTGAACAATCGCCATGGAAATAACAAACTTTGGATCTGTCCATAGATGTCTGTTTCAGGACTGTGAGAAGGGGTCTTCAAGCTCCCAACTTTATTTCAAAGAAGCCTCTCAGGGTGCCTCAAGTCTACAGGGAACCATGGTGACATGCACTGAAAAGTCTGATGGGAGTGGGGGAAAGCACTCAGAACATCCGAAAGAGAAAGTGTCCTCTGCTTTTCCTTGTACAGATAGGGATTTTCTTCCGAAGGTCCACACAGTGGCTTATTTGCTAGTGTTTATCACAGAAGCACGGAGGCCTCATTTCAGAGTCCTCAGCGCCCTGTTAAAAGGTGGGTGCACTGTAATCCTGGGAAGGTGGGAGTGAAGAATCCTTGGGGCTGGCTCACCAGCCATTCGAGTCAAATATTTAAGTTCCATGTTGAATGAGAAGGCTCATTTCAAAAATAAGGTGGAAAGCGATTATAGAAGTCATCTGACATTTACCATGGCCCCTCTACACACATGTATGCACACACACACACACACACACACACAAACTCACACACACAGAAAGAAAGAGACAGAGACAGAGAGGGGGAGAGAATAACTGTACACTATCCAACAAGAGTCAAGATCACTTTCCTAAGATGTCTATGACATTTACGAACATGCTACATAATTTCATATATGGAGTGTGGGAGTGTCATGTTTGAAATTGTGGGTCCACTTCAGACCTGCTGGGATTAAATGACAGCCGTCTTGTCCCGGTTGACAAACTACGGAAACTGATCAAATGGGATGCATGGGCCATCGACAATGCATGCAAAACTTATCACAGATTCTAGACTATACTTCAGTGTTCAAGAGATAATAATAACAAAGATTCAAGGTATAATTGCTAAGATGAAAATTATGAGAGACGCCAACACCTTTTTGTTTCTTCTACTAACTCTGCCTCTCTTGCTGGGGATTACATTGTATGTAAAACTAATGCACAGTGCTTGCATTTATAGTTCTCAGTTTAGGGAGTGGAAAGGGACATGTATGTTTGAAGGAATTGTGGAGCGGATATTCACAAGTGTGGCTCTGTCCTCCAAACAGTCTTTCTGTCTGTCACAGGAAGGGAAGCTCACCTGGCCACAGGCACCAGCAAGCCATTTGTACCAGCCAGGCATCTTGCTGCTCTGCCCCGTACATCCTCTTTGCATGTCCTGACAGAAGGACTGTCCACCAGATGAAAACCTACCTGCCCCTGTGAGGGCTTCCTAGAACAAGGTACCTGACTCACTCTGAGGAGAGCGGTGCCAGGACCCTCCTGTAACCCTGTATCTCTCCATGTGACCTGAGCACAAGCATTGTCTTTCCTCTGTGCCAGAAAAGCAGCATGCCCGAACTCCCAAAGCTTTCTCATGGCATGAGAAGAAAGGGAAACCGTCCACTTAAGTAGCCCCACACAGCAAGTTCAGCCAGCACACAGCCCCTTCGTTCAAGTAACATGAGACCTGGGAGCAGAGGAAAAGAGAAAGGTAGAACCCGGTCAGGTTTTTGTCTTCTTTCATTTGCCAGCGCTCTTATGGGGTGTAGGGGGAGTGAGAAAGAAAAGGGAGTTATTACCCAACATAAAAAGGATGGCACAGAGCCAATGCCAAGCTGATAACTTAGAATGGCTGAAGTGAATGGGGGAGGATGGGATCCTCTTCCCAGTAGATGAGGGAAAAGTCCACCCACCCCCCACCCCCCACCCCGTCAAAGCCCATTCCTCCGCAGAGCACTCCATGAGGAATGGCTGCCTGGGTCACGTGTTTTTGTTGCGTTGAGACAGGGGAGCAGTAATGAAATTATCAAATGGAAAAGAAACGCTAAGGGCATAAAAACAGCTGGCAGAAAAGAAGTGAACTCGCCATTCAGCAGCTGGAAGGGGTTTTCCTGGAGTGGACCATATTAGCAAGCAGTGTATGGCTCCGGGCTGCTGCACATAGAAGGTCTGTATGTCAACGCTGAACTCAGAAGGTTCAATGCCTTTGCACAGGAAGCGTGGGAGCAATGCAGAACTGGACAGGGCTATGGGAAGGGGACAAGGGCGCGAAGGAAGGCAAAGGCGTAGGACAAACAATGGCCCTCGTCTATTTTAAGGTTTTACAGCTACTGTGCACATGTAAGCTGACATTTTAAGCTGCTAGCACCTCTTGACACTCAGACTCTAAAAAGATCTTAACAGCACAGGCATGGGAAGCGAAGTTTTCAGTGGTCAAGAGCACGGAGCACATTCATGACCCAGAAACAGAAAGAAAGTTAGGTAGATGTGATGTATGGATATGGGGAAGGCCACTAAGGGCAGTGCCCCACCCCAAAGAAGTTTTAGTCTGCCTCCTCTTCCTCTGCTTCCTACCCTGCCCACATGGACAGATCCCCGTCCATCTGCATGTGTGTGTGGGGGGGTGGCACTGATTTTATTTAAATCCAAAAGACAGAATGATTCCACTAAAAATTTTTAAGTCAAACTGATTATCACACAGAGCAAAATTTGGTTATGTGCACACGTGTGCGCACGCACACATGCACACACACACACACTGAGGGATAAGGGAGAAACATATATGTGCATGCACATAGAACCTTGTAATCCCAGGAACCCAAACCAAAGAAAGGATGTGTGAGAAGCAATTTCAGCACTGATTCTACCCAGGGAATCAAATATCATAGGCCTCACCTCCCATCTGTGGTTCTCTGTTGGTCATGTCATTCTCTCCTACCACCAAGAGAGCTTAGTTTTTCGTGTTGGTTTCAAGACAAACATGATTTGTCTAAAGCAACAAAATACACATAGAAATAGGAAAAATATTAGAGGATACTATATTACTAACTGTATCCCTGGAGTCTGATATCTAACTTTCTGATTGTCATCCATGATAAGCTACTGTTCCATCCTGGGAGCCAAGAGGAAGTAAGCATAGAAGACATTCAGTCTAAGCAAAGCCAAGCTTTGAGATACGTGTGGAGACCACATGCTGCTCCCATGGGACAGTGGCCAGGTCCTATTTTTTCTACATAAATCTGCTCTTGCAGTTGTATCTCTCCATCATAAAACCAGTTTAGAACAGTTGGTCAGGACGTCATAGAATTGGGGGAATCTGAACACTGTTGTTTAGAAAATCAATGTGTCAAACTGCCTTCTAAATATTTATGTTCTCACCCTTACAACGAGAAGATTCTCTTTCCAGTGAAGCAGACACCCATGATTGCCCAGAGTTCTAAGAATAAGTGACAGATGGGTTCTCCTCCCTGAACGTCCTCTTTGAGGCTCAGGGAGCATTGCAGAAGAGTGGGCAGAAAGAATATAAGATCTGGGAGATAGAGAAAAGGGCTGCAGTGAAAATCTCATCCCCTGGGCAAGATAAAGTCACTGCAATCCCAAACTCCCCACTACTATAAATGCTTGAATTAGTCTACAGAAGAGACCCGTCTTCTGTCAGGTGGAGATTGGGGGTGGGCTCAAGGAGTCCTACCCCTCAAGGCTGAACTGGTTGCTACTGATAGGTTCTGGGAGAGGGGGAAACATTGCTTTCAGCTTTGTGCCCACTGATACCCACATCAGGCTCCAGGAGGTAGTTCCAATCCAATGGTCTACAGATGGCCATGTCTAAATGGATCATGAAACAAAGTCAACACTAGTGGATGTGGGAAAAGGACAGTGAGTGATGGGAGTGGAGGGGGAAGAGGGTTGACAGGGATGGGGAGAGGACAGGGACAGAGGGAGCAGACTATGTTATATACATGACAGGAGTGTTGATTATAAGAACCCATGCAAGTGTCAAAACTCATCTAACTGTGTTTGTATGTATATATGTGCACATGCAAACACACATGCACATAAAGTTTAAACACACACACACACAAAGACATAGATTGTTCAAGACAAACATTCCAAGACTTCAAAAGAAACAGCATCCACCTTTAAAGGACATTTTTAAGGCAAAATATTCTCAAGAGCTATCACTAAAACTAATAGGCCTTTTTCTTTCAAATCATTGACTCAATGTTACCTCACTGATTCCTTCTGTGATAATTGGATCTGGAATGTTCCTTGAAGGCTCACATACCTTGCTGGTGACCCTCCTAGGAGCAGAGGCTCGGTTAGGAGAGGCATGTCACCAGCGGTGTGCATTTGAGGGTATATTTTTGCTTCCTACGCCTTAATTCTTATCTTGTTCTCCAGTACCAGAAGTAAGCAGCTTGGCTCCACCACATTCTCTGCTGTGATGTTCTGCCTTGTCTCCAGCCCAAAGCAATGGAGTCAAGTGATAAAGCTCTGAAACCCCGAGCCTAAAGAAACATTTCTCCTTTCAAGTTGATTTGCTCAGGATTTTGTCACAGATAGAGAAACCTGACAAGCTTCCAACCCTTTACCCTTTCTGCCATTGACACAAAATAGGTAGAGAAATGTCAAAAACAAGACAAACCCCAACATCCAGGCTACCAAGCTAAGAAAAACCAGAGCAACTCAACTGTTTATGGTATCTGCCCATAAATTCCAGAAATACACTGGAATGCCACTTGTTACTGATTTGCTTATAGATTTATAGGGTACTTCATATTTTTTTAAATCACATTTATTTTGTGAACATGTATGTAGGTGTGGGTGTGCTGTGTCACAAATGAAGGAACTGGTTCTCTTTCCATTATGTGGACTCCAGGGATTGAACTTAGATTATCAGGCTTGGCAGCAAGCACCCTCACAGGCTGAACCATTTAATCTACCCTGAGGGTACTTACAAATGCATGTCTCTCATCATGACAACTGAACCATTTCCATGGAGACTTAGGTGATGGGTTCCATGTGCTCATCATTCTCTGCTGCATGTAATACCAAACACCAAATGGCTCCTCACACAAACAGTGTTGGCAACATCTCTACGAGAAAGTAAGAGGCAGTTGTCTACTTTGAAAAATTATATGGGATCAACCATAAAGGCAGTTAGCATTCCCTGGGTGAGGAATGGTTTTCTATAGTAATTAGCCCCATAAGGGTATATAATTCCTGAACGTCCCCCTTCCCCTTTGTGCAAATTAGTTAATCACATTAGACCATCAATGGGATGAGATGCAGTTACTACAAACATCATGGGTAAAAGACAGATCACTTTGGGCAAAAAGAGTGTGCTTGCTAGTCCTGTTGGGATTCTGGCTCACCCTTTTTGAAAACATCAAGTGCCTCACCAAATCACTATCACTTTGTTCATGTGGTCCTTTGCAAAACACTAAGCTAATGCTTTTCAACACCTATAAAGAGAAAAATGTTGGTAACGCACTAGAAACTACAGACTATTAATGCCACCAAACCCTGCATACAAACTTCACGCAGCAGCTAGTTAAGTTCACTTTCTATATCATTAAGAAGCGTTGTCTAGGACGCGGACTCTAGGTTGAAGGAAGGGATCTAGTCTTGTCTAAGGCTCTGATTTTTGGACTTCGTGTACCTACTCAGAAGCTCCCACCAGTGCCTCTTTGTTTACCAAATGAAGAGCCAAGATTTCAAAGGTCACCAAAGTTTTTCCCATTCATCTCTCTGGAAGATAGCAAGATATTCAGTTGCCATTTCCCTTAAGCTAGGATGGCTTCCTCTGTTCTGCATTTTCTGTGAGAGAATCCTAACGGGCTCTGTCCTCAGTGTAGCAGCCAATCAACAGCTGTGGGCCGGGGTGAGCATGGAGCAGGAAGGAAGCAGTGTTTCAGGCCACAAAGGTCTTTCTTAGTCCCATAGTTTGCTCTCTTGCTCTGAACCATTTGTCATTATTGCTAATATCTAAGCATGATGATTTGCATTGAAGTCTCAGTGAGGTAAGAGCTGTTGTGCTAATTTTTCATCGAGAAAATTGAAACACCTGGAGACTATATTATGTTTAAGATCACAGAGGTAGCAAGTAATAAGCCCAGGCCCTGTGCTAGACAATGGTGCATTTAATAGCAGAATGGCTCAGTATGATATTTATCACTTTGTACTTGTCCATATCTGCCCAACTATGCTAGGGGTGGAAAAGACGTCTTCTCGTCTTCCTACAGTGCACATCTTAGCTTTGGTCATGCTCTGTCAGGGCTAAGGATGCCAAGGCACCAGGTGAGATGCGATCCGAGTGCCTGCCAAGGAAGGAACAGATGGTTCTGCTAAATGGTGAGATCAAGTCCCTGCCACAGTAATGGCAATAAGCATCCCACATAAAATAATTACTTCCAGTTTGCCTGGCAGGTTGGATGAAGTCCGAGGGAAAGCTCATTCTTCTCTCACAGCTTTGAGCTTTCAAGCTGTGTTTTCCCCCAGTGAAAAGGATCTCTTTGCTGTGATTCTTTGCAAGATCCATTTAGTCACGACAGAACAACCTCTATGAGTGACACAGTCTATTTGGAGTTCCTCTGCTGGATGGGGACCAAGATTGGGGGATGATTAAGTTTCAAGGAGATTTAAATCTACAGCCAAGGTTCTGGGACAGTCAGAAGAAATACAGTTCCGCCTGTGGAAGTCAGGACATGTTACAGGGGTCCTTTTTCTCCTCGCATCACATGGAATTCCAGGATGGAACACAGGTAGCGGTTAGACTTGGCATGAAACCTCTTATCCATAAACCATTTCTCAGCCCTAAGAATACTTTAAAAAAAAAAAAGATTTATTTGTTTATTATACTAGATCTCATTACAGATGGCTGTGAGCCACCATGGGGTGGCTGGGAATTGAACTCAGGGCCTCTGGAAGAACAGCCAGTGCTTTTAACCACTAAGCCATCTCTCTAGTCCCCTAAGAGTACTTTTAAAGGTGTATTCCTCATCACAATAACAGAGTCACCTCCACAGAGACGTCTGTGAAGTATGCTCCCTATAATTTGGAACACCTAGAGGCCTTGTGACCTGGTCAAGTTCTCTAGGTTAGTTAGCTACAACCTGTAAAATTATGCAAGGATTTTCCCATCTATGGAATGGTGAGAATCATGTGTGGCTGATCTGCTTAAGGAATGCAAGAACAAGGAGGCAGAGAACACAGAACACACAGGAAATGTTCAGAACAGAATGTAGGCACCAATGGACTCCCTCAATTTATGCTCAGTTACAGAGTCACCTGTTGTTCCAACTTGTTATGGCTTCTGTCCTTTGTCTTCACCTGTCTTCAGAGGCCCTGGTTCCTCCCTGGCCCCATGGTTAGTTTTCTTGGTTGTGGAACTCAGAAGAAACAATCTCTGTACCTGTCTGTCTCTCCTCTCTCCTCTCTCTCTCTCTCTCTCTCTGTGTGTGTGTGTGTGTGTGTGTGTGTGTGTGTGTGTGTGTGTGTGTGTGTGTGTTCAGTAAACAAATATTTACATTGAATGGTGAAAGTTTATTTTTGATGCAGCTTTGGTATCATGATTATGAAAATTTAACCTAACTCAATTCAATCTCCCTTTCAGAGATTCTCGACTTCCTATGGCAGTCTCAAAGAGAGTACAGGGATCTCATACACCCCAAGATGCCTTCTTTGATGCCCCAAAGAAAAAGTCCTTTCTGTCATTCCCAGCTCCTGTTTATTCAGCCTGAATCAGAAACTATACCCCAGTAGGGACAGAGAAGGCCATGTACCATGATGACAAGTGGAACATACACTGTTAAATGCTGTGAGATTTGTCAGGGATGGAAGGCATCCAAAACTCATTCTAAAAAAGTAGCAAAGCTGTCATAATAGGAAAAGAAATAAAGAGTAGAGCTGTTTTAAGAACTCTACCCCTTATATTCTCCGAGGGCACATCTCATCTCCCAGTAGCTGCCCTCCGTCTGGGAGCTGTATGTTCTGTGCATGGCTCCTGTCCTCCAGGCCATGGAGCTTGCTGCATATAGAATTTATAGCTGATATTTCCTTTATTTCTGTATTGTAGATAGGTGTCATCATTCTAACCTCCACAGGCTCGAAGGAAAATCCACTGGTTTTCAACTTGACCAACCCGTTGAAGAATGCCTTGCATCTCTGTGGCTGCTTTCAAGGTTTTTCTCGACAACTAGTTTTTAGACATGAACTCTGATGTGGCTTTCTCGGGATTCCTTTGTATTTATTCCATTTAGCAGGCAGCTGGGCTCACCACTCTCCCACCAACGCAGTGTTCACCTAGTTGATAATTAGTTTAGCTTCTTGAATATCTTGACTTCCAATTTCTACCAAATGTGGAAGGTCTTCAGACATTTTTTTTCTAACATTTCTTCAGTGCTGCCTTCCCTTCTGGTACCCCAAAGATGCAAATGTCTGCTGTTTTGTTATCATGGTACAGGTTGTCTTTTTAAAAGTTTGTGTGGGCTCCATTGCTTGCAATGGTCAGTCCTCAAGCATATGTCATCCTATCTACTCTGTTATTAGCTTAGTTAGGGACTTTCTCAGTTATGACATTCTGATTCTATAATTTCCATTTTATTCTTCCTATAACCTAATTTTGATGAGATCTATTGCCTTTTCCTCTGTTTGAAGGAAAGCCACGATTACGCTCTAAAACATTTTTAAGAAGTCTGCTCTAAAACCCAACATCTCATTCATTGTGATTTTGACATCCGTTGATAGTCTTTTTCACTCGACTTGCAAGTTTCCGTATCATGGTGAGTGATGAATTTCTTGTATTTTGGACAGCTTTATAAGACTCCATGGGGCTCAGGAACCTATTTTCTCATCTATCTTTTAAAATTAGTGACACGTGCTGCATTACACACGTGGAGGTCGGAGCACAGCTTTCAGGAGTCATTTCTCTTGCCCCACTATGTAAGTTCTGCAGATCAAACTCAGGTGGGCAGGCTTAGCAGCAAGTGCCTTTACCCCCGAGCCATCCTACTAGCCCCTATTTTACTTGCTTTTTAAAAACAAGACAGCCTTTTTCTGTACTATAGAGCAAGAACTGGCTAAGTGTGTTTGTTTGACTTCCTACTGGGTGCCTCTGCCATTACCCCAGATACATGAAACAGGACTTCCACTGTCTCATTATAAATGGGCAGGACCAAATTTCAGTCCTCCCAGACCTTGATCTTTCTAGAAAAAAATAGGCTCCGACTAAGTCTGTAAATTCAAGTATAAGCTCAGATCCTCATGGGGCTAAGAAGAGGTAGAGGCAGAGAGTTCACATTACTTTGTAATAACTGAATAAGGCTAAATGCTCAGCTACCTGCTTGCCCCTTCTAGGGAGGGGTGAAGCCTGATGTGTCAACTAGTACCTCTGTGTGTCACTCTGTGTCACTTTATTGATGTGAACTGGTGGCAGAGATTCAACAGAAAGGACCAGAAACTCAAGGGCTGACTTGTTCTGGTTGATGTTGCCTTACTTAGTCTTTTTTCCTACTTGAGATGGTGGTTTATCTCTCCTCTGTATCCCACTAAGCAACTGGGGAAAGTAGAAGGGAGATGCCAACTGACTTCTATTCATGCTACCTGTTCAGCCTCAGCAACACTGAGTGTAAATGGTTAGGCTCAGTGCTGTGCTTCTTACTTGACCATTACTCAAGAAAGAACTAACAATCCGCAAGAACTGATTATGGGTCTTTTGTAGGAAGAACTGAGAAATACAGGATGATTGAAATCAATACTTGCTTGGAACTTATGGAGATGCCAACTAGAAATTAGAGAGTATAAGCTCTCTCTCTCTCTCTCTCTCTCTCTCTCTCTCTCACACACACACATAGTAAGTATATTGAGTGCTATAATTACTTGTATTTAGCTGTGACCAATATGCCCAAAAGAACATTCAAACTCACAGTTTGGGATGCTGGCCCCATACACATAAGCAGACCATCTTTATGGTGGGAATATATGGTGAAAGTTGCTCATCAATTCTTGGCAAATAAAAAGCGGAGAGAAGGGTATACAAGAGAAGGCCATAACAAGGCCTATCCCCAAGTATATGTACTCAATAGACAACTTCCTCCAAATAGGCAAAAAGATCTACCACCTCCCAATAATTGATTCAACTTTATAATTTGTCAGTGATTTAAACAGTTCCTTAGATCAGGTCCCTAACTGTATCTGGGATCACCCTCATAGACACACAAAGAGGTGTGTGTGTGTGTGTGTGTGTGTGTGTGTGACAGATCTATAAGGCATATCTTAATCCAAAAAGTCAAGACCAGCCACCACAGTGATTCATAGGTGCACAGTACCCTTGGCTCAGGTCTGAGCTTTGGGCTCAAATAATTCTCTACTTTACTTAGTAAAAGAGTAGAAAAGATGAGTGCAAACTTGTGTCAGTAGCGTTTGCTCTAGTACAGAGATGAGCACAGAAGGACCGATTGCATTCTCATTGTGCACCACCCTAGAGAGCAGTATTCGCTCTTCTTCGTCTGTCTCTCCAGGGATTCTTGGATCAAACACACTTTCCCACGGGGCTGAGAGCCTTCGTACACAGAATAACAACCGCGGCTCTCAGTGATGCTCAGTGTCTTTCCTTCTTCCGAGCCAGTCTCCTACTGACTTTAAAAAATGATCCCAGTGGAACCTGGGCTTGAGGAGCCAAAGATATAAGGAATTATTCATAACAGCATCAGTATTGCACTTAAGCACTCACAGGAAGGGTTTTAAAGCAGTTATGGAAAAGAATGCTGACAGATTAATGGTTCTATGTATTCACATATGCAGTAAAACCTACCCCTGCCTGCCAGGATGTTAGGACCAAGCAGAGAGACTCTGTGATAAGTTTATAGGCAGAAACCATGTTGAAAAATCTCTTCTTCTAGATTCTGATCATCAGCACCACTGACAATAATAACCATGTGTTGCCCTTCATCTCACAGTCTTGTTAAGCTGCTTCATTCTCTATTGGTTACAAAAGTTGATACATCTAAATGGTGTTTGTATTTATATCAATGATTATTCAGATGTCAAGGTGCTTATTTTTCTTTTATTTTAACACTGATTAATCTATTTGTTGAGTGTGACAGCTTACTCCTGTTCCTGTTCCATCCCAACATGCCCTTCTATCCCTTAGAAAATTACTTCTCAGATGGAAGACTTATGCCTCCAAATATTTTGCAATGACTGACTTGTAACATTTCCAATTGTCACAACCTGGGGTGGGGCTGATTCTATCGACATCTACATGTGCAGGTAATGGATGCATCTAAATATAATACAGCATCATCCAAGAGCCTCCTCACTCCACAACAATGAAGTGTCTGGTCTAAAATATCTATAGTGCTGAATTTGTGAACCTTTTCTTAAGGGATACAAAACAGAATTCTACTTGCAGTTCACAGAGAATCAGAAGTGAGATTTGTGCAGTTGTAAATTTCTTTTGTAAATACATAGGCAAAGGGGTTCAATTCTCTGCCACAGAGTGATCCCAGTTCCAATGTTCATGCCTAGCTTCCTGGCGTCATGTTAAACAGTTCATCAAGCTCCTGCCAACTGTATTCAATCTTGCTTCAATGCCCTCTGTAGACATTTTTGCAAGTAACTTAATTCCCAATAACAACTCTTTTTTTTTGCTCTAGCTAGTTAATCTGTACTGTTTACAATCAAGATCTCAACATAATTCAGTAATTATTTGAAGAGAACCAATCATCAGGAAAATGGAATATGGGAATGGTAAGTCTGAAGTCAGAGCAGACCACCGAACACTAGGAGCTAGAACCCTTCAATGGGTTTTGAAGATAAACTGGCTGCATCTCTACAGCATCAAGATGCATAAAGAATTAAAAGATGTGAAAAGGTTTATTCAGCATGATGGATTAGGTGGTGTCAAACCGTTTGTTACTCATCTACCTACCCCCGACACACACACACACACACACACACACACACACAACTGAACCTGAGTTTTTCTTTTGTTCTGACTCAATAAATAGAAATATAGCACAACTGATCCTATATAACTTCAGAAACTGGGACCTAAGAAATCTAGTTTCCAACTTTTCCTCTTAGAATGTTTCTTTTGGTATCCAAGCACTCTGGTGTGAGGAAACCCAAGAAGCTATGTTCAGGAGCTAAATCACAATATCAGTGTTAGTCTGGGTTCTCTAAAAAATTCTCCAATAGAATAAATATTTTATATATTTTATATATTCACACACACACACACACACACACACACACACACCATACACAAAGGAGACCTTTCAGAGTAGCTTCTAGGTTTTGGTTCCGATGGTTCAAGAATGGTTGTCTCTTGATGGAAAGGAAGCCAAGATCTGGTAGTAGTTCAGTCCCCAAGGCTGGGAGTCTCAGTGTCCCAATCTGGTGCAGGAGTCCTGGAGGATTCCTAGAGACCCACCGGGCTTTAGTCTATTTTGGAATTCTGAAGAAACAGATTGCAATGCCAGTGAAGGAATGCCTCATTAAGAGGATCGATAAACTTGCCCACAACAGTAAAGACATAAAGCCAAAACAACAAAAGCTTTTTTATTCCGTGTCTTTTATGTGAGCTGCTACCAGAAGGTGTGGCCTAGATTGAGGGTGTGTCTTCCATTCTCAGATAATCCAATCAAGAAAGTCACAGACAGGCAGGCCAAGCTACTTGCATTGAAGTTGATTCCAGATTAGTCAAGTTGGCCACCAAGGTAAGTAATCTTAGTGCCCTTAGTTGACAGCCCAACTTGAATATTTAACCAACATCCAGAGGTAACTGCCATCCATTTTCATCTGTCTTGAACAACCTAGGCCCTGCTATCCTTGGATAGTTGTAGTCTCAGCAGTGACCTAGAAATCTTGTCATTATACATGGGTATGATGGTAATAGTTACTGTTTTAAGTCACTACTTTTTACATAGCAATACATAACTAAAACAATAACTACAGTGGCAAGCTTAAGAACTAGCATGCTAAGAACTGGGCAAGGTGGCTAGTATCCTAGCTCTCTGGAGGCTGAGGCAGGAAGAACATGAGTTGTGAGAAGTCTGAGCTATATGGAGAAACCCAATATAAAGCAAAACAAATAAACAATAAAATCCATACAAGGTCAAATAAAACTTTTTCTTTCCAAGGTAGAGCCAGAAACATTCAAGAGTTTTTGTCATTATTCCGAAAGAGTATGGCCATAAAAATAAGATTCTGAGTCTAACTCTGTGGTTTGCTCAAAATCCAGCTGAGGATGAATGAATAACCCAATCAGATCTCTTGAATTCCAATTGGAGAACTGGATAGGAAGAAATAGGATGCTGAGAATTGTGGGAAGTAAATAAACTTCTATATGAGTCCATGTCAAGGAAGTTAATGCCTCAGACGCATGAGAATGGCAAGACCTTCCCCTGGTCCAAGTATGGATGCTGATGTATAGACCCCAGCTTCCTAGTCCCCCATGGCTGCAATACTGCAGCTCCCCGAGACTGCTCCTCTGCAGAGACTCTCCACTGAGATTAGCTCACCCACTTCTTCTTTCATGTTGTAGGTAATAACTGGGCAGAGTATCTGGCCTGCTAGTGCTAAGTGCTCAGCTCAGCCAAGCACACAAAACCAGAGTCAAAACTCAACATGCTACAGGGCACAGGTGTAGAGAACCTGAAAGCCAGGAACACACTAAGAGAACTGAAAAGTGTTCACTAAATTAATTCAATGAAACTAGGGAAAATATTTGAAAAAATCATGGATCAAGGAGGACACAATACAACTTTGAATGAAAGTAAACTTAGCGATGCTCCCCCAAAGATTCTAACATGGATGGGTTCAAGAAGCTGTAACTTGTTCTAAAAGGATGATGGGAACCTGGACTCCATAGAGGCTATGTATTGTAAATACATTCTGTAGTGATGCAATTCAAAGATTCAGGGGTTTTATTAGACTTGTCATTACTACAGGATGACAAGAGACTACCCAAGGGAAATTAATTTGAAAGGTGGAAAAAATATTTATTTTAGCTCACACTTTCAGAGGATGGCTAGCTGCCTTTCACACTCCACGGCCAGCTTCACTGTCATGAGGTAGAGTCATGGTAGAATGGCAGTCAGAACGAGATTTCTTACCTCCCGGTGGCCCCGAAGCAGCGGGCATAGGGAGCACAAAGAGCAAGGGACTAGGACAAGATGCACTCCTCAGAGTCACTCTCCCACTCGCCTACTCGATAGTGTCAACCTCATCCAGACCGTATCTTTCACCATCTTTCCCTAAAGGTGTCCTTCACACACTCGGGCGTGCTTCTCTGATCTCCATGGCATGGGAATGTCCAATCCAATGGAGCTGGCAATCAAGATGAACCTCTGCAGAGATGAAGTGTTTGAGCAAGTTGATTCTGCCCTATTACACCCTCTTCACCAAAACACTGAGACTTTATTGAGAGAAGCTTGAACGTTAAAAAGTGTCAGATTCGCGGCCCTCTATAAGCTAAACATAATCGTGCAAGACGCTGTAGTGGTGGCAGAACAGTCTAAGCGAAGGTGGCGTGAGTATGGTCGTAGGCACTGTGGTTGGCTGATCCACAGGAATCGCCAGTAATGGCTAACAGATCATAGGATCCTTAAGGTAGCTCACAAACTCCAACCTGGCCTGCATCAAAAGAATCGCTAGATTTATAAATAGCAGCTTAATTTATGTCCATGTGACAAATTCACAGTTCTGATCCAATTCTGAGACTCTATTTGGTTCACACAATGAGAACCCCTTGCCTAACCGAAACTCAGATCGTTCAAAGAAAGAGCCTGCAATTACATTGCAAGAATTACTGCTAGGTTCTTTCTTCCTATTCTTCTCCAAAGAAAATTATAACCCTATGCATGGTAACTATGCACTGGGGAAAAAAAGATATGTGGACTTTGGGGTGTCATTGGACTACATGACTCTGAGTTACCAACAATTTCTTGTAGATGATGAAACAATTGTGAACCAACTGTTAGATGGGGCTAATAAATGAGATACAGCATGAGCTATGTAAGTACAGTTCTCCATCTGGGTTATTTTTCTAGTTCCCAAGTTCATGATAGAAGACATAGTCTCCAAATTCCTCTAAGTGAGAAACTTCCAGGAGTAATACCAGAGGGGAAATTCCTGCAGCTCTCTTCCATATAGAAACAACAGATCAAATTAAAACAAACAATCAAATGGCAGAGCAAACCCCAAACAGTACTAACCCCTGTAGAAATAAAGATGTTGCCAGCTAAATTTAGGTAACTGTGTCCTATCTCATTTGCTTTGGTAGGCTAATCTGTGCACAAGATGGCTGGATGCATCGTAGAGTCATAGTGAGTATTCTAAGCATAAACAAGGGTTGATTTCAATTATAGCTACCATTCCAGATGTAGTCTGTGTCAGTAAGTCTTCTCCAGGAAAACAAACACAGTAGATGACGTTGTGACTGTTGCCTTACAGTATTTAAGCTATGAGGCATTAGCCAAGAAGGGTACGCATCACTCAGCAACTTCATTTCCCTATTGGAGAAGAGACTGATGCGCTCAAAGCAGTACACACGCTAGTTGCATGAGGTTGCCTTTGTGTGGCTGTCTTCTCCTAGGCAGACACAACAGACACACATCTGTCCACTCTGCTAAAGGAACTCACACCAGACCAAAGTAACAATGGTGACAATGTCTGACTCGGTGAGCCAGTGAGGTTTGATTGGGGTGATTAACAGGACTATGGGTGAAGTGGTATGGGAGAATTGTCTGTAATCTGTCAATCATGTTTTAAATAAACACTGATTGGCCAGGCAGGAAGTATAAACCGGAAAACCAGACAGAAAGTAGAAATGATGCAATGAGAACAGAATTCCGGGAAGGAGGAAGTTGATTCCTCCCACTCCTGCCCAGACTACAGAAGCAGCAGAATGTGATCTACCCCACTAAAAAAGGTACTGAGCCACATGGCTATCATAGATCAGAATAATGGATTAATATGAGCTACAAGAGCGAATAAGTAGCCTAACCTAATGAACCAATCAGCTTTATAACTTTGATTATACATCATTAGAAACTGGGGTCTATACATCAGTTATAAGAGATTATAATTTATAGAGATCTCTGTGTGATTTTCTTTGGGGCTTGCCGGCTGTGGGGTACCGGGTGGGACAGAAAACCCCAACAAGCAGAGCCCCTCCCCGGCTCATGTTACAGTGAAGGATTATTTATTAGGAGCAGAAATGACTCAATAGCAGCTGCTTTAAAAAGCGCCCCTGAACACCAGGGGTAGCTCATGAAAACAGCAACCCTGGAGCTCTGTGCACTTTTCAGGCCATTCTGAGAGGCAGTAGCACAGTGTTCTCCTTCACAGCATGGCTCATTAGAATCTCCTGTACCCTGACAGTGGTTTTCTCCTTTGACTGAAGCCAGGAAGGGGCCTTTGAGGCTCTTTCAAGTATCTCTTCTCCCTGACATGTGATCTTCTGTTTACTTCCTGATTCTTACCCTCCCTCCTGAAGGGGAGGTTCCCATTCAGAGGAACTGCCCACAACATATGCAGATGGTGACTTTGCTATTTGTATGTGGTGATCAAGCGCTGTTTGAAGAGACATGCAAGTGCCACGTTGACGAACCGTGGGCTAGATTAACTTCATGTATCATCTTGATTGTATCACATGATGTCCCCGTAGTTAAGCATTGCTTCTGAGTGGATCTGACTGTTTCCAAAAGAGCTTAACATTGGACTTGGTATATTGAGTAAAACGGACTATCCTCCAGAGGGGGTGGCGTCATCTAATCGGCTGGTAGTCTGAGTGGAACAGAAGGTGAAAGTGGGGAAGCTTCTCTACCTGACTTCCTGAGCTGGGTGTCAGTTTCCTCCTGTCATTGATGCTGTTGGTCCTCAGGCCTTTAGACTGAACCTGGTCTGACATCACTCTCCAACCAGCTCACAGGCCTTTATGCTCTATATACAATTGACCTTCCTGGGTCCCTAGTCTACAGAGGACAGGTCCTGATACTTCCTCAGCAATAATTCAAAGAAAAGACATGTTGCTGTTTTTTTGTATATGTGCATGTATGTATGCACACACACATACATATTATAGAGGGATGGTGTGGGAGGTCCTTCTCTCTATGTGTTGCTTTTATTGATTAATGAATAAAAAAACTGCTTTGGACCTATAGTAAGGCAGAACTTAGGTAGGTAGGAAAGGCGGAACTGAATGCAGGGAGGAAGATGGGCAGAATCAAAGAGAAGCCATGGAGCCACCAGAGTCAGACATGCCGAAACTTTAGCCAGTAATCCAAGCCACGTGGCGATTCACAGATTAATAGAAATGGGTTAAATTAAGATGGAACTATTAAGCAAACAGGGAAACTTTCAGTTTGCCAGTTTTAGCGAGAGAGGGAGAGAGAGAGAGAGAGAGAGAGAGAGACTGAGATTGAAGCTTTAAGATCAACACAACTGTGACAAGCATTGTATCAGCCACACAGTAGAGTAGGACTAAAGATAGGAGGATCTCAGCAAACACTGCCCACTTGACCCAAAGGGCTCAGAGAAAGCAAGATGGACGAAAGAAGGCTATTGAGTCTCTTAACTCTTCTAGAACTGGTCTGTAGATCCTGGGCCGGGTGCAAATGTGTATCCTTCTTCTAAACCAGGGAACGATTGTGAAGGCATTTCAGAGATCCTTAGGGCTGCCCCTCTCACCACAAGCCTGATTTCTGTGGACCCAACAGAGTCTTATGCAATCACCTCACTTCCAAAAGGGATGATGGTTGTTGGGCAACATAGAGGTCAGACCACTTGGAGCCTTGGGAATCACAATCTGAAATCCAGTAGAACCACACATAGGCAACTCTACTCAACAGGGTCTCAGGGATGTTGTCACTATCCCCTTGGGTTCAGTGTTAGCCAAAGAGAATCAGTCTCTCTCTTTAAGGTTTATTGGGATTTGCCTTGGGGAGATTTATACTTACTTGGGACCCATCTCCCTCCCCCACTTTTTTTCCTTTTATCTCTTTTCCTTTCTTTTAGAAGCATACGACTTGTTTGCTTTTATAAGCTCCCAACTGGAGAGGCATTTTGCCTGACAATAAATTGTGTAGCAAGTTTCATCTGTACTTGAGTAATACAGCATCCCGATGGGACTCTGGATTAACATCCTGATGGAGTGCTAGAACAGGGTACCTACCGGGATGTGTTAAGATAAAATGGGTCTATTTTTCATAAATAAAGATTGAACTCTAAAAGACCAGTGGTAATATGTTATAAATTATGCCCTTTTTGCTTTTCTTCCGACAACTTCATGTAAAATGTGACCTCATGTAGAGTAACGATATGATGAGAGTCTTAGAAGATAATTAAGTTGAGATGATATGAGATTCATCCACATGGTAAGAAAGCGATTAGGATGCCTACTGTGAACTATGTGTGTAGACCTCATCTCTCGAGATGAACAATGAGAAGGTGAATGTCTGCAAGTCAGAAATCAAGCTTTCACCAGACGCTGAATCCAAGAGCACCTGACCATGGATTTCTCAACCTCCAGGAGGATGACTAACAAGTGTTTGCTGTGTAAGCCACCAGCTCTTGGGTATGTTTGTTATAGCAGACTAAAGTAAGAAGGACTCTTTTCAATGGGATGAATCAATACAGACCTTTGCACCTAATGTACAGATATTGATTCATCTAATGCATTTTGCTTCATTGCAATCATCTAAACACACAAGGAGAAGTGACTACATCTTCCATAAAGCAGCCAGTTTAGAAGGATACCCGGGGCAAGAGGAGGCTCTTGCTCAATCAGTTGGCCTTTTTGATCCCTTTGATCCCGGATGCCTGATGGTGTTTGATTGCAGTTCATCAGGGTACTACAGGAGAATAGAGGCAAGAGGAAATTGGGGGAATCCCAGTTCCAATCCTTAAGGATTAGTAATAAAGCCAACTCCTCCTCAGAAGTTAGACAGTCTCTCTTGAAGAAGCAGCTCATTCTAAACACACCCGAGTGCCAAGTAGATGTGCGAACTGAGCTGCTGTTCATAAAGTGCCATGTGTTGGACCCACTAATTCAGTGTCAGGAAGCCCCCAACAACATCTCTTTATGTGGATGAAGTATGTATAGAATTGGGCTCAAGGAGATCCTTCACACATAGGTTGTTGGCAGGAGCCCCACACTCCCAGCACAGAGACCAGCACGTTGATTGACAAGGAAGTTCAAGGCTGACATATTGTGTCCATCACTATTGCAGCCTCATTCAAGGATGGCCTGCAAAGACAGTAGGGGAAAAAGAGAGTTGTTCCCTGGGTAAGATTCTAAGCCTTCATTCTCATTATGCAAGTTTGGGAATTTAAGAAGTGGAATTAAAGGATTAGTAACAAAGAGGGTCCAAAACACGAAGGCGGTTGTGTCCCATGGGAGTGTTCAACAAAAGACGCCATTGTCTAGAAAATTCTCAGGATCTTGTGCAAATCGTGTCTGTGAGTGTCCATCGTTATTACCCGTTCACATGCCCCAGTGAATGAGTTTGTGGACAGTGAGACCACTGTAGACTTTCTGAGGACCAGATAAGAAGTGGTGGCAATGAACTACACCGGACCTGTTCCTCCATTAAGGGCAGATACTTGTATCTAAAGGTACTTATCCTCTGTATGCGTTACTGTTATTTTTTCATGCTACGTTCCAGTCCCAGTAGATATCAGAATAGCTAAATTCCTCGCTTGTAATCATAGCATCTCACACAACACTGTCTGCTGGGGAATATCATTTTAAGGCGTGCTACTTTTGTTTACGCTGTGGAACAGTTGTATAACCATGTGTTGCTTTTGCTTATGCTGCATTTGTTTAACTCTGTGAAGCTGTGATTCCTTTCCTGTCTGAAACACCTGATGGTCCTCTAATAAAGAGCTGGACAGTGAGAAGCGAGACAGGAGCAAGGAGAGGCGGGGCTGGCAGGTGGAGAGGATAAACAAAGGGAGAAATGGGGAAGAGGAGCAAGAAAGAGCAAGGAGAGGAGGACTCTAGGGGTCAGCTAATCAGCCAGCCACGGAATAAGAGTGAAAGTAAGATACACGGAAGGAAGAAAAGGAAAAAGTCTAGAGGCAAAAGGCAGACAGGATAATTTAAGTTAAGAAAACCTGACTAGAAACAAGCCAAGCTAAGGGCAGGCATTTATAAGTAATGATTAGTCTCTCCATGTGTGATTTATTTGGTTGCGGGGTGGTAGGCCCCCAAAAGAGCAAAAGAGTCAAAAGAGTAAAGGGAAAACCAACAACTGCCTCTTCTTTAAATAGCGAAAGTAGAAACGTTGAATCCACTGCTCGTAATATTGCCTTACCGTTCTGTGTACCTAATAACCTAAAAGTTATTCACCTTGCATAACAATGGAGCTGCCTACCAGAATATCAGCTGCCAGAAACAGCATCTTGAAAGAGTAGGTAACTGTCCTATCTGAACACACCAAAGACTGATGCGGTGATGACATTTCTCTCGGGCAGTTTGCAAGGGAGCTAGGGAAAAAAGAACAAGGAGAGAGCTTTGCTTACCATCACAACTAGTAACCTAAAAGCCTTTCCCCATACTTTCGTATTCTGGGCTTTGCTGGCTGAGGAACCGCATGCCTGTGCAAAGGACACAATCAATCCATTGAATACCAGGTGAGACTTCCTTTTGCAACTTAAAAGAGAGAAGTCTTTGGTCTTTTATAAATGCTAAAGAAAAAATGGTAAATGACAGAAACCTAAACTGGTTATAGCAGAAATGTGTAGAAATGAAAGACCACCCAATGGGCCCCGTGAACTGGTTTCTGACAGAGGCCAGAGACTAGAATCTGAGAGGTGGAAGAAAATGTCATGAACCATTATTAAAGCAAAGATTGAAGATGTTACCTACTCAAGTATGTAGATGTCTATTTATGTCCACTTGCTTTATTTTCTTTTCTATAGCATATATTGCCTGTCCGAAGCTCGTGGTAATTTCCTTTGCAATTATGCAATAGGTGTCTGGGGTGGAATTCAGTGTAGAGTGCTTGCTAAGAGTGTACAAAACTTTGGGATCAATCTCTAGTGTACATACACACATACACATATTTACACAATTTCACTATAGAATATAGATATCAAAATAAAATTAAAACCGCATGAATATATTTTGGAGATGGATATAATGACTATAGAAATTTGAACCTTCTATTTGGAAGAGAGCTAGCTAGTCAGCACTGCTAGCTTGTTATTTATTTACTTTGTATTTGCTTTTGTTGATTCTGGGAGGTGAAGAGGGTGCATGCTATAGTGCACTTGTGGAGTTGAGAGAACAACTTGCCAGAGCTGGTTCTCTCCTTTCACTAGGTTCCAGGGATTGAACTCAGGTCATCAGGCCCGGCAGTTGATGTAGGAGGGTCATCTGTCTATATGTTACTTTCATTGGATAATAAAGAAAC
>LOEQ01000178.1:140902-154294 GCA_001685075.1 Bramus lutescens
AGGAAGGAAGGAAGGAAGGAAGGAAGGAAGGAAGGAAGGAAGGAAGGAAGGAAGGAAGTTCCTTATGTGTGCAGTAGGCCTTACAATACCCACTTTTGTATCGCTAAGACTCTTAGGAGCACCCTGGAGCCAATATTGTCATCAAAGAGGAAGGCAGGACCTGAAACACTCCTGGGCTCTGTCTCTATATACCCATGCTGGGGCAGACAGCAGCAGTGGAACACAATCTTCCGGCTTCTGAATCTGTCTCAATGCAACCATCTGAGGCACTGGAAACTGATACCCTAATAGGAGAAGAAGGCTAGCCACATGGTTGTTTTGATATTCCCACTTCATTCAATCTGCCATTCCTAACCAGCCACTGGGCCAGGCCAATATGATGGGAAGAGCTGTACATTAAAAACTAAAGCAAGCAAGCAAACAAACCCCACATTTGTAGGGTTTGTAGAGGTAGGGTGGTAGAGCTAAAGGTAGGGCACAGTCTAGTCACCTGTCTCTGAATGCTTGTGTGTCATTGAATTGCTGTAGGACCTAAGTAAGTAGCGTTCCTTCTCTAGTCTTCGGTCCTCTGTTTTCCTAGTGAAGGAAGTAGCTCAGAGCCTCTAAGATCTTCTAGCTTTGACATTTTCAATGCTGCTGCAGATCTGGGTACACATGGAATGACCCAAGTCTCTGTCAACAGGCCAACTACAGTGCCTAGGGTGATGGCTCAGAGTACTTGCCACCCTAGCATGGAAGCCTAAGCTTAGATCTCTAACACCCATGCATGTCAAACTGGGCGTGGCAGGATACATCTATAACTGCAGCCCTAGGGAGGCAGAGGCAGGAAGATCCCTAGGGCTTGTTAGCTAGTTGACATCGCTGAATGTGAAAGCTACAGGTTCGGTGAGAGGCTGTGTCTCAAATAAAAGGGGGGGGGCTGAAGACATCGCCTATTGATGATTGATATCCCACCACACACACACCTATGGACTCACTAAGCCAGTCCCACACTTTGTTAATGGTGGCATTCTGGCTACAAGGGCAAACCCAAGGATTCAGGAAAGAGTAACAGAAGAAGGGCGCTTTGATGGTAGGCACTACTCAGCATCACTCCCAAGTTCAAAGAAAGCCAGCTCACCCTGTGCCACTGGAGACATCCTTTCCTTCAAGCTGCTTCCAATCAGTTCCCCCACAAGTATATCTTCTTCCAATAGTTCAGTCTCCTCTTACACATTTTAGAACCCAGTATCCAACCAGTGTGAGTGCATTCACTGGCTTTAACCCTCTTTCTTGGAATTGAGAAACCAAGAGCCATATAGCTTCTTTAGAAAAGTCCAGAAGCCTCTCCAACAGTTAGGTTTACATGCTGTCTTCATTGGCATTTTGCCTCAGGCTAGACCAGACGCTCCTGAAGCAGAAGCTCTGACCTGGTGCTGCACAGAACTCAAGCATTGAAGACCACACGCATTCTTGCTTTTGGACACTGACTCTCATGGCAATTCTGCTCCTCAGCTTAACTTATTGATAAATATTGGATACCCAGTTAATGGGTACCCTCCTCCCTACAACAAACCAAATCAAACCGAATTAATAAATCCAGGTTTAATGAGTAAAATGCCCCTGGATGGCCTTCCAGCCCACAGAGAGGAGATAGTGAGAAGAAACTGGAAAACCACATGACTTTTCACTAGGGGTAAACTGAAATGCCCTGTAGGTGTGATCTTGAGCATCTCTGGGGGAGGAGTTGACACTTGGCTAGTTTTCTGAGGGGTGGTGGTATAGGAGCTCCTTCTGTCTTTGTGTTGCTTTCATTGGTTAATAAAGAAACTGCTTTGGGCCTGTTGATAGGGTAGAACTTAGGTGGGGAGATGGAACTGAATGCTGGGAGGAAGAAGGGCAGAGTGAGAGAGGATCACCATGAAGCCGCCAGAGTCAGAAGTGGGGAATTTTACCCAGTAAGCCATTGCCACATGGCGATACACAGATTAATAGAAATGGGTTAAATCAATATAAAAGTTGGCCAACAAGAAGCTAGAGCTAATGGGCCAAGCAGTGACTTGATTAATACAGTTTCTGTGTGGTTATTTCAGAGCTAAGCTAGCCTGGCAACCAGGACTAACAAGCGGGCCCTCCCCCTGCAACAGGGCAGGGTCTGGAATAGGAGGAGTGACGCTGGATCAAAGATCCCTAACACCTACTCTATTCAATTTGGAAGTGGCAAGTAGTCAAGAGGGTTAGGAATAGTTTCTACAGTTACTACAGTGCTTGCTGCCAATGCTGGAAGCCCTGGGTTTGGTACCCAGCACAGCATAAACTGGGAGTGGTGACACACATCACTCAGAAGTGGAGGGGTCTTTCCATTGTTGGCACAATGACTGCACCTGTATCTACTGCTGTTTCAGCTCCTGATTGGAGCTCCACAATCGTTGCCCCATTGCTTGTGCCAAGGCTGTCTCTGCCTCTGCAGCCAAATGTAGCTTTTAACTAAGTCTCTGTCATTCTATTTCACCAATAAAGATTCAGGAGTCAGATATTTGGGGTGAAAACCTGCCAGCTCAGAGAGGCAGAGAAGCAACCAGCTGACCTTCCTCCTTAGCTGACATCCATCAAGAGAGAGACTCATCTGCTATCCCAAACAAACAAACAAAAAACAAAAAAGCAAAGCAAACAAACAAAAACCCCATTTTAGAGACAACACTCACAGACATGAAACAACAGACCATAGATTACAAAGTCAGGAGGTGGAAAAGCTGACCCTTGATCCGATAATGTGATTCCCCCTTCCTAACGTCACCCTTGCCTGGAGTTAAGAAGGGCATGCCAGTCCAATTTGATGGGGCATCCATGAATCTACCCCTCCCATCTCTCTCCAAGCAGGGCACTCCTTGTTTGGCCTTGCAAGAAGCTGAAAACAGCAAAGGAAATAACATGGCAAATTCCTAAATTCTGACCCTCACCTAAGAGGCCCCTAAAACCAGAAGAATCCCATAAAAGTCTGGTCAGATTTTTGCTAGTTTGATGCAAGCTGGAGGGATCTGGAACAAGGGAACCTTAGTTGAAGAAACACCTCCATAATATTTATCTGTCAATAAGTCTGTCAAGCTTCTTTCTCAATTAATGATTGATATGGGAGGGCCCAGCTCATTGTGGGTGATCCAAGCCCTGTGCAGATAGTCCGTGGATTGTATGAGAAAAGCTGTGGGGAGCAAGGTAGGAAACAGTAGCCTCCATGCTATCCGCTTCAATTCCTGCCTTGAGCTACTTGGTTAAGGTGAAATAGACCCTTTCCTCCCCAAGTTGCTTCGGATCATGGTGTTTATCACATCCATGGTAGAAAGCAAAGCAGGATAGAAGGGACTACATGGGATCGCTAACACCACACAACGTTACTCACGCCACATTCTACTGGTCAGAAGTCAAAAGGCCAATTTGGCTTCAAGGGTAGGGAGCCTCGATTCTACAGATTTCTGGAAGTCTGAGCAATGACTTGACAGCCATCTTGCCCACCACTTGCCTAGATGACTAACCAAGGAGCAACTGTGTCCCATGTTTTTCTTTGAGGAATTAGCCATGGTCATTACCAAGGTAAAATCTTGAGACAGCCCTGAAGGAAGGACTTTCAAGAGACACTTCATCTATTTTCTTTGTACACAAATTTTCACTTTTATTTATCCGGACTCTTCTAAAGTTAGTTGATCCCAAGTCCTCTGTTCATTCCCAGAGTGGCCGGAGCTGGCCTTTGTGTAGTCATTCTGAGAAATGATTTTTCTAAATGAAGGAGATTTCTGAGATTAGAGTTACTTAAAACAGAGTCCAAATGGCAGGTATCCGATGTTCCTTGGAGAAAAAGTTCTCTGCAAAAGTCAGAAAAAGAGGTAAACACAGTGAGACAGTGGACTTGACACAGCCCAGGCCTGAGCCAGGGAAAGAGGACCAGAGAGATCTGGGCTATGTCATTTGTTCGGGCTCCCCAGACCTTTCCCATTTCTGTGTTAATTCTTCTTGCCTAGGAATGACAAACCAGAGAACTTAATTTGCATCTAAAATAAAAAAATCTGCAAGTAAAATGCCATCAACCTGGATTAGTACAGCCACCTGGACAATTATTAGAGACGAACTGCTGTGACCCATCACAACTGACCAAAATGTCCCTCTTGAACACCATCCAGCATCCCAGCAGACAGGCTGTGATGTTCGGCAGCCTGGGCGGCCATGTTACAATTGAGTTACAGGAGGGAAAACAGCTCTGAGCTGACTTCATAATTATCATGATCTACTATTATGATCTATCGCAGAGCAAGCAGTCAGCAGAGCAACAATAAATCACTGTTATTTACATCGCAACAAATCATGAGGAGCTATCATTGGGAATCATAACTCACACGAGCTTCGGTTCATAATTACCCATCTATAACTGTTTAGGTACATCACAAAGGTAACTCAGAAGGGAAAAAATTACACGCTGCATCCTCTTGAAGACTTGGCTTCTCCAGACAGGCTTCCAAGCTTTACAAAGGTAAAAAATGCCAAGTCTAACTGTGTCTCCCTTAGTGTCTGACAGAAGTGGCTGAGCCTTGGGGGTCTGCCTGTAGAATGACATCAGCTAACCAGACAGCCCAGGAACCTTGACTCTGCCATAGGGTGGATAGGAGAGGTCCCACCAAAAGGCTGGAGCATTGCAGACTTAGCCACTCTAACATTATAGAGAGGTGAGTGAATCCCCAGGGCACCAAACTCATTGGTGGATGAACCCATGATGGGTTCACGGCTGAATGGGCACTAGTCAGTGAGGACGTAAGTGACTAGAGGCATGCCTTCATAGGGGATCCATCTCTGCCCCCTAGCTGCTGAGAGACAAGCAGCTTTGCTCTCTAGAGATGTCCTTTCCCAGCACAGACTCAGAAGCGCAGGGAGAGAAAACTCTGAAAGAAATCTTTCCTCAATGATTATTCTAGGGCATCTGGTCTCAACCATTGAAGAGCTGACGAATGGAAACATGTCTATGTGGGAACCAGCTTACCAGCTTACTCAGGACAAAGTAAGACTCCAGGAAATGAAATACTCAAGGATTGTCTCACAGCTGTTCTACCTGAAGACAATCCCCATCCTGACCCCTGTGGGCAGAGGCCAGGCACTCTTGTGCTCTGGCAGGACCGCGATAATAGATGGTGGTTTGATTGAAGTAGACATTTTCAATTGTCCTTTAAGCATCAAATTCTTATGGACAATGTTGTGCCAACCATTTGGGGGAATGAAGAAAAAAATGTTCTTGTCTTTATTTAAAATTGCATTATGTTGTTAATCAAAGCTCTCGTCAGAGGGGAGCGTGTCAGGGTTCGGATAAGTCAGTGTGACTGGCAGCCTCCTGACCAGTACACATAAACTGCTCATTTTGGACACAAAGTCCCAATTTATCTGGGACCCAAACCCAAACTCCTATTTCCTGACATTTTCATTCAAATAGGAACCAAGGGGAATCTTTCAATTGAAGACCCTACTGCGGGTGCAGAGGCTTCCTCTAATTTGGGATCTGGATCTAATATCTCATACCTTGCTCCACACCCCAGTATTTTGTGACATTCTCCTCTCTCTTTATAAATTAGTGCATGATAATTTATAAGGAATTTCTCTTTGACATACACAGTGGTGATTATTCTTTTAAAATAAAGAGAATCTGGCTTCAGAGAGGACATGGGAAGCCCGGTCTCATATATTGTAAATAGTCTCATTTGTAAATACAAGAGCTTTAAAGCAAGATGTTTCAATAATTAAAGCAAGCAAAGAGGAGTGGAGCTAAAGGGGGCAGGATTGGGCAGAAAAGCTTCTGTGGGATTGCAGGCAGCAAGAAATAGAAAGGGTTTAACCAGGTAGAAGATGGTTGTTAAGCACCAATGAGCATCCTCGAGAATTTTTAAAGGGAAACTGTGGTTTACACAACAACCTGACATATTTTAAACTCTGAGGAAACCAGAAACTATCAGGTACTCAGTAAGATGGGGGGAGGGGGGACGACAGAGCCTCTGTCCTCAAGGAGTTCATAGTCATAGTGCAGTATAGCACGTAAAGGGGATGCCACCATCGTGGAGAGGAACAGTAACATCAGTGGAGGGCATTGTTTAGTGGTGGAGCCCTTGCTCAGAGCACTGGAAGCCCAGAATACCAGAAAGCAAGCAAGACAGCAAGAGGGCTGAGCCTGGAGAGACAATGCAGTGGATGAAAGCATTCGCTCTTGCCGAGTACTTGGGATTCATCCCCACACCCACATGGTTGTTCACAACCATCTGTAGCCCCAGTTCCAGAGATCCAATGCCCTCTTCTGGCCTCCAGGGCACTTAATGCATGTGGTGCATAGCCATACATGTACGCAAAATACCCACACACAAAATAATAAGATATTGAGAGAGGGTCTCTCTCTCTCTCTCTCTCTCTCTCTCTCTCTCTCAGAGAGAGAGAGCAGAAGGATGGAGGAAAGGAAGGAAAGGAAGAAGGAAGGGAAAAGAAAAGATTACGGAAGAGAAGGTATTCAGCTGTTGCAGGAGTGAGATGAAGGTGAGGTCAAAATGAGTATAGAAAAGATTCCTGTGGGAGAGTTACTGAAAACCCCACCCAGCAAGGCTGCCATGTGGCAGGCAGCACGTGTGTAACAACACAGTGTGCTATGCAAATGACCTGTGAAGGTCCCTGTCTGCTGAGAACGGAAGTCCCTGAGCGTTCAACCCCCTTCAGCTCTGGCCCAGTTACACCCTGGGGCTTTTGGCTCATTAGAAACTATCCCTGTTTCTGCTCTACCCATAAATGTCTTTGTCCAGCTCTTTATTTGGGGACATAAGAACCTGGACATAAAGAGGTGTCCACGGAACCCCCATGCTCGCTTACAGCACAACTAAGCTTAATGTAATAGGGAGGAATTGGGACCTCTCTGATCCAGCTGTCTCTGCTTTCATCACAGTCCAACAGAGGCTTCTAGAATCAAATTAATTCAAGGTCACTTCATTGCCCATCCAAAGGCCACAAGGGCAGTAAGTATGCCAGAAGGTCAACATTTTCTAAGTATGGCAGTAGATTGCACATAGTCACAGGTAGGACAATAGATAGTCAGAGTTGTGGTAAACTCCTTCCTTAGATTCATTGAGAAAATGAAGGAAACTCAAAAGTTAAGTGTATGCCCAGAGCATGGAGTCACTTCCCCTCTTTCTTGAGAATGCCCCCGACACACACATTCCTGGAAGCTCTTCTTACCACGGAGCTTACAGCTGGAGTTCCATTGACTGGAACCAATGCCTTCCATAGAATAATATATTTTGTCTTCACAGAGATCCATACAACAAAGACAGGGAGCGGAAAATAGTTCAGAGTTTATAGGTAGGGGGTGTCTACATCCGCAGGAACCTCATTGGAAACAGCAAAAGAGGAAAGTGACCCCTCCCCTTCCCCTCCTTGTCTCCCTCCCAGGCAAACCCAGTAAAGTAGCCCCACATGCCAAATACAAGGAGCCTGTTACCCACTTCACCTGTATAACTGAGGGAGGAAACACACATCTACAAACCCACACACCTCTTATGATTAGGACATTTACACATTGTGAACATCTCTTTAACATAAACCTAGACTTTGTCCACACACGCATCCCTCTCATTACATAGGAGTAGCTTTCAAATGTGGAGATATCCCCCCCCTCCTCCAGTTCTCTACCCTGCTATCCAGATCCTCCCTGAGTGATGCTAGTCACCTGGCAGATCATCCCAGAGCTCCACCTGCCCACTAGAAAGGCTCTTCCCTGGTGCTGAGACCCAGAGCCAACACCGGTACTATATCGTTAGAGAGGAGTGCAGCTCATGTTCCTGACCATTGATCTGCCATCAATTTTTTCCAGGCCCAAGGCATGCGATTATCTGCAAAGCTGACTTACAAGATAAAATCCCCAGGCCTCTCCCCGTCTCCCTCCCCTTTCAACCAGCAGACATTGATTTTACACAGAATGTGCATGGCTTTGATGGTGTTATTGCAATCAACATGAAAAATACCACCAGAGCCTTATCCGGATGTCTCTCCCTTGTTTTGCCTCACAGCGCAAGTGATTGTTTAAAGAGGCTTGACACTGTTGGAGTCTTTTGTTTTATGGATTTTGCAAAGCAGTGCTCTTTGTCTCCTGGGCTGGCAGAAGAGAAAGCTCCTTTTTCAAGGCAATGGGCAGTGCTTTAGAAAATAGGATCCAAGGTGTGGGCTCTTTGGAGTTCTTCAGTTCCCACGTTTTTAAATCTGCTCTTTCTCCAGGAGAGGCGGTATCTAACTGGCCTGGGCTTTTCACACCCTCCCTCTCTGGCATCTGAGTTCCCCAAATACATGGCCCATGAGGTTCTACTACCCAAAGTCCATGCTGTTTCGAAGTAGCTATTCTGACCCCCTCAATTTTACCTCCATCCCTCTGTCACAGATAGCTGACTAAGTGCTTGCCCATAGCAAGAATCACAATGAAATATGACATGCTCACTATTCGTGTGATCCCACTCCAAGAAAAGAAGCCAGAAGCCTGGGTGCTCCCAGCTCCTTTTCCTCTGTCTGTATGGCAGTCCCTTGTGCAATCTAGTTTACCTAACTCCCCCATCAGAATGGGACACCATTCTGAATGTTCAACACGTTTGCTGTTAGCTCTGCATTTGAATTATTTTGAAAAATGGGAGGGATGCAGAGACTGAACTGGGTGAGACCACACGCCTGAGCACTAGAGATAAATTCTCAAGGGCGTTGTTTGCAGGTGAGCACTAGCATCATCTGACATTGGGTAATTCAGATAAATTTTTGTTGGGGAAGTTGTCCTGTTCATTGTAGATTGTTTAGCAACATCCAAACATGCTTTCAGGTGTCAGCTCTCCCCTGGAGGGGGAGGGGGTGTCACAGTGACCACTGTTGAATGATAGTCTCCAAAGCATTGTAGGTTATAAAATGATCCATAATTAGCAACACATCCATAGGGGGACCAGCCTCAGGGGGCAAGCTTTGAACACGGGCCCAGTTAACACCCTGCCTTCCCTATGTCTAGTCCCCATGTCACTGCCCTACCAGTCTACCTCGTGATTTCAGCATGTAGATGACGTTTTACTCTCCCAAGTGTCCATCCAAAGCTGTACATTCTTATTGACTCATCAGGCCTGATGCCTCTCAACTGGGGTTCCTGGATGGATCAGTCTATGTTCAAGCCCACCATGCAATTGTCACTTGCCTAGAGTAAGTGACATTTCTCGATGACTGTCTTCCAAATGCCTGTACTCAACATTAGGGCAAACATATGGGTTTGTAGCCCAGATCTGCCACCAGACATTGAGCAACTCTATGTCCTCACGCAGAAATGTTTCTTGGCTGAACTTTCATTCCGTCGAAAACAGCAGAAAAAGTCAAGGTCAGGCCATGGATCTTCTAACTCAGCTATTTTCAACCTTCCTTATACTGCGACCTTTGAATACAGTTCCTCATGTTGTAGTGACCCCCAAACATAAAATTATTTTATTGTTACTTCATAACTGTAATTTTGTTGCTGATATGAATCATAATATAAATATCTGATATGCAGATGGTCTTAGGTGACCCCTGTGAAAGGGTCATTTAACCCCCCCCCCAAGAGGTGACAACCCACTGGTTGAGAACCATTGTTCTGACTGTTACATGGATCCTCAGAGTTTGATAGCTGTATCTCAGCACCTACCAGAGGAAACAGTAATGAGGGATTTCAGGCTGCTCCCAAGATGCTAAAGCAGACTAAAGGGATTTTCCTCCAACCTCCTATGCACTGGCATTATGTGTTATGGGCAGCATGGTATTATGCATTGAATTTCTTCTCCATCCGAAATAATGTTTTAAAATCAAACAAATGTGTGTACGCACATCACCCACTTATATGTACATAAATATGCATGCATGAAAATATATTATATACAAACAAACATACTTGTTATTATCATAGTTAAGTTTTTAAACTCCAGTGAACTCTCCTATTCCTAACAGCTTAAAAAAATCTCCCACATAGAAGTAACTTTATGAACAAAAATATTTCAAAGGCCATTGGAAGTGAGACTTAGAGAGGCCAAGAATTTGACCCATTCCTCCTTCACCTCACCTGTAGTCACAGAATCCCCAGGAGTCCCCACAGAGAGAGCCCCAGACAGGGCGCTCTTTAGAAAGCCCCAATTCAAAGGATTAGCAAGTGTCAGCAAGGGGAAGAAGAGAGGGCTGGTTTTCCCTTCTCCATGCAGCCTCCTCTCTGTCAGCCCTTTGCCTCAGCCCCTGGAGCTCCCATCGCCTGGTGTTGGCGCCATTTCTACTTACTTGGCCACTTGGAGCCTTTCATAGCAGGCCAGCCCCACAGGCTTGGTTGTGGAACATTCTCCTCAGCCCCATACAACTGCTTTGTGGACATGGCACACATCAGGGACAGAAGCAGGCTGAGAGGAAGCCCCAAAGATGCTACCTCCCAAAGCATGACATTTGATCACAGCAGAGTTTTGCAGTGGGATAGCATATAATCCTAAATTTAAATCCCTTTGAATTTCAGAGGTTCCAGTATTAAAATCCTGTTAGGATTTTTTCAACATGTATAAGTATAATCTATTCAGAATTTTAAAAAAATCTTTAACACATTCTTCTTCCAAAATAGGCCCACTTCCACATTTAACTTTCCTTTAGAAAGTAGAAAATGTCTATTTTAATGAACTATCTGTGTTGTTTCTTTGACTAAGGGGCAGTTATTTCTAGGCCATGCCATGGGACAGTCTTTCTGAATAAGGCGCAACATCTTTCAATGACTGCAAATAAACCCAGAAGAGCCATTTATTTAAAAAAGGATTAAGGAGGGAGGGGAGACACTACAGCAAGAGGAAACAATTGGAGGTACACAAGAAAGCCCATTTCCCTAACCCCACCACAAGGCTGCCGGCTTATTATAATATAAATTAGAGGGTGGCGAACACGTGTTCTCTTAAGCCCAGGAGGTGGTGGGTGGGAGGGAGGAAGGAGGGGGGAAACTCGCAGAATGAAGACCGAGGAGCCCAGGAGGATGGGAAGCTCGGCATCTGAGCAAAACTTGCCCCCAGCGAAGACCTGGGACCTTTGCAGGGCTTGAATAAAGGTTGAAGTGAGAGAAAGGTCCCCAAAGACAGCCTAAGGTAGAGCTTTCCTTGGGGTGGCCGCACCTCACAGACAAGTTTTCCATGTGATTTCCATTCCATTCTCATCATCTGTTATAACGTAAAATTTCATCAACTGTAAATGTCAGTTCTTCCCTTTATTATTTGCTAATGTCATAAAAATCTGAATTGTTTGCTTTGTTAAAGGGCTTGCTGGGCATTGACTTTTCCTTATTTGTACTTTACTACCCCAAATGTGTGGGGTTTATCTATTTTTATTTTTTTAAATAACATCCCTTTTCAAATGGGATTTAAATAACAGAGCAAGGTTTGCCATTATCATAAATGTGTAAAGTGCTTTGTGAGTAATAAAATGGATCATGGATTCAGGATAATTCAAACTGAAATGTTATGTTCAGTATCAAGATTAGATTACATTAATGCAGTTCATTTTAAATGGTTTAAAGGCCATCAGATGCAT
Source organism: Bramus lutescens (assembly GCA_001685075.1). Taxonomy (NCBI): domain Eukaryota; kingdom Metazoa; phylum Chordata; class Mammalia; order Rodentia; family Cricetidae; genus Bramus; species Bramus lutescens. The sequence continues at coordinate 152,483 of LOEQ01000178.1, forward strand.
GTGAAAGGAATCTGTATCATAACTTAGAATAAATAGACTGAGACATTTGTTTATAATGTCAGTGCTAAACAAATCTATTACTGCATTTCTGCATGTAGTGTTATGTTACCACTGCTATTAAACAAACAGAGCATGAAGATAAATTATAGCTTTAATTATAAACATTACCTTTGCGTATTTATTAATTTAAAATGGAACAATGTTCAATAACCTTAGGTTATTTATATCAGCTAACATTTTAATTAACTTTGTTGTATTTATGTGACTTGGTAATTGTTGCTACCAGGCACATGTAGCTCCTTGAATAATGGAATGCCATCGGACCTATCCCTGTGCATATTACCGGTTAAATGAGATGGTGGCTTTGTCGCTCCTGACAGAGACGGTATGCAGCACAGGCTCCCTAAATGAGGATCCCAAGGTTCCCAGGTTACCTTTCTCCTGGGGATCCTTCAGTAGGGCATGCCTGAATTTCTGGACAAACTTCTTTTTAACTAAGAAATAGTGTCACTCAAAGCGTCTGAGCTAGAGACTCGTAGTTGAGCACGTGACCAGAGGCCCTTTCTCAACAGTGGTCTGCATTAAATGCATACAGTTCGTCACTTAAGATGCTTCAACATGAAGGCTTCTGACTGCACGATCAGACAAGGTTATACTCACAGGAGGACAGTGCTTTGAAGTTTCAAAACAGAGTCAACACTTCCTGATTGTGTCTACTCTTGAGCTCGCCTGATGCTCCCAGCTGCTTTAAGGTGATAGGCGAAGCAGATTTAAGTGCACTCAGAATTCCCCACGTATGGTGGCTTTGTAGTAGCCCTGCTGTAAACCGAGGAGCACCTGTATGCACACCAGGGGCTTGAGTCTTGGCTGTGAAACAGACAAGCAAGGCTCCATATTGTCATTTGTTCATCAGCTTATTATTATTAGGCAACCTCTGTTGCATGAGGTTGGTGGAAAATCCCTTCTATCTTTGTTGGGATTATACCACAGTTCAGAATAGAGACCAAAAAGAGGTCTGAGCTCTGACTCTGCCCACTATGTTGTCTACTCAAAAGCTGCTTCCCATTGATTTCTTAGAACCTAGTGTCTTCCAACTTTTACTCCATGAGAAAGGTCTGGACAGGTTGGGCAATGCCTGTGAACTCCCTCTTTGCTACTTAAGAGGTGTGGCCTTTGCTTCTGAGGGCATGGCCACCCCTTCAGGAGGCTAGCCCTAAGCAGTACTGAGATCAACCTTCTCAGGGCCCTCACAGGCTCTCCGTCCTCTGCACAAACCACAAGAATCTGGAGATCCTTCCTCCTGCACCCCGTAGCCTCCTCCCTTTCCTACACTACCATTTACTTTTATCGATTCTATGATAGACTGTTAACCCATTTTACCCAAATACTAAAATATTCAAAAGACAAACAAGTGTTCTCCTCTTGGGTGACTAGGAGGACTTAATCTCCATATGCTATCTCAAACTTGAAGACATTACAGAGAAGCGTGACTCTGACAGGTCAGAGTCCTGAAAACAGGGATATTTCAAACCTGGCTCTCTCATATTCATGTGCCCATTGTGTAGTTTCCTCTCCCACTGGGTATCACTCTGTTGAAAGGGCCCCTGGATAGTGACTACATTAAGAGGGACCTTCTTTCTCTAGAGTCTGCCCACCTGCAGACACACACATAGCCAAGCACAATGAAAAGTCATAAACTCAAGTGCTGAAAACTCCAAGCGACAAGAAGGAATAATGTTTAACACCAAAACATATCAATGCAAGAAGAAGAAGAAGAAGAAGAAGAAGAAGAAGAAGAAGAAGAAGAAGAAG
>LOEQ01000178.1:154815-167915 GCA_001685075.1 Bramus lutescens
AGAAGAAGAAGAAGAAGAAGAAGAAGAAGAAGAAGAAGAAGAAGAAGAAGAAGAAGATAGAATAGATATTTCTCCAAAGAAGATACACAGGAGAAGCACGAAGTCGAACACAACAGGGTATTTTCCCATAGCCATTAGGATGGCCACTCTCTCAGAAACACCCAGGGAATGCTGTGCTGGTGCAATATGAAGACCCTGGAACCATGGTGACCATTGAGGAGCTTTGTAAGATGATGCCACCCACCACCAGTTCCTCAAAACCTTACAATCAGTCTTACCTCTGATGCAGCCATGGGGTAACATTCCCCAGAGAACTGAAAGCAGGGTTTGGAGGAAATAATAAGCCCCAAGTTTTATAATAGCTTTTTCCACAAAAACTAAAATAAGGAAGCAACTGTAACAGATGAATTGGCAAGCAAAATGTAGTCTACAATGACAACGGAATAGTCTTCCTTTAAAAGAAAAGGAATTCAGAAACGTGACTGCAGCAAGCCTGTTGCAAAGGCAAATCCCATATGACCCCAGATATATGGAAAAATTAGAGTAGTCAAGTTTATGGGCACAGAAAGCAGAATGAGGTTACCAGGGACTGGAGGGATATGAATGGGAAGGTGTTGTCTCAAGAATATGGAGTTTCAGTTTTATAAAATGCAAATGGCTCTGAATGGTTCCACAATGTGGTCAATGTACTTAATAACACAAACTATGTATCATTAAATGGTTAGTATTGTTAGTATTGTTTTTATATGTATTTGGTGTGTGTGTGTGTGTGTGTATGTGTAAAGAAGTCTAAAAGAGATATCCACCAACCTTGCTAGTATAATACTCTTTGCACTAAGTCATTGTCTCCACATTCAGGAAGCAAGTGGGTCGATTCTAAGGCTTGGGACCCTCTCCAGAACTTTCCTGGTACTCACAATAATCCTGATATTGCAATAAAGTCAGAGAGGTCCAAATGTCCAAATTTCTATAACAAAACTGTAAAGGAAACAAATGAGATTTTGTTTATAAGAAACACACAAAAGTTTCTTCTTTCTTTCTTTATTGCCTTCTATCACCTTCCTACAAAAATCTTAGTCAAATAATAAACTTACACATACCCCATTTTATACTTCTGAGCCTTTTTTCCCATCTGGCCCTCATACTACCACCTCCATCCAAAAGATCTGGGTTCCTCTCTTGCCCTGCTTCAGCCAGTTGAAGAACTGTTGAGCCACTTCTGGTCTCTAAAATTCTACTTCCTTACCCAGAACACAGGTCAACGATTTTGTCATCAAGTGTGGTGGTTTGAGCCCTAAGTGTCTCCCATAGGCTCGCGTATTTTAACACTAACTCCTCAGCTTGTGGCACTGTTTGGGAGGGTTATGGAACCTTTAGGAGTTCCAGGGTATTGCTAGAGAAGGAACATCATTGGGTACAGGCTTTGAGGTTTCATAGCCGAGCCCCACTTCCTGTTTTCTCTTGTGTGTGCTCCTTATGTATGATCTTTCAGCTTCCTGTTCCTGCCACCATGCCTCCCCTGCTTGTTGCCCTATCTTCCAGGACCTGGTAGACTCAATCCCTTTAGAACTCTAAGCCAAAATTAGCCCTTTCTTCCTTGAGCTGTTTTTGGTCCGGGTATCCTACCACTTTTACCATCCTCACAGACTTCACTAGAATAATCAATAGCACAGTGGATGGACAGCACGGGGGTAAAAATAATGTCCCACCTGAGTAAAAGGATCCATTTTATTCAAAAGAAAACTGCCATTTCCTATTTGCAAAGGATGATGGGGGACAAGATGGACAGACGGGGTCCTTTATATTCTACATTATTAGGATACATTTAGACTCCATGTTGAGAAAGATAACGACACACATTATAAACATCTCAGCCCATACACACAGTCAACATTTTCATTGTTCTGAATTAACCTCCTAGACCAGCCAGTAACCTGGAGCCACATAGGAATGATACTGGTAGACACTTACAGGCAGACACTAGCCAAAGCCAGTGTCACTGAGACTATCCAAACCTAGCTGTCCAGAGGAACAATAATAAGAAAGACATGCAGGAGATGATGATGATAGAGACACCAATACAGTGAATCTCAGGGACAAAGGGATCACCTGACAGGAGGACAGGGCTGAGATCTGGAAGGACTGGCTGCCTTTGTTTCCCTGTCCCCTGTAAACCTATTGGTTAGGGACAAGGTGTCAAGCTGTTTTCTAAGCTGTGGCTTACTGCCTTCTCAGATTGACAGGTCTCTCAATAAAGTACAACTTACAGGTTCACTTCCTGTCTCTGCTTACTCGCGTTTGAAGTGACAGGCATCATGACCTCCACCGTTCCAGTTCCGGTGACATCTCTAGCAGTGGTCACGTCTGTCTCTAGGTAGCTTCATGCCCCATAGACAACTCCAGCTCAAGACTTTGGCACTGCTATCTGCTCTTACCTCCTCCTGCCCTGCAGAACTGGTGTTTTTCTGTTGTTTTTACTTCCTAGGTTGTTTAAATGTCCCCTGTTTGACTTTGTAGTTCTTCCAGCAGCATTATAACCAGTCACCCTTCCAGACTCCTTCAGTTTATCCAACTGGCCCTGTATCTACTTTCTAAGTAAAACTTTATGTCAATCTCTCTACCAAGCAAGAAGGAGGAGCCGAGCACACAATTCTGGGCCTCTGTGACCAAGGCTTAGAATAAAAAGAATCTTGGAAGAAAATGAAAAAGGGTTCCCAGGAAGGCAGGAAAATCGAATCAAAACAAACAACTTCAAAACCAATTCCATCCAAGGTGTCTGTGGTCCCTCTTCTTTTCCTTAGAACAGATTTATGTTCAAATCAGTTCATCCAAGAAAAGTAATGTTTAGGAGATGTGATGGGTGATCTTGATTGGCAGCTTGACAGAACGGTAAATGACCTGTGGACATACCACTGGGTACTCCTGAGACTGTTTCTAGGCAAGGAGAATTGAGGTGGGAAGACCCACCATGCATGTCAGAGGCATATTCCATAGGGTCCTGGACTGAATGAAAATGCGAAACAAGTAGGGCCCCTCTTTCTGAGTTCTTCCTGCAGGCACAAGGTGCCTAGCTGCCCCACATTCTGCTGTCTTATATCTGTTTTTGATTTTCTTTCCTTCTTTTTTTTTTTAAAGATTTGTGTTTTTGTTCATTTGTTTTGGTTGTTTTTTTTTTTCTTTTTCTTTTTTGTCTTTGGAAACAGGGTTTCTCTGTGTAGCTTTGGTGCCTATCCTGAAACCACCTCTATTAGACCAAGCTGGCCTTTAACTCACAGAGATTCGCCTGCCTCTGCCTCCTGAGTGCTGGGATTAAAGGTGTGTGCCACCACCCTGCAGTATTTTTTTTCTTATGTGTCTACGTATCTGTGTGGGTATGTGCATGTGAGTGTAGGTGCCTGCAGTGACCAGAAGGGGGCATAAGGCACTGTTACAAACAATGGTGAGTCACTCAACAAGTGCTTTTAACTGCTGAGCAACTCTCCAGCCCCTGGCCATCATATTCCCCGTGTCATGAAGGGCCATGTCCTGAAACGAGAGCCAAAACAAGCCCTTCCTTCCTGCAGTTTCTTTCATCAGTATCATTTTGTTACGGCACTGAGTAAAGCAACCATTGTAGGTAGCAAAGAAGTGCACAGCAGGGCAGAAAGTAGGGATCTGAAGACATCCCTCAAAGCCCTTTCCAGGAACATGGTTGTCTGCCAGCAACCAAAGCACTTGCTTTCGCTTGGAAATGGTGGGTCGAGGGACATCAGCCAGAGAGAACACTTCACCCAGCGGCTGGAGAGGCTGTGTTTGTAATCTTCCTGGCACACCAGCTTAATCAAGCTAATCTCACTATTTAACTATCATTTAATTGCCTGTGGTTTATATCTTGCATATCCAGTGGTTATGTGATTGAAAATTTAATGATTGAAACACTTAAGTAAAGGGGGAAAAAGTCAAATATTAATATGCATTGCATGAGAAAGTCACACTAAATGGAGTCATTTTGCATTTCATCAGATTTTCTTTTGCAAACTACCAGGGAACGTTCAGGCATACACAACAGGGAGAATTCTCACCCTCGGCAGACAGAGCCTTTTTTCCTCTCCCATTGATAAATCCACATAGCTGTACTTAGAACATTCTCTAAGTGTGCCTCATTAACCTGTATTTGCCTGCTTTAAGCACCTAGTGATCGCTGATATTTTGGAACTGACTCCCTCCAGGTGTGTCTCAGAGGACCTTGAGTTAAGGAGATTTTAATGGATACATTGACATTTCCAAAGGATTTTAAACTCCAGTCCTTCTTTCCTGACCACTCTTCCCTATCCATTTTCTTTACTCCTATGGTCATTTCAAATCACTTTACCTTTGCCCCCAAGCAGAAGTTGTGACCTAACCCTTGACCTCCCCAGAGCTTCTGCGGCCCCATCGAAGTGGTGTGGTCCTGGTGACAGATGACACTTAACAGCAATGAGGAAGTGAGGGGAAATTAACTGTGCTTTCAGGAACTGAGCAGTGCGGTCTCTGAAGGGTGAGGAGTGGACCACAGCAATACAGTCTGCAGGACAAACAGCACGCCAGGGCCCCGGGGCTTCCTGAGGTCAGGCACCCCATGCTACTCCTCAGTTACACAGAAATCACTTACTGAATGAAGTCTAGCGTTATTAACCTAGCATGCTGATCCCTCCCAGTCAGGTCTGAGACTCAGGCAATAAGATTGCCGCTTAGTAGAAGAACAAACAGCACTTGCATTAGATCACAAAGCAAGCTTAGGATCCAGGGATCTACTCCTGTTGCATCCAGAATCACAAACCTGGAAGGGCTCGGGGCTGGAGAGATGGCTCAGAGGTTAAGAGCATTGGCTGCTCTTCCAGAGATCCTGAGTTCAATTCCCAGCAACCGCATAGTGGCTCACAACCATCTGTACTGAGATCTGGTGCCCTCCTCTGGCATGTGGGCATACATGGAGGCAAAATGTTGTATACATAATAAATAAATCTTTAAAAATAAAAAAAACCTGGAAGGGCCCTGGAGAGTGACCCAGCTATGCCCTCTTCTGGATAATATCCCTTGCTGGTACCCAACATCCACACACACAGAGAAGCCGAGTGTGGTGAGGACATACAGCGAAGCAGGTGTCATCCCTTAAAACCAAGGAAATGATGACAAGTATTCCAGCTCAGACGAACCTTGAGGACTCTGGGCGAAGAGCATCACGGAGTCACCATCTGGCTGCACCTGTATGAAGGACCAAGCTTTCATAGATGCGGACTTTAGAGCGCACGCTGCCAGGAGCCTGGTGAGGGAAGTCATTTCTTAGTGAGTGCAGTAGCTCATTTTGAAAAGATGAACAATACGAAGTGCTGGTTTTCCACCCCCAGCACTAGAGTGTGTTGGTGGGGGATGAGCGCCTGCCAATAAACAGCTACATTTCTACATTTCGGTTGGCATTAAGAGATTGGATGAAATGAAAACGGACACCAGACACCCCACAAATACTGACCCGTGCGTCCTTAAGAAAGATGAGTGTGAGGAGCCTTTTCTGCTAATAATAAACCAGCAGTCCCATGAGCCACAACCACAATCCCACCAGCAAAAGCCATAGAGTGATTTCCTTCTCCCTGGGTGGGCTGGCTGTTTACCATTCCTGGTCTGCAGCTATGCAGGGGCAACAGCTGGATCAACCGGCAACCGTTTTCCCATGTTTATCTTGGTGGGTTATTTCTCCAGGCACAGCATAGGCAACCTCTGCTGAGACCTTTTACAGGGACCGGGTCTCACTGGCACTGTCTCTTCATTGCGAGTCTGGGTTATAAACTTTCCACCAGCAAGTCAAGTATGAAGCCATGAGTGCTAATCCTAGCACTAGAGGAAGGAGAGAGGAATTTAAGGCTAGCCTGGGCTACCTCACAGGACCTTGTTCCTGTCATAAAGAAAAAAACCAGTCAGATACAATGCGATATTTTATTGAAATCTTTTTAAAACTAAAAAATTGCTATGGCAGGAAATGTTATGGTTTTCTTTTAATATTTTTTAAAAGTATTTATTTTAATTTGTATGAAAGTTTTGTCTGCATGGATGTATGTGTATCATACATGTGCTTGGTACCCACAGAGCTCAGAAGGAAACACTGGATCTCTGGAACTGGAGTTACAAAAGGTTGCGGACCTCCTTGTGGGTGCCGAGAACTGAGCCCAGGTCCTCTGCAAGAGCAGCCAGTGCTCTTAACCACTGAACCATCTCTCCAGACAAAAAAAGAAAAGTATTTATTTTTACTCTGTGTCTGATTGTTAACCTGCATGTGTGTATGTGCACCAGGTGCATGCACTGCCCATGGACGCCAGAAGAGGGCATCAGAGCTAGAGTTAAAGGTGGTTGTGAACTGTTCATGAGTGTGAGAAACTGCACTCTGGTCCTTAGAAAGAGCTGCAGGTGCTTTTAACTGCTGAGCCATCTCTCCTGTCCCTTTCTGACTTTCTTGTAAGCATCTTGCATATTTATTAATTTCTTGATGCTTATTATCTTTTCTAATGTTGGTTATTTCAACTACTTTTGCCATTTTGCAAAGAACAAGATGATATTCATACTCGACTGATATTTTTACTGCCTTGCTATTGGTATTAATATTTTAATTGCTTTATTTTTGTACTTTTTAATGAAGGCAGTCATAATTGAAGTGATAACCATAGTCTCCCAAATATTTATACTTCATGTTTTGTTTTTCCTTGCCTTGTTTGACAAGGAAGGCTCCCCAATACTGAATGTCAATGATGACGGTCAACAGAATTTCTTATTCTTCACACTAAGAGAGCTATCTAGTATCAAGCTGTTGGAACATTTTTATTATTTAAATTTATTGTTAAATTGATGGGGAAAAATGAAAATTGTACCCTAGGAATGAGACACAATCTGAGGTGATCTATGTGTATACTGTATAAGGTTTAAACTGAGTTTGAAATGTCTGTCTCCTCATTTCTTTGTGGGAAAAGTCCTTGTAACATTCTGAGATGTGCAGCGTGTTACACCATCTGTAAGGACACTGCTGTGCATCACACTCCTCCCTCTTAAGCTTTTGAAAGCAAATGTTCTATTTTTCACTTCCATGGAATGACATCTTCCATTCTACATGTGAATGAGATCGTATGGTACTTACCTTTCTTCCTCCAGATTGTCTCCTGTAACATAATCCCCTCCAGTCATTCTTTTCGTGGTGGCATTCTAATATCACATCATCTACATGCACCATTTTCTTCTTCTCTTCCTCCTTCCCTTCCTTTTTTTCTTTCTCCTCTTCCTATCCTCCTTCTCCTCCCTTTCTCCCCCCTTGTTCCCTTCCCTTATTCCTAGTCCTCCTCGCCTCCTCTTCTTTTTCTATCACTTCTAATTCTTCTACTTCCTCCTTAACTTTCTGGAAAGGTTAGCACAAACCCCTGCCTCAATATCCCTGGTACTAAGAGTATAGACATATGTTACCATACCTGGCCTCGTATCTGTTTTCCATATTCATACATAAGCTGAGAGAGGCAGGCTATTTCTGACTCCTGATTATTGGGAAAGGAATGTGAAATACAGAAGTGCTGGTATCTAGATTACTCTCTTTTGGCTTGCTTTGTTAATTATTTATTTGTCTGTTATTTTAGGGCTTCTACTGCTGTGAAGAGATGCCTTGACCATGGCAACTTTTATAAAGGAAAACATTTAATTGTGGAGAGGGGCTTACAGTTCAGAGGTTAGGTCCATTATCGTCATGTTGAGAAGCATGGCATTATGCCAGCAGACATAGTGCTGGAGAAGGAGCTGAGAGTTCTACATCTCGATCCACAGGCAGCAGAAGGAGACTTTGTGCCATACTGGGCATAGCTTGAGTATAATGACACCTCAAAGCCTGCCTCCACAGTGGCACACTTCTTCCAACAAGGTCATACCAACTCCAACAGAGCCACTCTTCCTAATAGTGCCACTCCCTATGAGCTAAGCACTCAAATACAATAGTCTATCGGAGCCATACCTATTCAAACCACCACATCTATTTATTACAATGCAGAGAATAAGACATAGAGCCTTGTACACACTGAATGAGCATTTTACCACTGAGTGGCATCCCAAGTCCTATAGATATCTATGGGTAAATTTTGATCTGATATTGATAGTCTCTCTCTTCCCACTCCCTTCTCTTCTTTTTTTCTCCCTTGAATCCATCCGCTCTTCCTTTAGTTAAAATCAGAATTTCATGATGTAGTCCAGTTGGCCTTGAATGCATGATCCTCCTGCCTCTGCCTCTTAGGTGCTAGGATTGTGGAAATAGGCTACCTCATCTTTGTTTCTCATAAATATGCTTCCCTGAGTAAAAATTGTGAATCTAAAGGCTTTCTAAAGATCTCACTGTGGGCTGCCCAACTGTGCAAACGCGGAACAGCCCTGTGAGACTCGTCTCTGAAGTGCACGTGGATATGAGGCTCCTACATTTGATAAGGTGTAGAAGCAGCTTACACGCCTTTAAAAACTTTTTCAAATATAAAAATTGAAAAGCAAAGAGATTTTTCAAATTATCCTTATTTAAATCAGAAATTAAAAGTATTCAGAATTAGCCAGCTGCTGATGCTACCAATAAAGACAGAATTGTATCCTTGAGCAAATTACCCAGATTCTCTGAATGGGAATATTTTCACAATTGACAATAAGGACTATTACCCACCTCCTATGATTGTTTTTAAGATTAAGTGAAATGTAAGACATCTGTTATAATTCCTAGTACAATGCGAAACACTCAATACATCTTCATTCTTTTCTTTTCCTTTAGTCAAACTCCATGTACATAATAACCACTCTATGAATATGTATGGAGAGAAACAGGATTTACTATTCAATACATTTACCCTTAACTTCTCTTCTTTAATAGAATCTAATTAAGTACCATCCCTTTTTTTTCCTACAGATGATTTAGACAGAGTGCACACTTTTCTGAGCAGCTGTTATATTCCAGCTACACTGTGCTAGGCCATTTCCCATGTGTTCCCCAGGAACAAAATGACAGGAGATTTCAGACTACACCTTCAGTATGTTCTGCTTGCTGCCGTCGGTACTCTGCTCAGCACTGCCCCATGCTGTGCACACTGGAGCAATCAGTATCTTTTTGACTGAGGATGTCCAGATAGGAGGCTCAGAGAACCCCAAGTTTACAAGAACTAAAGCAAAGCCTTGAGAGAAATAAGATTGCGAATGAGCTATTTTTTAAGTGCGCCTATTTTTTCACATAAAAATATATTAAGCATGTGTTATATTTTCGTTATTAAATGCCTCTCTAAAGCACATATATTGAAAGCTTGGTTCCCAGATCATGGCACTATTCTAGAAGGTGGTAAAAACTATAGGGTGGAGGGCCCAGTTGGGAGAAGTAGGTCATGGGGGGGGCTGCCTTTGGGGGTTATACCTCTTCCCCCTCCCCTTTCCTTCATGGCTACCACAGACTGAGCAAACCCCCTTAACCCAAATCCCATGCTTCATCTACCTTCTTGTGTCCCAAAGAAGGATAGACCCTACCAATCACAAACTGAGAGCATGAGCCAAGATAAAGCCTCCTTCCTTTAAACTGTCTGTCTCAGGTATTTGTCACAGTGGTGGAAACAGTATGGTATTTGTTATGTGCCTGGCAACGTCCAGACACCGGACACGTAGCATTAATTAAGAGTGACATGGTGTCTGCTTTCACAGAGCTCGGTTCATATACAAGAGATGTTAAGAGCTGCCTAAAGAATGAAACAAGACAATGTAGACAGACAGTAGTAATTGTTTTGAAGGACACAGAATGGGTTTGTGGTGAAGGGTACCTGAGCATGCGGAGGATAATGTCTGTGGTCCAGGGTCTTCTGAAAGATGAGCCCTGAGAAGAGGCCATAGGAAAGTAACGCCTGGAGCATTGGAAGATAGTATGATTCAGAGATGAGAAGTAGACCCTAATGGGCCCCGAGAGATCTCAGCAGTTAACAGGATCAGAGCTGAGTCCCAGTACTCCTGTCTGGAAGATCACCGCTTCCTATCACTCCAGTTCCCAGGAACCTGACACCCTTCTGGCCTCAGAGAGTACCTGAATGAAGCAGTGTGCGTCTGAGTCCAATCTTAGTCAACGGGCACAACTTCTGCAGCATGGCATCCATTCCTTTTAAACCTAGAGGCAGCCCAAACTCTTTGTATGAAGGACTTGCAGCCTCCGTCAATCCCACCCTCTGACCTGGGGGGCCCTGGGGAAGCACGGGGTTCATCCTTTCACCTGGGTTTGCAGCAGCTGCCTGCATAGCGCAGTTTCACTGCTAAGGCATAATACTGTGCTGTCTTTTGTGTGGGATGTTGATTATACCAAATGAACACCATGAAAGCACGTGTGCCAGCTTTCTGTTGCTGTGATAAAATCCCACGACTGAGGCAACTTAGAGAAGAAAAAAAATTGGCTTGTGACTCTAGAGGGACAAAATTCTGTCATGGAAGGGAGGCACAGGGGCAGGCAGGTATGACAGCCAGAGATGGAAGCTGAGAGTTCACATCTTCCACCTCACACAGGAGGCAGAGACAGCAAACAGGAAGTGGTGCAAGTCTTTAAACTCTCAAAGCATGCTTCCTCCAACAAGGCCACACCCCTTAAACCTCCCCGAATAACACCACCAGCCAGGACCAAGGGTTATAATATCTGAGTCTATGAAGGACATTTTCATTCAAACTACACCAGCATGTGGATTTGGGGTGGGGGTGGGGCAGGTTATTAAGGGTGTAGAGCAGGATAGTCCTGGGGCAGAATCCTGGGTGATGTCACAAAGAGCTTATCCACACTCTTGAGAAGTACTTTTAACAGACAATGTTACCACCATCTGCATAGTACTTAAGTCCTAGGCCTCTATCTCAAATTTTGGGGACTGTTATTAATTAATCAAGCTGCTTCTTTGGTATTTCCACTTGAGTATTTTGAAAATGCCTCAGTCTGAACACACCCAGAAGCTCCCTCTTTGTTCCTCCTCTTTGTCATTAAAAGTTATTCCTACAGTGTAGTGGGTAGGGGAGAAAGCTAAGAATTACTATTGTTTTCTCTCTTTTTCTAATCCAATTCAGTCCATCACCAAGTCTGTCATGGTGAGTTACCCTTAAAGGTGTCACAAATTCACACGCATCTTCCCTGGCCTTTGCTGCCACCATGCTGACATATTTCAGAGAGAGAGAAGCCTTACCTGTTCCCTCCCTGTTGGCTGGGTGGGTCTGCACTCAACACAGCAACCAGTGGTGACAAACAAAGCCAACACAACAATGCCAGCTTCTTGCTGGAAACCCTTCTGTGGCTTCACATCTACAACCATATTAAAATTCACATCCTTACCCAATCTAGACTTCCTCTGCCTTCATCCCTCCCCATGCCCTGTGCCCTTTGACCCTCTTAATTCCCATGGCATCCCCCAAAACAACCAAGCTTACTCCTTCTTTTTGGCCTTTCTGTCAGCCAGGCCCTCTGTATTTTGTTCCTATTCTGTATCTGAGTGGCTTCCCTTTGCATTCAGAGCCCAGCTTTTATAACCATTCCTTTAGAAGTTTTCCCTGACCATCCAGCAGCCAACTCCTTTGTATCAACCCCCTCCTTCACATGAATTTTCTTCCATAAAGGGAATGGCACAATTACATATACTCACTTGTTTGAGTATGGAGTCCACTGCCCTGCACTCCAGATCAGATCCTTGAGAACCGAAAACTTGCCTCTCTTGTTTAATGCATGCTCATCTTGGAGGACGTCAGTCATATGGCGAACTCTCAACAAATGTCAATGATGAAAAGCCTTACCAGCTTACAGGTTCCCGACTGGGCCCTAAGAGTGCCAGTTGAACCAGGCCAAGGCATGTTAAGACAGATCAGTGTATTTTATTCCCCTCCTAACTACCATTCTAGGGATTATATTTTGAAGAGAGAACAAAATATGAGTCTCCATTGTTTCTTATCTCCCGGATCATTGCATGCTTTACTTAATGCTAGCAAGCTGTTTAGTAATCTGTTTTCCTTTTGTTGATTTTCTTTACGCATGCTCAATAATAGGAGGTCTCTGGGCTAGAGATGGCTCAGAGGTTCAGTGTGCTCACAGCTCATGTGCGAGGAGCTGGGTTCAGTTTCCAGCACCCACACAGCAGCTCACATCTGGCACTGCCCTCTGACTTCCACAAGTTCCTGGACACACGTGTGGCACATACTCACACACTCAGGCACATACACACACACATGCAAACCCATAAAAGAAAAAAAACACATACTTTAAAATACTTTAATTTTTAAAAAGATATGAAATTCTAAACTCTCAGAGACTAAAAGAAAAACAAAAACTGTCGGAACACAAGAACAATTTTTAATGAAGTAATTTAACCTTCCTTCCCTTTCCCACTTCCCAGAAGTAACCTCGGATAGAAGCTTAATGAGTATCTTTCCTTCTTTTAGTGCTATGACTATATGTAGAAATATACTCCAATACATACATAGTTTTCAGACAAAAATACAAAGTGTGATGTGTTCAATTTCCACATGACACACATATTCCCATTTTAACACAGATGGATATGCTTCCTATATAATTGCCACATAGACTTCCTTAATTTATTAATGCAAAGTATACCAGATGGGAGGTGTGAGGCTATACTGAGCAATAACAGCAGAATCCTGACTGTTGTTATAGCCTGATAGTAGATACATGGAGCTTAAGATAGTATTCTTTCTAATTAAAGTAAATCAGGAACTTTCTGTAAAAGTTAAATTTATCTTTTGTGTGGGAATAGGCATCTTCCACAGTGAATGTGAGGTCAGAGGACACCCTCTAGTATCCCTTCTTCCCGTCCATCATGGTTGAGATGGTGTCTCTTGATGTTCTCTCCAGCATATGACAGGCCAGCTGGCCATCAGCTTCAGGAGGACATTCCTGCCTCCAGTCCAGCCGTGTGGTCTCCCAGTCAACTTTCCAAGGCTCAAAGGATCCGAGCTCAGGCTCTCAAACTAGGGCTATGAGTGATTCACCCTGATGTGGGAGTCTCCTCTGTGTGTGGTGATTTCCGTTAATGAATAAAGAAACTGCCTTGACCTGTTGATAGAGGGCAGAGCTTAGG
>LOEQ01000178.1:189395-207357 GCA_001685075.1 Bramus lutescens
AAGGAAGGAAGGAAGGAAGGAAGGAAGGAAGGAAGGAAGGAAGGAAGGAAGGAAGGAAACAGGACAAGATGGCAACACACTTGACGGTAGCTTCACACAGCTAGAGCTGATACCGAGATCCACTGGCAAGCTGACACTGAACTGGGCCTGCTTGAGGTTCAGTTCCTCAGTACTTGGGAGACTTAATAAGATGTTAACAAACTACAGCTGCTGCAATGCTGGTGAGCCCTGGCGGAGCTGCTATGGAGATCCAAGCATTGCCTAATAAAAGGACTCGCTCTTGCTGATTTATAGCCAGCTAATTACCTTACAAATACCTAGGCTGTGTTTCCCCCTGTTGTAGAGCAGGATGTCAATACAAGGTAGGACAAAAGGAAGTCGCTGGATGAAGGATTCAAAAGGTCTGATACCTTCCCATGGGCACTGGTACTCTGAATCAGATTATCGTGGACAGCCTGGAGTCACTGTAAGTCACGTCCAAACGGCTATTTTTAAGGACATCTAGAGTGACTCAGAATGTCATTCACATTCCAGGTGTCGGGAACTTGGAACCAGAGCAAAGAGAAGGCATGTCAGAGCCACAGAAATCCAAGGATGAGACGGTTCTTTACCCACAGCCTCTACTCTGGGGCTCTAAAAGACCAGTGAGCACCATATGTCCAGTTGGGAATCCTCTGGCTTGTCACGTGTCTTATCAGCTTGGGGACCAGTGAGTTGCAAAGCTTCGGATGCTCAACACTGAGGTGATAAAAGATCATCCAAGCGACACAACCTGCCTCCTTTCAGGAGGCAGAAGCTTTCAGCTAGGGCCTAAGCATTTGGAGATCACGAATGAAAACAGGCCAACCCTGTGTTCAAGGAAAAAAATGTGTGACCTGCTGGATTTTCTTGACCCAGCTGCCAAACAGTTTATACATCTATCACCCTTACAAATCAACCTCACATGCCAAGACTGATATTTATTCACAAAAGGGATACTGAGCAAAACAGCCCAGGGCATCAGCTAATCCTAGCAACTAGACTGATAGAAAAACAAGGGACATCAGACATAACAGGTCACAGACGTCTACAAAAGTCATGGCTCCTGTTGGTTAACTTTTGTGAAGAATCAGGTCCCCACGCGGATGCCATATTTCTCCTCCCCCATGCAAATGAATATGGCTCAAGATAGCTGACCTCACCCCAGCCAGCTAGTGGCTTCATTCAGTTACCTCATCGTGGCCTTGCCATGTTCGTACACAACTTCTTCTAGTCTCTGATTTCAATATGTAATGCTTTGGCTAGAGACTCAACAATGTTTTGGAAGTTAGTCTATTATTGTAAGTAACAGAAACCAACTCTAGTATGTTTGTGAAAGCTTTTGTTTTTCAGTTCTGGGAACTGAACTCAGAGCCTGGAAGATGCTAGGTAAGTGCTCTGCTTCCCTGCCAACTCTGGAAAAGAGAATTCCCTGGGAAGGGAATTCAGTAGGGTTCTATGGAAGGAAGAATTGTCTCCCATAATGGACCTGAGAAGGAGGAGCTAAGCCTGCTCCAAAGATGCCATGGTGGAGATTCTCAGGCCATCTCTAGTGAGTGTTTTAAAAAATCAACACTATGGCAGCAGTCATCCTGGGATGCTTGGTGAAGCATTGATTCCTGAGTTCAACCCATACCCACGGAACCTGAGTTTGGGGAGGAGAAGCCTGGAATTTATATACTTAATTGGAAAGATAAGAACCATTACAGAGGGGCTGGAGAGATGGCTCAGAGGTTAAGAGCATTGCCTGCTCTTCCAAAGGTCCTGAGTTCAATTCCTAGCAACCACACCATCTGTAATGGGGTCTGGTGCCCTCTTCCGGCCCACAGGCATACACACAGAATACTGTGTACATAATAAATAAAATTTTTTTAAAAAAAGAACCATTTACAGATAGTAATGGCATTAACTTCATTCCACTGGAAGTCAGTCTCTGTTTCAACTGGAAAACCCCAGGGCGGGCTAACCTGATTAGCTCACTCAGGGACAATTGTCTGTTCTGAGACTGTCAGCTTGAGTTGGGAGAGCTACATTGAAAAATACTGTCCAGGTGTCAGGAGCCAGTCCTAGAGAGAGAAAAAACACCAAGAGCAGAAGTCCATTGCTGTGTACTGTTGTCTATTATTAATAAATAAGCCAAAACTATGCAGATTTCATTGTCCAGTTCTTAAAACTCATCTGAAGTTCAGAAGTACCATATCAATCATTTTTTAAAAATCAGGAAACATGGCTTTTCTGCAAAATTGGAGGAAGTTCCCCCAGAACAGATCCAACCTAGATCTAGAGTTTGCACAGAACAAGTGTGAAGCAGCCAACTGCCTCCCGGAGACAAATGCTGCATGCTCTCCCCAGCTGCCAGGGGCTACTCTTTCTCCCAGCCACACACTGTACCCTGACATGTCCCAAACTGGCAGTGTGTCCCCAACCCCACACCACACACACCCTGTGCTCTTTGAAAAGCATCAAATCTCAAGCCTGGGGAAGCCCCAACACCCACCCTCTCCAGGCTGGCCTTTGAGGGTTACTTTCTATGTATGTGTTCTGCTATCCCCCCAGGAGGCCCCAGGAGGATTGATTTTTGCCAAATGATGGCAGCTTAACAGATAGTCTTCTTTGTCCACAAGGTCTTAGTCACAGTAAAAATTCAATAGATGGTTTTGCTGCAGGCATATTTTCAAATGCCAGGAAAGCATCTGACAGTGTTGGATGTTTGGGGCGCTATTGTTAGGAAGATTAAACAGTGTCCCGTGTTCAATCATTTATTCAACAGCCACACAGGGATGCTAACAAGAGGAGGCAAGTGCAGCAGGAGTGCTCGGTGCATTCTGTAGAGAAGAATTTGTCTTCTTCTCTTAAGCATAAAACCAAAGACAGGAATCTGAGCAACAGGCAGGTCATAGAGCCTCACTTTGGAGACCTACTGTGGGCGTTGCCTGCAGGCGCCATGAAAGGCAGTCTCAGAGTAGGGGGAGAATTTCTGCCTGCCAAAGCCATAAACCTAATTATTTTGGCACACACCTAAGACAAGTTTCCCTCTTTCCCAGGTTCCTACTGGCTGCTTTATATCAGTCATCAACCTGAAAAGGACTTCTACAGAAAATGGGTCACGTGTATGATTACTGCCTCTGGCATCTCCTTGTTCTTCTGGCAACGATGCTTTGCTTTCCCACAGAGAAGAAGCTAATCCCCAAACTCAGCCCATGCTTCCACGGTGGTCTGGAGTCACTCATCACTTCTATGCATGGACAGGTGACTTGAGTCTACACAATCACATCAGTACATTACATTAGCCAACGAACTGACTCCTGCTTGGGCACAAGACCTCATCAGAATCAATTTAAAATGGTGGTGTTATCACTAAGATGGTGAAATAAAAGACCGTTCTCTTTTAGGCTGAGGATGTTAGCAATAGGGGTATTGTGAGCTGGGCTTCTAGGAGACATTGAATGGGATCCAAGGATGAAAATAGCATTGAAGAAGTCAGAGCAAAGACAGGGACAGAAAATGAGTCCTGATCACTTGTTTGTGCTGTTGGCACAGCTGTGCCTGAAGCTAGTCCTGTCCCTGGACTTTTCAGTTATACAAGCAAATAAATTCCCTTATTTTCCCTAAGCCAATTCGATGTGGGTTTTTATCTCTGGCAATTGAGAGTCCTAATTAAAGCAGGAATGGACAGAATAATGTGTTTTGTTTATTTTGTTTTCTTTAAAAACAGTCTATTGAGCACCTGCTGTGGGCTTCTAAAGAATTAGAAAGCATTGTCCTTCCAAATCACTGAAGACATCTGAGCAGCAAGGTACAGAACCACCTCAACTTAGAGCAAAAAAAGGCATTTGATCCTCATATGATATTCCAAAAGGACTGAAATGATGCCAGAGAAAGATAATTGTGGGGGATGGGGGTGGGTTTTCTTGAGGGTAAGGTAAGCTGGGTCAGGCCTACTAGGTTTGGCATTTCTTCCCCATTAGTGAGAAGGAGCTGGGCCTAATTGTATAAATTCAAGACATTCTTGAGAGTTGTGGCCAATTCTGTGACCATTTCAGGGGGGCTATCATGGGAAATATAAACAACTCAATTCCCCTTTCCCATCTTCTTTCCATCTGGTTGTGTTTAAGGGACTAACTGGGTGCTTCTGAGGCTGGATCAGACTGGTTGCTGTCATTGTCACACACACCCCCCCCCNGACAAAACTGCTGCCTAGCTCTGGAGCTACATGTAGTATGATCAATGTCACATAAAGAATCCATAACTCTTAAAAGCATCTGTTGTGGGCCCAGCTTGTGCATTAAAGGGACACAGATATGAGCACTAGACTTGGTATTCTCTGGATCTGAAGTCGGCCCAGACTAACATAACGAATTACACAGCCATCAAGTGCTTATTTGTGAATTCATTGACCTGCCATGGCTGGCTCAAGAAGAGAGGAGATCAGAGGGTATGAACCCTAAAACTGCTCGCATCCTGAACTGCCTGTTCCTCATTAGGCCAGCAGGAGGTCAGATGGCAAGTCCATCCAAGAGAGAGTGGTGGATTAGTGAAGACTTAAAGAAGGGATCTAAGAATTACACTGGGAGATGCAGCCAAGGAGGCTGGGGAAGGCTCTGCTTCTCATACTTGAAAGATCTGATCATCTCGGGGAACTGCTAGGAAGTTGGGAGGTGACTGGGGAGGCTAGCATTCCATAACCTTCCAAATATTCACAAGGCATTGAAAGATGAGATGCTAAGCTTCTATATACTGAACAAAAGGCAATCTTTCCTAACTTTCTTAGGCTTCCCTGTTCAGAATTTGGGACAGTGAGATGACTCAGCAGGTAAAAACATTTGCCATGTGTCTGAATTATTTTTCTACTGCTGGGATAAAACACCAAGACCAAGGCAACTTATAAAAGACAGTGTTTGGTTTGGCTCATGGTTTCAGAGGGTTAGAGTCCATGATGGCAGGATATTAGGGACAGCTGAGAGTTCACATCTTGATCTACAAGCCAGAGAGAGAGAGAGAGAGAGAGAGAGAGAGAGAGAGCGAGCTCTGGGAATTTGAAACCTGGGTCTTTTGACACCTCACAGCCTGTCTCTTCGTGACACAGCTCCTCCAATGAGACCACACCTCCCAATTCTTCCCAAAATACTTTGTTCACCAACCTAGCACAAGGTATTCAAGCATATAAGCCTGTGGAAGCCATTCTCTTTCAAACCACCACACCAAACAAGCCTAATGGCTGGAGTTTGCCTCCTAGAACTCATCTTAGAAAGAGAAAATCCACTTGTGAACACTGTCCCCTGACTGCCACGTACACATGCACACATGCATACCCATTCACAGCCATCACACGCTAAAACCCAGAAACCGGACTGGTCGTCTTAAAAATCAGAAATTAAGGCAAAGACCAAGTCGCTACCTGCACCATTCTTTGGGCTATGTGATGGGAAAAAAAGATTTCAACATGATTTCCTCAAGCTGTAGGAGGTTTCCTGAGCCATATTACACTGCCACTATATTCTCTCAGAGACCTGACCTTTACACAGTACACCATCAGAGCATATTTTGGAATGTCCTTCTTTAACCAGTCAGGGGTCCAGTGCATATTCAGCCACCCTTTCTAGGTGTCCAGCCCCTTTTATAATCTTCATCAGGCTGTTTTAGAACTATGTTTACCTGTAATTTGCCGGGTCATCTGCCTGGCTTTGGTTGCATACAGTCTGCTCTATGCCTAGCATCCAGAATGATCTCTTTCAAGCACAGATCAGACCCTGGCATTCCAATAGTCACCATCTTCCATTGATACTATTTCTCTATCAGGGTAAATGTTATATCCTAACCGTGGGCTGCGGAGTCTATACCAAAGGTCCACACACAAACAGGACATGAACAGAACATACAGATACTTAAAACACGCCGTATCTAAGCTGCACCATAACCAACTGTATCTGTTCTTGGAGCCATTTTTTTTTAAGATTTCCAAATGATTTCGTTTTATGGCATTATCATGGAGAATTTGAACATACACAAACAGGAATAAAATGGCATGTTGAGCTCTGTGGGCATACAAACCCACATCTCTCAACCATAGACCCTCCTCTTCTCCTTATGACCACCCACTTTTGCTGTATTATATCACTAGGGATCAAGGTCCAGGTCTCATCTCGTCCCATTTATAAAGGCTCCCACCTGGATCTTGTTCACTTTTGTTCCCACCTTTGCCCTCCAGCCTCCCTGGCTGCCTTGCAGGGCCTCAAATGGGACACCAGGAAGCCCTAGAGTCAGGTCTCTTTGCCTGGGGTATTCTACTCCTAGCAGACAGGGGACTTGGTTCCTTTTCCAGGGCACTTTCTCATTGAGCCCTTCATTGACTACCCCATCCAAGCTAGTTCTCAGTTCTGTCAGCACTCCTGGGCCCTCCCTATAGCCCTGCTTATTTCTATTTCTAACGTTTCACCGAGTCCTCAAATACAGAATTAAGGGAACTGCATGCCCTATCAGAATCTAACACTGTAAGAAAGAGAGCCAGGTAAATATTTGCCGAGCGGATGTACGAGTGAATGACTCGTTTGAGGAACATTATGCCTATATATGAGCCAATGAGGTGACGGGGATAAAGGGGAAGAAGTCAGATAAATGATCTATTTCATAGAGCCTACACAGAAGCCACACTATTAAGAAGCCTGAAAAGATGAGAATATCAATAGGTAAGGCATTCACGGTGGAAGCTGCAGTGTTTGAAAGAAACCCCTAAATACTGCAGTTACATCAGAGAGGACAACTGTTTCCTTTTGTTAACAGTCCCTTGGGCTGCTTGTACCATGGAATGAAATCAAGTTGGTGGGGCGGCACAGTTACAATCAAACAGTTGCAATACATAGGCCAAATACATGCGTTCCTAAATATGTATGCATATGTCAACGTGTGTTAGCAAGGAAAAAAAAGAATGTCAGAGCATCAGCGTGAAGCCTAAATGGGCAAACCCCCAAGCATCCTTGCTCACTAAGCCACCCCATTCTCCTCAGGGGGAGCTGATTCTGGAGTTCATTGTATGCGTTGCTGTTCTCATCAAATCAGGAGCATTGCTGGCCGTTTTCCAAGCACAGGAGACAGTGAGACAGCTGAGAATCTCTGAAAGGCCAGAGCTACACAGTCAGGCAGAAAACCATACTTCACAACCTTCCTCCTCCAGAGCCAGAAGGCCACATGGAAGCATTCTCTTCCGGAAGCCTATCGAAAACGGATTGTTTCCATCAGGGTTTGGGACATTGATTACTAGGCTCCCACATGACTAGGGAGCTTACTGTCACCCTCTCACATCTAATCTAAAGCACAAGATGTCCTGCTTTCTGTGGCCCGGCCAAGGGCATTGTCATTGGGGACACTGGGAGACTTGGACTAGTGATATTCTCCAGGTGGTCGTGCATTCCTCTGCATCAGAAATCATTGAAACGATAGCAATGTTCAGACAGTAAATACACCTAGCACCTCACAGCCTTAATAGGGAAAATCAGAATGCTAGTCACGACTGGTTAAAGCCTCTAGTTGTCACATCCTGCCTATTGTCCTAGGTCTCAAGCAGAGTTCAGCTGAGGAAGAGGGACCAAGTGGCAGCGAGGATTGCTGTGACCATCCATGTGATTCTAGAGAAAAAGACCAGGAACGGGGAAGGTGGCCCAAGGCTAAAAAAGTAAGCAGCGTTTGAATGAACTGCATGCACCCAGAAGGCCAAGCACATCAGCTCTGCCTGTCGTGAGACTCGCTAGGGACGTAGAGCCAGGAAGAGCACTGTGGCTTTCTGGACAACTAGTCTAGCCCAGTTTATAAACTCCAGGATCAGAAGCCTGGTCTCAAAAAGAAGTAAGTGAAGAAGTGGTTGAGGAAGACACGAAAAGGACCTCTGACCTAAACACACACATCCATACGTGCGTGTACCACACACAAGTTAAAAAGGCTGCCACTGAAGCCATTTGTTCGAATGTTCTACTGTCTCCTGCTGTGTCCAAGAACAAAGAGCTGTTTTATGAACACAATTAAAAGGAATTTTTCAAAACTTAAAAAATGAGGGTCTTTTGTACTAGTTCGCACTCCCACCAGCAATGGAGGAGTGTTTCCTTTATCCCACATCCTCTCCAGCGTAAGTTGTCATCAGTGTTTTTGATCTTGACCATTCTGACAGGTGTAAGATGGAATTTCAGAATTGTTTTGATTTGCGTTTCTCTGATGGCTAAGGATGTTGAATATTTCCTTAAGCGTCTTTCAGCCATTTTAGATTCACCTGTTGAGAGTTCTCTGTTTAGGTCTGTACCCCCCCCCATTTTTTATTGGATTATTTGTTTTTTTGATGACCAGTTTGATGAGTTCTTTACATATTTTGGAGATCAGACCTCTGTCTGATGTGGGGTTTGTGAAGATCCTCCATTGCTGGTGGGAGTGCAAAATGGTATCACTGCTTTGGAAAATGGTATGGCGATTTCTCAGAAAATTAGAAAACAACCTGTCTCAAGACCCAGCTATACCACTTTTGGGTATATACCCATAGGATGCTTAATCATGTCAAAGGACATGTGCTCAACTATGTTCACAGCAGCATTGTTTGTTGTCACGCCCCACCCTCGTCCAGCAAGGAAAAGACGCGACACGGGAGCTATTCTTGCCAGTGGTTTATTAAGGACCTTTTTACAGCAATGGAGTCTCTCTCCGGGCAAGCCTCTCCCAGCCCTTNGGGGCGGAAGCCAGCGCCATCTTTAAGGCGCGGCTCCACGCGGCTCACTACAGTTTGTCACTGCCAGAAACTGGAAACAACCTAAATGCCCCTTGACCAAAAAATGGACAGAGAAAATGTGGTACATACTACACAGTGAAAAACAACAAAGACATCTTGAAATTTGAGGGCAAAGGGATGAATCTAGAAAATATCACATTGAGTGAGGTAACCCAGATCCAGAAAGACAAATATAGTATGTATTCACTCATAAGTGGCTTTTAGACATAAAGCAAAGAAAAACCAGTCTACAGTTCACAACCCCAGAGAACCTAGACAATAAAGGACATTAAGAGACATACATGGATCTACATAGGAAGTAGAAAAAGACAAGTTCTCCTGAGTAAATTGGGAGTGTGGGGATCATAGGAGAGGGTAGAAGGGGAGGGGGGAGGAAGGGGAAAAGCAGAGAAAACTATATACTTTAAAATAAAAACAATAATAAAATGAGGTTTTTCTTGAGGGCTGTTTTGTAGCATGCTGGACCATGAAGGACATGCATTCACCCCTTTTCCCTATTAGGAAGAATAATCGTATCTGATGATCAGATCTTCTAAATTCATCATCTCTACCCAGAAAGATTCCAGTGAGCACGTGCAGATGTGACATCTGTCACAGTTCAGACCAGTGTAAGTTTCCTTTGCTGGTTTGGAGAAGCTAAGCACTCCACAGAGTGACCTGCACTTCCTGTCTTCTGTAAATGATAAATACTGCTGTGCACATCCACCCGTTCATGTAGGTGGCCTGAGGAGGTTGGCTTCTGAGGTCTCATGGGTGACTCCAGAGCCTGTTACCAAACCTAAGGGAAACTGGTTTTGCCAAGAATGTAAGAAAAAGACAAGGTTTGCAATTCTGCCAAACCTCGAATAAGTTTGTAAACATGATCATAAAATGTGTTACGATGTTTACATCACATCTCTTATTATTAAAGACTACTGTGGAAGTATGAGCAGAGCTTACTTCTTAAAATATTTTCCTATAATAGCTATGGCATTCAATTATACAATAGTAATTGTGCCTAACTGTACCAACCCCCAGTCTGTTTTACGACTGCTCCTCACGCTGAGCTCGCAAACTCTACATAAACACCATCTGCATGAAACATAAAATCCTTAGCTGTTCTAAGAACACAGACATACCAAATGTAGTTGATTCATTCTGGGGCCATTTTCACGGCTGATGTTAGAGTCCCTACCCATCACCTCTCCCAGATGATCTTCCATGTTGTGTGTGCTCCATCTTGGACTTATCGAATGGGTACCAGGGTAGAAAGACTCACTGCAGGCACCGCGCCCCAGGTGCCCAGAATGCTGGCCCACATTTGCGGAGTCTTTGTTTTGCATGGAATGAATTTTGTTCTGCAGAATGTTTGGGGCATGAGGGAGGAGACAGGGAGCTAAGCAGTTAAAGCTGGCCAGGGGTGGTGCATCCTCAGGGTTCCTTTGCCGAGTGCTGGCAAGGCTGTACCTCTAGAAGTATCAGATGGAGCTTGCTCCTCGCCCTCACCACATAAAAAAATTTTTTAAAGAGGATAATATCTAAAACAAAATTCTGAAAAGCTCTTGTCTGTGATAACTAGGAACCTCATTCAAGAGGCTGATCCAGAGGAGAACTGAGCAAAGTGCTTGGTTTTTTCTTTTTTCTTTTTGTTCAACAGTTGTTTCCCAGTAGCATACAGATGTAGGCACAATCTACAAATAAACAGAAACACCTTAGCAGGAAATAAGCCAGTTGAATCCACCAAACACCATTTGTGCCCATTCTCCAAAAAGCATTGTGTTTGGATTGGCTGTTTGTGTCTAGCAGCTAACGGAACCCAGGTTACTATTTCTGGGCTTTTGATGATCTAGAAGCAAATACGGTCACCAAGATTTAGCATATTTAGATCTTATAATGTTTTGTTGACAGAGTTCTGATCTCCCTACCAATCAAAATTTTTAGGAGTTAAGCTAGGTAGTTCTTTTGTTTCTTTTGGGGGGGGGAGGGAAGCAGGGTAGAGAGATGTTAGAGTTAAGGCAAAGCTGGTTTTACTTGCTTCCTGAAGATACTGTACCTATGCATGGAATTAGGCTCTGCTTTGGAAAGAACTGCGCTTGAACTCATGTTTATTGGCCAGGATATTCTGAACATCATAACAAGTTGCCAGCTAGGTATGCCAGCACTTGGGCATGGTTTACAAACATGTTATTATGGACAAAATGGTGCCTTCTCTCTTCCAGGTACTGTCCCAACATTCAAAGATGGATGTCTTCATTTGGCATCCAAAAGAGCACAAGAGGTCAGACTGTAGGTAGGCAATTTCCTCAGATGCTGTTATTTGTCCCTGGGGGCTCTGCGTGCTCAATACCAATTACAGAGGAGAGGATTAAGGATGGGGAGAGGGGGTGAGTCGTAGCACAGCAGGCCTGAGTAATTTGGACTAAGATCTTGTGTCAAATTTGCAAATTACCAATTAAGGCAGGTTTAGGACATGGCACCATTCTCGCTCATTGTGACAAACTGAGAATGAAGGCTCTCTCTGTGTGTCACAGGAAAGACAGAAGTGACATGTAACAGGGAATGCTATCAAACAGCATCTTTCTGGGTAACAATATATCCTTGGATGCAAGGCAAACTGACTAGAAAGAAAATGTAGGGCAGAAATCTGAAAATAAACCCAAGACCCAGATCTCAAAATAACCACTACGGTGTTGAGTCTAGATAAGTCACTCAAAGACCTTGTAAGTGAAGGCCCAGAATATTTGCTCACAGAATGCTCAGGACTGGCATTCCATGGTGGCATGTTTAGAATTCAAGTCTACTCAGTCTTGGCAAGTGACCAGTTGCGAGGTAGTTTTAGTGCTTTATTTTAAAACAAGGCAATAATAAAATTTGCTGACAAGAGACATATTGCCTTTGACAAGTAGCTGGGTCAAAGTCACCAGACCCAGCAAAAGCTGGGTCTGTTTCTCAGAGATGAAGGGGAAACTCAGGAAGGGTGGTGCCGGGTGGTCGCTGCACCATTCTCAGGAACACCTACCCTCCCAACACCCCTACTCTCTCCACATTGAGCAGATCAATTCCTTGAGCTCCTTAAAACATGCACAACAATGTATACCCACTTGACTTTCCATCTTTGACTTTCTCCTTGCTGTCTTCCTCAACACTTACTCTTTCGTATACATGTGAAGCAAGTAACCCTCTGCCCTGGCATTGGCACCTAGTGCCCTAATACTTGAACACAAGCCAAAGCTTTTTGCCAGAATACAAGACAATGACGGAAAGACACTGTGGCAGTGAGAACAATCAGACTGAAAAGTATTCACACCAAAATGAAGTGGCATGTGGCACAGTGCCCCATTGAGAACATGGGTTAGGTGGCACTTGCTCTGGCTTGCTGCTTGCCTAGCCATGGGGAAAGCACGGATTAATTACTCTGTTTAGTGTTGTGATGGATTTCTGTCACCCATTTTCACCCGCAAGTACACATTACACACCCTACACCCTAACACATAAACACACCTACAAATGCCATGGGTATTCAAGTATTTGAAAGCTAATGAAATTGACAGGACACTACAGTGAGCTTCTATTCTAGTTCTGCCTCTGCCTCCTGTGAATGGATATGGGAACATGCCACGGTTCTTCTCTGTGCCTCAGTTTCCTAATTTGTTATGCATTAACTCCCATCTCACCTGGCTTGAGAGTTGGAAGGAGTCGGGACTCATGGTAAATGCTATACAAGCACTAGAGATGACGAGGCATTTTACAAAGGAGCATTATTCGTTTGCTAAGGGGTGAGCATCCACATGCCATCCTCTCTGTGAAGGTTCTCTTTTGAAACAAAATTGAGACCATAACCACTCTCCCCCCCCCGACACACAAACCCCTAGTGCTGCCTGACAATTGACTTAGCAACAAAGCCAGGGTTTCTTTGCATCGTTTGTTATGTTGGAGTTCAAGAAAGAGGGACTTTTACCAGTAGGGAAAATAGCTTTCCACAGCAGACTCAGAAGATGAACTCTCTTGATGCTAACTAACATAAGGGTAAGGCCTATTGGACTGTGGCCACCATAAGCTTGCCTTGACTTGGCTTTCATGGTGGTGATGCACCTCGAAGAAGAGGGTGTGGTGGGAGGGAGCATGGAGCATTGTGAATTATCAAATATTGAGGTACGCTCTCAAATGGGGATCCCGATCAATTCTTTCATATTTTAATGCCAATTGGATCACACCCTTTTTGTAGCTAAGCCTGCCTTTGTCACTCGAACACCTTTAGAGCCCAAGTCCAACACAACGTCTCAGCAGATCATCAACAAATGCCAGCCCCATCTCCCTTTCCACTACTTTCTCCTGCTCACCTTCACAAGAACAATGCATGTCCACGCCTGCTGCTTTGAAGTACCTGGACTTCCAGCTCCTCTTCCGTTGCTGTTAAGTGCCTGTACTTCCAACTTGGGTCTTCTCTCCCCTCCCACCTACTCCCACCCCCAGGCTGGAGATGTCTCTCCTCTTTTAGCTAAGTCAAGACTTCCATCTTGGCTTCTGACAGACACCCCCCCCCCAANCCAAGGTGCCTCCTAAGCATAACAGATTTCACGCAGCTTTCTCCAGTAACTGCCGCCCAGCGCCATCTCTCCTTCTCCTAATGAGATTTTCCTTTTCTCAGATTAAAGAGGAAATCACACACATTTGTTTTATGTCTCCTGTTGGCACACCTAATCAGTGGGTGGGACCTTCTCTGCCCCAAGGAGGGAAAAGGAAAACTCCACTGAAGGACAACGGCCTGTTAGGATTTTTTAAGTCTTTATTAGGGGAAACTTCAAACATGTACCAAGTAAACAGAAGGTGCTCTTTATCTCTGCCTTTCCTCTGGGACCCACCACAGGGCTCTGCATGCTGCGGAAGTAGATTTAAGTAATTAGGGCCCAAGGCAAACGGAGCTGTCTGCCTGCATATCTGATTCCACATCTCCCAGGTGGCTTAGGGTTTCCTCAGGAACATCCACAACCACACACCTGTAGGCTCCTAATCTACACAGATGAAACCCTTCCATCAGCTTTAGCATTCAGGGAACATACGTGTCCTTGAGCTTAGTTTGAAGGCTATAGAGCAAAACTCATGGGGTTAAGGGTATTTTCTGAAAAAAATCCAAGTCTGGTTGAGTAGTACCCATGCAGCACTCCAGGGAGAACCTACCGTTCTGAGAACTTCTGCTGGGTCAAGAGTGTAAATTTCTTCACTATGTATTACTGCTGACAAAAATCACTTTTCACCTATCTGCCACCACACCTGTCCCCGCACCAACCTCCGCCTCAGAGTCTTAAGTCTGTTACTTTAGAATATTCTTTTAAACTTGTGTTGACTCGCCTATGACTTTCCATTCTCTCTTCCCTCTCGTGTTTGTGTGCACGCATGCACATGTGTTTGTGCATGTATTGTGTGTGTGTGTTAAAGAGCAATGAGGTCCTTAAAGTGAACCAGAATTCTAGAGTGATGAATTACATGTCCGTGCTGTGTCACATGCAATTAGCTCAAATTGACTGTACAGTACATTATTCTGTTAGTGCATGGAAGATCAATAAAAACGGGTGAACACTCCACCCCAGCTCGCCACTTTCCCATCTGAGTCTAGTAGGTCTGAGACGGATCACGCTACTGTGATGTGTATACCCCAGCTAAGGCAGGCAGGTGGTGCATAGACACCATTCAAACTTGGCCTATTCAGTCCCAACTCCTCTAATGCTCCATTCATGCATAGCAAAACACCATCTGGTCCTATTTTGCCTCCAGCAATCACAGCTGACCAAAAACGATAATAACAGCTGTTGCAAAACAAAAGCCAAACAAAGGGGGTGGGTGAGGGGGAGGAAAGGTTAGATTGAAGTCCAGCGCTGAAAATGCTCTGTGAAGGGAGAGCGGGGAAGAGGCCATTCAGATGTCTGGAGCCCGCTGAGTGGACAGCAGAGGACTCCTTCTTAAACTTGAGATATTAATCCATCTGTCTTGAAAGCCTTCAGACCGCCGTCAGGTGGTAATATATTGCAGAAACTATGCTGCACGAAGGCATTTAAGTTTCTGGTCTTTGAGTCAGGAACTAATGACCCCGTGTCAGCTGAAAATGAAGAAGTCCTTATGCGCTTTCATTAGACGGCCGAACAGGTGAACACAGAAACGGAACGCAGTTAGCTAGAGTGATCAAATAATGTCCCCATAACAAGGGAGAGATGAGGTTGTGTGATGGAAATGGGGCTTGGAGAAGGGAGATTCTCAACGTCCCTGGAACACTTAAGGAGTCTCCCCAATAGGGCATGCTTCTTGTACTGATTTTCACCACCCAGATTCATTTCTGACCTACTAAAGAGAACCAAAACCTTATTAAGTTGTGGGGACAGAAACCAGTCACTCATGTAAACTGAAGTACATGAGCAGTCATATTGTGACTCCTGATTAAAACAAGTTGGTAACAAGAGTGGGGGACTCGTTACACAATTCCGGTCTTTTGATGTTTTAAATACATAGTTTTGCCTGGTGATTAATTTTCTAACTGTAGTAATTAAACATTTTCTTCCCCTGGAACGGACCATTAGTAGCTTTATATAATTTGATGAAATGTGATAAAAATCTAAAATTTATAGAAAAAACTCCTGCAGTAGCTGCGGGGACACCTGCCTCTAACGGAAACAGTTGCAAACAGACTTCACGTGCAATTAAGCCTCATCACTAGTGACATTTTTTTCCCCAGCAATACTTCATGGGTTTTCAAAACGACAATTATAGAACTAAGACACAATTACTGTCACATGTAGTTTAGCAATTAATTTTGAAGGCATTTGTCTAAAGGTCCCACAACAGAATATCAAATGGTTCTTATTGCTATGTAATGTTGATTTCCATTCAGAGAAGCTCTGAGCACTGGCTTTGGCCCTGATGGGTCTGCGGCAGGCAGCGCACTGCTTTGTGGAGCACAATTGGGCCCTTGTAGGTGCAGTCAGGCATCTTTCTAGGACTGTTTGAACACTCATACCTGTCAACTAATACATCTTATGAAAAGCTTCAATTTAGACATAAATTTTTCTACAGCAAGAAGCCTATAAATTTATAATCAGAATCTCTCGCTGTTCAATATTTGTACATAATACAGAGTATGAGAGGATTATGAAATATTGAAAGAAAAATTCATTATTCATAACCCACAACATACAGTAAATAATCTTTGAAGTACAACAACTTGGAGGAATCCATATTCTATTTTTTTTAACGTCTCACACACAGTAACAACGGAGGCTGTCATGCACACACTCCCTCTCTCCAGGTTAGGATTCCAGTCAGGGATGACACTTGCTGTTTTTAATTTTCATTTTATCATAAGCAGTTTAAGACTGTTGCCAGTGGTAATTTGCAATTTTTATCAAGACCTCTTCATTACAGCTTCAGACAGGACAGATGCTGTAATTAATCATGCAAGACAACTGGGGATCCTGGTCACACAGCTCTCAGAGAGAAGCCACCACGGAGCGGAGGAAAAGACGGGAAATGGGCACCGAAATCCTTATTTTGGCCTCAAAATGAGGACCAACCATTCATTTTAATAGAAATAACAGTACAATGGCAGCCTGTGGTAGCCATGAACAGAAGACAACTGCTTTTTCCCTTACATAAATATATTTGTATCTTACTTGTATTGTATATGGAAATAATTTGTATCACATTTACATATCAACAAAAAATATAATTACAAAAAAACCCAGTTCCCGTCTTTTTTTGAGGGCCCTGGTGTTTGGCTGTAAAATCCAAATTCTTGGTCATGAATATTGTGTTTCCAGATGAAAATGGAGGATGGTGCTCTGTACAAGCAGGACCGGTCAGTGCCATGTTCCCCGTCTTAATGTATTCAAGGGACCAAAAGTAAAATTTGACATTCCATTTTATTTGAAAAGTGAACAGTGTCCTTGTTGTTGCATCAAAATACAGTCCACAGATTTTACTGAAATGTGTTTATTCTATAGCAAGATAAAAGCATTTTGTTTTAGTTAAGCAAAATACAAACAACTTAATTGCTGCTATCATAACTCATAAAAAAGTATAAAACGGCATAAAAACACAATAAGCAATGTAGCAGTGAATGGTGTATGTCACCAGTGTTTACGTTAAAGCCTGGTTTAGGAAAAACTTTACAACACATGATCTGAAAACTTACAACTTGGAAAGAAAATATTTACATTGATTATTTCAGATGTAGTGTGCCTTTTAAATATTCAATATTCTACTGGTATTACATCATAATAAAAACTCTTGCTTTTTCTTTTTAAATCTTAACTTTTGTAATAACTGTTTCATTTAAGTGCATTTCCCTTTTAAAAATACAGTGTTTTTATTTTTTGAAACCTGTCACTCAAAACACGTAATATAGTATTCATATTTCTTGTAATTGGAATGAACGTAGCGGGCTAACATTGGCCATAGATATTGTTCAGAACATCTACTGTGGCTTGATTCAGAGAAGTCATGGATACAAATGAGAAGTAAGTAAATAAGTCAATAATTGAATCTAATCACTTGCATTTTTTTCTGGAGAGATTTAGAAAAAAAATAAGAGCTTTGGCAAAAGTCTGTGATTTACATTATTTTTTTCATGACAAAAAAATGCCATCAACTATTCACATCATACAAATGTTTGTATGAAACAGGATCTTCATATTTCAGGTAGTTACAACTGTGCTTTGTACTTAGTATTTATTTTAGGGCTTCAGAAGTTCAAATAGCCTGGAAGCGTGGTTCACTCCCTTCTGGAGAAATAAGGCCATTGTTTCTCTCTGTGACTCGGAAAGGCCAGTTTACAGTCATCAGGATGTCCGAGATTCATTAAACGGTTTGATTCACATATTGTAGGTATAGCCTGAATAAATAAAAAAAAGGCAGCACATGACAGAGCGCAGCTTTCTTGTTTAAAAACAAAGTGATGTACAGTCAGCTAAAAGATGCTTCCCAGGTACACTGCAGTTCTTATTGCCTATCTAATAGACACTTGAGAGGACCGTTTGATCTGTTATACACTGCTGCATAACAAGAGTCAACTTACAAGTTCCAGTCTGCACACCTTCCCTCCTCTGCCTCTCTCCTCGGTGCACTCAAATCCGTGTGTCGCGCGCCTTAGAAAATACTGACCTGCGGTAATACTTGAGTCTGTGTCTGCGACTGGATTTGAGGCTGGTGCTGCTG
>LOEQ01000178.1:207780-219479 GCA_001685075.1 Bramus lutescens
GAACGGATGGTCTGGGCCTCCGCTGATTCAGCAGCAGCCTGCACAGAGAGGGATAAAGTTCCAGAATATTAAAATCTACAAATAGATACTATAAACTGACTCAGAAAATAGCCACCACTATTCATGCTGCCCGGTCTCCATGGCCTTTGTCATGTGACTGTTTAAGTACCTCCTGCAGGCAGAGTCAAATCTGCTCTGCTCCACAGTGAGTCTTGGCTGGTGTGGTGCAAAACCGGAACGGGATGAGAGTGAAACTATTCCAGTTCCATGTTGGTGCCGTATGGGATAGCACACCCTTGCTCTCATTCTCTATACCTAGGGCTATCACAGAAAGACAGATCTGTGGTCCTGCCTCACGCAAGAGGCAGCCCACTGACGGCATCCAACTGTAGGTGTGCTGCTCCAATCAGACAGAAGAGCAGGCTCCATCCGCAAGACCAGCCAGCTACCTGGCTTTCTCTGATACAGCTTATCTTTGTATGTTACAGGGGTTTGTGATTGGTTGTTACCCAGCATTAACTGGGTAAAAGATAACTGACGCACATTCTAGAAGCAACAATTCTCCATCGTTCTAACCATTACAGCAACACACACGGAAATACAATGGATTACAGCTCGACCAATGGACATCTCCAGATACTGGAGCATGTTTAATAACTCGTGTATCTCTCAGTTCCCCTTCGACAACATAGCACCACGTGGTACTGAGCATGTGTAGAAGTTATGACAGGAGAACTAACTCGTGCACTCTGCATTTGGAACTGTATCGAGTAATGACAAACACCACGAGAGACCAAATTGCTCAAAAATGTCAAGACCCCATTTGCATAACTATTTTCCAGAGTAGCCACTCAAACACGAGAAAACATAGCTACAGTCTTCGAAGACCCCAAATGGAAGCCTCTCGTGATGTTAGAAGTGTTTCAGGTTCAAAAACTATTTCCAAAGGCTCCCAAAATTTACCAATGAAGTCACAAATGAAGAGAGCATTAAAACTTCATATAATGCTATAACCCAGTAAACAATGCTGATAGAGCTATTCCATTTTGTGTCCCAAAGACACACTTCTGCAAAAATAAATTCTTTTACACATGCAGAAGCGGCTGGAATATTTTACCTTAAAAACAGATTCACCCTTTGTTTTTCATAAAAATCAGTATTGTTCCACTTTGCTTGCTTGACTTGTTTTTGGTGGGGCTGATGGAACCAGCTAGGCAGGTACACTACCACTGAGCTATTTCCCCATCCTTTGGGTTTGTTCTTTAAAAGGGGGGGGGTAGCATAGGACACTGGTACAATCACGTATCATCAGACATCTTTAATGATTTTAAATATTTACTTGTGCATTTTTGTGACTCAGATTTATAAAATTCTGCTACTGGAAGTAACGCGGGAAAGGCCTCATATAGTGTCACCCAGTGTGGCTGATGGCTATGGTTTGACAGACCACTGTGAAGCAACACCCTTCAGTGGGCAGTGGTCTCTGGTATAAAGACCCAGTGTGACTGAATGTTACTGGAGGGCCCTATTCAAGGCTTAGGGAAGACAATGCTATAGATACACAAAATTAGCTTTAGGATTTGTTAGAAGACTCACTAAACAGAATACACACGGTTTCATAAGGTAACCCACATATACTCTGGTATTTAAAGATCTCCAGGCTAGTTTTCAGAAGGAAACTGTGTGACAACTGTTAACACTGGCAATGGCATCAGGGAGCCTTAAGGTGACATGTCAGTAGTAAATGAAGCAGGGCTGGTGACTGTGGAGGTGCCTGCCTGATTTACTTCCTTAAAATCTAATTGTACACTTCTAGTAATGTCTGTGAAGATTTAAATTCAGTAGACATTAGATTTCTAGACTGGGGTGGGGGTCCTGGGCTCTGCACACAGAGGCACACATTGGCACACATTACAGAGGAATATTCAAACCCATTGCCAATCTCTTTCATTGCAGCCCTTATATTCGAAGACTAAGATCTCATGCCTCCAAATTCTCATGAATCAGCGTCTCTTACTACTAGGATTTGGTTTGCATCCATCCTCAACATGAAAGCAAGTCTGGCAGTCTTCAACTCATCATTTCCCACAGTCAATTCTTCCAAAGAGGGGCATAGCAGTCACTCTGTACCACTGTATGCTGCCTCCCGGGAGCACACTGTGTCATTGACTACTTCACTCTTTGGGTCCAGGCTGAAATTCTTCTGAACTCGGATCTCACCTATTACTTAATTCCTTTCCATCTGTCTAACTGTAAATCCTAGGTCGCTGTGAACATCATTTACCAAATTTAAGAAAGTAAACTGAGCTTTAAATTTATCCTTTTGAAATTCTTTCGGTGAAGGGTCATTAAAGTACATTTGGAAACAGTTGGGAATCCTGACTCTGCTCCCAGTATTTTAAGTTATCCCTTCTAAGTCGGTCACAGATCCGAGTTGTTCTTGCTATTTCCCTTTCAGATAGTGATTCTCGGTTTAAACTCACACATGGTCACTTGCTGATACTCTCACTCACGAGGGTCACCTATCCTCACCTCTGGGCAAACCAAAGGCAGACTCGCCTACTTCAGAAGCACACACTGCTGTTTTACCCACCTATCAATCAACCATACCTTTATGCGCTTGCATACACCACAATACCCATAGCCCATAGAGCCTATTCTCCATCCACTGCACACCTGAGTTCAGACTCAGTGTATTTGCCAGTGTGCATCTTCCAGAATTTCAGGAAAGAGGTTTTGCTATTGCCCTGATAAATGACTTCTCTCTAATGAAGTGGGAAGTGTCCTGAGAGCTGTCAACAAAGGTGGGAGGCCCTCTGTTGATCTGATTCAGCAGAGCTGCCAGTGGTGGATTGTCATACAAAGAAGAAACAACTCGGTGAACAAGAGAAGAAAGGGGGGAAGCCCTTTCAACGTGGCTTTGAGGCCTTATGGACTTGAGAGAACAATAAGGATGAAATGGAACTGGCTTCTTAGAAGAGAGGAGTCCAGTGCGCGAGCCTGCTAGTCTAAACTGTTTACCCCAGAGCCCTTCTCAGTTCTATAAAGGGAAACACCTCAGTAACTAATTGGTAAAATAATATAGAGGCTTAGGTCTGGTGGTGGGATTCCAGCATTAGAGTGCTTGCTTGATTTGTGTGAGGCTCTAGGTTCAATCACCAGGACTGCCAGATAGATGAGTAGATTTTATGTGTGTGTGTGTGTGTATGAATATGTATGTCTCTTAGTTTGTATGTATGTATGTGGGGGGTGGACGGACAGACAGACAGACAATGATGATGATAGGTGGACTGATTGATGATGATAGGTGGATTGATAGACATAATGATGATGACAGATCAATAATAATGATGATATAGATAGACAGACAGACAGACAGACAGACAGACAGACAGACAGAGTACACATTCCTTTTGGATCAAGGGAATAATGACCTAGAGCAGAGCTGCTCTGGAATATTAGTGCCTTTTAAAATACATCACTGAATAGTCTATGTATAATGCATATACTTTGTGTCTTAGTACTTGGAACATGATTCTATTTTAAATAATCATGAGACTTATTTATTTATATGATGTAAAACAAATGGCCAAAAATGCACCAGCGCTGATTACGATAATGTAACCACCAGAGAACTTATGGTATGTTCAGAAATGCCTGACAAGCACACCTCCAGATACAAACTGAGGACCTTAACCCAGGTCCACTCTTGACACAGGGGAAGTACAAGGGGCTGTTTAAAATCTATCTATATGGCTACAAACACAAACAAAAAGTAAATTGGTCAGCAGTAATTCGGCCTTGGCAGCTTACAGGAGCTCCTGTTGTTCACACCATCAGATGAGTGGTTTCTAAAGGAAAACTCTTAGGGAGCCACACGGAAGTTTCTAGCACACAAAGATGGCTCCCACACTGCAGCAGGCTTACCTTAGAAACCAGGCTGGCCCGGTAGGCAGCCAGGGCCTTCAAGTACTCTTTCTTGGCAGCTTCTGTTTTCCTTTTATATACCTATTAAAATAAGACCACAATTAGCACCACCCTCAGGCTATAAATTCTTAGCTATAAATCTGTTGCACGAATTAGGTCATATAAACAGACCTCACCTAAAAACCTGGTCTCTCTGGCTTTGGCTTTTCAAATGTTTGTGTGTGTGTGTGTGTGTGTGTGTGTGTGTGTGTGTGTGTGTGTGTGTATTGAAGTAACAAGCCCTGTCACCTACACCCAAGCCCAAGTTTAGCATTTACAGTTGAAAGGGAGAATGATCTCAAGTTGCTACTGAAAGCTTCACGCTAGGCTATGAACAAGCACCAACAAATGCCTCAAATTCTAGTAAAACTAGGTTTCTCCTAAACTGCATCAAATCAGAGCTTTATTGACAAACTCTAGGGGCAGATGAGATGGCTCAGCCGGCAGAGGCGTCTCCTGCTCACCCTGACAGAGCCCAGTCTTCGGAACCCATACACGGGAAGGAGAGAACTGACTCCTGAAAGCTGGCTCTGACCTCCACACACAGGCTGTGGCCCCTAGCACAAACTAAACATACATACACATACATAATACATACACACATAAATTTTTTCATTAGACAAAAGAGAAAAGATGGAGGCATCTCAATCCTGGGCTTCTTTTGGAAAAACAAAGAGAAGTTGTCATAAATAATAAAACGTCGTAAATAATAAAGGGAGATTGGCAGACTGGGATAAGGGAGTTACTCAGTACTGGTACGGTACACAAGATTTGAGCTTCATTTTTCTTAAATTGTCTGATGGGGCTGGCTGGCCTTTAGAACCAAGTAAAACCCTTTCTTTAAAATATGGTAAGTTTGCGGTGCAGTCTCCTAGTTCCTTAGAATTGTATTTTGGGGACATAATTCAGTGTGCTACGTATGGTAATAAGCATTTGGCAAACAAACAGGCACATTCAGTAGTTGCACCATCACCACGAACAAGCTAACAAGGAGTTCATGGTGTGTGTTTCTCCACTCCTCCCTTCTGAAGCAATCACTCTGTTTTAGCACTGATAGAAGTCTATTCTTCCATAGATACATAAAAGTCCTGTTAAAGGTAATTGGAGTTTTATGCAAGCAGGGGAGGACCAACTCCAAAGGACCCCATTCTTCCCTTCATTTGTGTTGAGGAGCTGAAGAGGGGAGCAGGCCCCTGAGGAAGTATCTCCCACCAGCATGGCTAATCTTTGAATACCTCTCGCACTACCTAGTTTAAAAATGAACTTGGAATGAAATTTCAAATGCCCAGTGACAATAATGAGACATGCAGAGGCAGCTTCAAAGTTTGGAAACACACCAGGATAGCATGAGGGTTCAGAACGATGATCAATGGGAAAGCAAGCAGGATGGATCTAATCCCTTTGTAGGGCCCTTTCTGAACAAAGAGGAAAATTCCACATTATTTAAAATGAAAAGATTATCATCAAAAGTTTAGGTTTGCAGGCTACTGCCCGGATTTCTTCCAAGTCTTCTGTGAGCGAATTTTGAACGTGTACCCATAAGTCGACTAGAAATCAATATAAGTAGAGCTGTTGAAATTTATCTGTGTGTGTTTTAGTTCATAGCTTAGACAGACAGGCTTTCTTAAGAAGCAATCATATCAGACGTAAGAAATAATCTGGTAGCTTTTTAAATATTTGTCCATGTTGGATGCTTGTCTTACCTGCTTTTGCTCCTCTCCAAGGCTGTCCCACATAGATGCTACAATTTTTGAGACCTCTCCAAAGGTTGCATTGGGGTTTTGACCTTTAATTGCAGCCTGTGTGTCTCTGAAAAACAGGGCATATGCTGACACTGGCTTCTGAGGCTCATTGGGATCTTTCTTTTTCTTTTTCTTTGGAGTCTTGGGCTTCTTGCCAGCATCTGGGGCCGTTCTTTTCTCTCCAATGGCCTGCAAGGCAGGAAGAGAATTCACTGCCTGGAATGAACTTGCAGAGAATGCACAAGACTTACTCCAAGCCACAGTTGCTCTTTGAAGGTTTTGTTAAGGACCATCAACAGATGAATCACCCACCAAAAGCGGGGAAGGGGTGGTGAACTTGCTTAGAATTAACTGGACAGCAGAGATTAGCATTTAGAACACTGATTAATGAGACCCGGAAGTAGCTTCAGTATATTCGCAACATATGCTTTCCATGGTAATTATGAGTAATGAAAGCCAGAACACTCTGCACCAGGCTACGCTATCTATATACAATGCTGCACACGCACGCATGAGCACAACAGTTCAGTCACAGCGGTTAGAAGGAAAACCTAAAAACATCTTGGATGTGGATCATATTCCGATATTTTAAACAAGGTCCCCTGCCACAGTTACGTGCCATCTGCATGACTGGTTAGAATTGATTTTTGGATGGCTGATTTTTTTTCCTTTTTACAAGAAGGTTGCTGTGCTAATGAGCCTCTGGAAGTGCAAATAGAAATTAGCTGTAATCACTATATAAAGGAAAGGTCACCTTTATTTTCTAAAACAATAACTTTCTAAAGAACAAGAAAACGCGAAACATTAAAATGTCACGTTAACTAGCGCTACAAAAGAAATGAATATGCTTCGTAACATTAACAGCGTGTAAAACACCAGCTGATACGTAAGACTACCAAGACTAACAGGAGAGCTACTAGAAAGCTATTCATCATACAAGGTAAGCGACCCTGAACCCAACAGCACTACAGAGACGTGACCACAACATAGACTCTCAAGTTAGAACCCTACATGTGATGCGGGTAGACATCCAAATGTATAGACAGACACACTTCATGCTCATCTGCAGCTATCAACCGCTGTTTATTTACTTGCTTATTTTTATTTAACACGTATGGGTGTTTTACCTGCATGCAGATTTACCCACCACATGCACGCACTGCTCATGGGAGCCAGAAGAGGACACTGGGTCCCTGGAACGGGAGTTACAGAAGGTTGTGAGCAGTCATGTGGGTGCTGGGAACCGAACCCAGGTCCTCTGCAAGAGCAAGTGCTCTTGACCACCCAGCTTTCCCTGCAGGTCCTATCGCCGGCTTCTTATTGACCACATCATAGCCACTGGTGAAGGAAGGACAATGACCCACCAACCTGAGCTATCTCAGGCTTAGATCACAGGGCAAGCACAGTAAAGACACTCATCTGTGGTTAGTTTCATCAAGAATCCTCACATGTTTGGCAAAAATCTGTTTAAAAGCCAGGCTTGGCCCTGATGAACAATAATTGATCCAAGTTACTAACAGATTAGGTTTTAATGACCTCGAATCTTAATTCAGATATTATAAGAGTTTTAAAACTTTGTAAATGGGGGTCATCTGGAATTTAATTCAGTTACTAAAAATTCTTAGGGAGGAACAGAATAAACAGTAACTTTTCTTGGAGAACGCTGCCTTTGAGAACCACTGGCTGCCTTCCAGACTGTACTGTTGTTGAGTGACAGCCACATCTGTAAAGCAATACAAATGGCTCGCTTCCCTTCCTACTAAAATACCAGTCTCCATAACTTACACAGATAGTTTGATAATTCTGTAGACTCAATAATCTTTTTTTCTAAATTTTCAGAATAAGCGAAACTCGCTCAATTCCACCCAATGACCTAAAGCTTGCTGGGGAAGCAGACATCTTTCAGTTGGACACTTTATGAAAAAGCTGGATTTTCTTTCAATGCAACGAGGATAAAGCAACACAACTTCAAATGGAGTCAAGTGTATTTCCTTCCCAGAGCAAAGTCTGGCAGTGCTAGTGCTAACAGTATGCAGATTTCCCATGAAGCTCTTCTTCGGTGAGGAGAGCTGGATCATGTCCTCTGTAAAGCCATATTCAAAAGTTGGCAGGTTCTGAGGCCTCTCTTGGCAAAGTACAATTACAATTTGTCCTAACCTTCATTACTTTCTAAGACTAAACTAGAAACGGGGACTTCTACAGTTTAAACAACACATCAGGATAGAGCCTCAAAAACCCCTAAATAAAACAAAACCAAACTTCTTATATAGCTGACTTCAAAAGGTTGAGAATGCTAGAAAAATACCTTCACCAGAGTTATATGGCGATTACTTGAATACTCCTTTCTCAGCTAATTGGATTAAAATGTAACAAATTGGATTCTTAGTCTTCACACACACTCAGACCCTCACTTAAAATGGAGTAAGGCAGGGAGTGGTCTTCTGGACAATTTCTGTTAAACACAGGACCTGAGTGCATACAAGTGGAGGGAAGGATTCCAGCTGGCCATGAAAAGACAGACTTACTTGGCTAAGCAGTCACAGCCTGCCTCTTTCCCCACCACAGTCAAGCCTCCATAAAGAAGGGTATCACTAACTCTGCATCAGTCAGTTCTGTGCCGGGCTGAGTGCTGATGGGACACTGTACAACCAAACCTTCCACTTTAAACCCCTGTGCCTTCTGCAATATCATTCTGGCTCCCCTCCTCTTCTCATCTCTCAGTCTTCTCTAGCTCCTCTCCTTCCCTTTGCTAGTTAAAATAAAGATGCTCAGAGTTCTGGCTTTGACTTACTCCTTACATTGTCTGACATGTGGTCCCCAACTCCAAAGTTCCAACTTCGAAGGACTGGGGTCCAGTCTCAAGGTTAAGTACCTCAAACTCCCCCCACTGCAGGCCAAACCCATCCATGCTGGCTCTCAGACCAAAATCTACTTTATCGTTTCCAATATAGTACCACACCCTCATCAGCATCCCTCATTAATCTGGTATGCCATGCCCATTCTTTCCTCAGATGAAAACGAGCAAGCAAGCATAACAGTCTCTTCTAATTCATCTCCTTTTTCTCTTGACCCTCCTTGTGTACTGTGTTCCACAGAAAGCCAAAGTCCTTCTTCTAAAGCATCAGTCTGATTACATCACCCCTGTGTACAAATGATCAGTCTTCAATTACTACGCCGCCACACACCCAAGCCATTTCCTCTCTTTCTGTCCTTTCCTATATCAAACTTCATGGTACTCACAAACGGACACACAGAACGCTGGCCTCTCTCCTCTGGCTCACAAACTTTTATGCATACTCCCAGATGCTATCCCAAACAGAAGTGATTAAAATCTCCACACACTTGGTGGCATCAGTTATGCCACTAATCACACTTAGGACTAGTCTTAACATTGGTATTCAGAACAAGTAGAGGAGGCCTTTGGGCAACACTGCTTTCTTTTTTCTTTTCTTTTTCTTTCAGTGGTGCAAGGATTGAGCTCAGAGCCTTGCACACCCAAAACCACAACTTCTTAAAAATCTTTACTAAAACCAAGAAAACTGACACACACAGAGTAAGTCTAGAACATACCATTAGTAAAAGCGTAATGGGTAAGCACACATAATGTGTCCTATCTCAGTGCTCATTTTCATTGATGTTACCCGGTTGGGCATCCAGAGAAGTCACACCTGCAATCTGTGTGTACTCAAAAGTGCATTCTCTATGGCAAAGGCACAGAATAAGTCAAACCCACCAAGCGGCCCTCCCTGAGATATGGCACTACTGAAATGGGGCTTGCCAACAAAGGGATGAAACTTGCTCATATCAGCAACAGAACCTGAGCACTTTGTATTCCTGAAGTGTCTGGAGTATCTGGAAATGGAGTATAGGCCCTCATTTGCAGAGCAGGATACTTAAGCCTAAAAAGATTTAAGGGATTTGTCTTATAGCTCTTGGAGACCTGGTCTCCCAACTTCTGTTCCAGGACCCTTTCACCAAAAATTGTGTGAAGAGAAACAACATCAACAAACCCCCAAACTTGAACCAGCATCAGTTGAAAGGTTTCTCCAAATGCATAAAGAAAAAGGTGGTACCATGAATGTGATCCATAATATGAGCAGGCACTGGCTCAGCTGTCTGCTAGGCTCCATACTAGGCCACCTCTGACTTACTCTGTTTGCTTCATCAGCGTCCTCCTCGTTGATGGAGCTGGAAGGGGAAGGAGTGGCTGATTTGCTTGCTGGAGGTGAAGGAGATGTGTGGGACACACTGGCCCCTCCCAAATTCAAGCCCAGCTGTGCACTGAGCTGAGACTGGTTGATGGTGGTCAGCTGGGCAGGAGGCATGATCCCAGAGCGAGCAGCATCAGTCATATGGACAATGGACCTCATGATCATGGAGGGATCCTGGCGGTACTGTGACACTTGTGTGTGGCTCTGATCCTACAAAGAGAAGAGCGAAGGGGAAAGGTGTTTAGTATTCCCAAAGAGCAATGAACTTGCAAGGTTAGCAAGTATGTAGGTGGGTCAGAGCCACTGCAGTTTTGACAAAACATTTAGATGCATGCCCCGAAGATGAAAAGTCAGAATCACAAAATGCAAAGATGCAACCCAGCTGTCTTGCTGTAAGCTGGTCCTTGGATGACCTTCCTTAAAACACAGTTTTCCAAAGGAGACCAACCCTCTAGGGGTTCAGCAATGAGTCTGCATCCTTCTGACACCCAGCAGTGGTCCCATGACCCTCTAGCCCACTGTATGCGAGGAGGACCCATCCTCTGATGTACCCTTGTGGAAACGTAAATTCCCAGCAGAGAACGACCAGAGAGTCATGGAGCTGTGGTTTCACAGAACAGACTCTGTTGGCATAGAGAATCCCTTCTGTGCAGTCGGGTGCCAACCGGGGTCATCGCAGTTCTGAATTACATGGCCAAGGGCATCTGGAAGTCATTCAGTGTCTTGGCTCCCACACCAGGGCTTTCATTTAAACCCACTTTGTTTTTGTTTACTTTGGATAACCAACAATGATTTAATGTCCTAATACTTCTAGAAATATTTGGGACTAGCAGGTGGGGACATCCCTGTCAGCGTTAAGTTTTCTGTGAAAATTATTTCCCCGACTTCAGAAGTAGCCTTCTGTGTTTGGGGAGTTAGGAAAAACCATTAAGGATATTGCTACCTTGTTCTATTTCCTTCCTTTTTAATACCAAAGAAGGCAAAATAAAGGCATACCTTTCTGGCCACTTCTTTCAGACTTG
This sequence comes from Bramus lutescens, assembly GCA_001685075.1. NCBI lineage: Eukaryota > Metazoa > Chordata > Mammalia > Rodentia > Cricetidae > Bramus > Bramus lutescens. The sequence continues at coordinate 218,722 of LOEQ01000178.1, forward strand.
TCATTTGCAGTGAGCCTTTGATTTTACTAAAACCTAATTCTCTTGACTCTCAGAGACCCAGAATCTCACTTTATAGACAAGGTTAAGGATTCCTTCCTGTTCCTCTTTGGAGTCTTTCTGGTAAGGCTTTTATTTTTTTTCCTTTTAAAATAAGCAGAGGAATTGTCAGTAGCTACATTGAGCAGTTTCAATTGCATAGTCTTCCTGCCACTAAGCAAGAAGCCATGTCATAGCAAACTGGCTGCATAAATGATGACCTCACCATGCTACAACAGAGCATTAGGAAACTTTTTAAAGCAGGGATTCAGACTGGTGTGTACTGAGCTAAGGTACTAAGCTGGGTTTCTCAATCTCAGCTCTACTGACACACTGAACCAGGTAACTGGAGGTGTCGGCTGTGTCCTCTGGGTTCTGTGGTACCTCTGCAGCATCCTCAGCCTCCACCCACTAGAAGTTAGCAGCCCCCATCCCCTACGAAAATGCTTTTGGGGGACAAAATCACTTCCATGTAATGACTACTGAGCTAGAGTGGCATCCAAGACGGGAAAAGATAAACTTCCTGTAGCAGGAAGTCCCTTTTTATTTTTGAAAAAGTAACCTTAATTGTTAATAATGGTCACACTATAAGAGAGGATTGGAGCAACAAGAAGGGGTCTTAACTTTTTCTCAGAAATATAAAATAAATACATAAATATAAACACAACAGAGAGACCCACATTGGAGCACTGGACTGAGCTCCCAAGGTCCAAATGAGGAGC
>LOEQ01000178.1:223831-245339 GCA_001685075.1 Bramus lutescens
CATGAGTACAGGTGCCTATGGAAGCCAGAGGCAGTCAATCCCCTGGAATTGGAATTAGAGGTGGTTGTGAGCCACTCAATGTGAGTGTGGAGGAAAAGGGGGCCAAATTCAGCTCTTCAGCAAGAGCAGTATGAGCTAAGCGCTGAGTCATCTCTCCAACCCCCAATTCCACCAACTTCCCATTCAAAGTATCTATGCTGGTCAATGTTGCTTAATCGCGATTCTTAGGTTTATGATCTCATGCATGATCTCATGTTTATGATTTACCCACAGGGAATTTTACAGAATCATCTCATTTTAGCTAGCAGTTTCTTTGCAAACTGAAAACTCCCAGTTTGTTATCAAGCACTCAATGACATGTCATTCACATCGCCATGATGCTTCTTCATCTTAGCAGAGTCAGCGCCATGATTATTTCCTATATTAAGAGGAATCCCAGCTTTCCAACTGCTTATTCTCTAAGTTTCCTTCCCTTCAATTTGGAGTAGCAGTCAAGTATGCCTTATAATGAACAAATATGCTTTCCCCGTCCTTCCTTCCCTTCATTCAAATATTGAAGAGATGAGATAGCCCCAGACCCAGGCCAGGCCCCTGATGCCAATAAGTAGCAGCAGGTGAGTTTCCTGCCTTGCTGGAGCTTCTAGATTCTTGTGAGGGTGGAGGAGGGGGTGGTGGCCATCTGGCAAATGCTGAGGCAGTCAGGATCTGGGACAACCACCCAGAGTGACCTCCCTCCAACACATACTGTGCCATCACGTCAGGCTGTATCCAGGAGCCTGGACTTTCTAAGATGGCGCCTCTGTAGTCCCCTAGCACTGCCTGACAAGGTCTGGAGACAACTATAGATAGTATAAGCTCCAGAGAAGACACATCACTGTTGAAGAAGAGCTCCCTTCAAAACTCACCAAGTCAGCTGCCATGCACGCCACTGCACACTGGCTAACTGAGATTATTAGTTCTGAGCACATGCCTGCTTTTCTAGATAACCCTGACTCTGACCTTAAAAAGGCAGCACAGTACCCCTGTGAGAGGGCCAGGATCTCTACAAGCAAAGCAGAAAGAATATTTCAAGCATCGGGTGGTTCGAGGATACCTGCTCCACTGAGCATGAGGGAGTGTGTCTGGTGTATTTGGCAGTCAGTCCAACAGAGCAACAACTACGTGAAAGGTGTCTTTGATGATAACCATCTCTAGGCATTCAGACTGTGAGTTTTGATCTTCTAGGGAGGAGGCACTGATTGTAAAACAATGTTGTAAGTAATAATATAATCCATTTCTGATAATTAATCGCCCACAGTGCTTAGTAGGTGCTAGCTTTTGCTAGTGGTTAATGGGCTTCGATTTCATAATTCAGACCTGGCTTAGTGGAGGCCTTGCCCACTAAAAGTGAGGGATTTGCTTCTTTTTCATTGTTAACTAACAGTGTAAATGGTTTTGACAGCAACCTGACTTAAAATACACAGGCACAGCAATCATTCAATCTGTATGAGAACTTGCCAGTCCCCAATGGCTGAGCGGTAACCATTCTATGGAATTCAGCGGCACAGCCTCTGTTGACAATGGCAATGAACATGTTCATAATAATAATAAGGGCTTGTTTTAATAGAACGTTCCACACATTAAACACATTAATGACCCATGAAGTAACTGTTTTAACTGTAACACATTAAGCAATATTACTAAAAACAATGTATTAATTGGTAGTGGGCTATTTCTTTGAATGTAAGCTTTTTTTTTTCTTTGAAAAAAGAGAGCAGGAAAATCATTTCATAGAGACAAAAATAACTTAATCAAAATTAGAACCATGCCGACTGTGTAAAGAAAGAAAAACTTGCAAAATACGTCACTGCGATAAACTCCCACTTTTCTGATTATAAATGCTATCTCCCTGGACTGTGGGTTAAGCATGATATTAGCATGTGAAGCGCTCAGACTCTGAAGCCCAAGTCCTTCCACAGCCTTTTCTCTCTCCTGAACTTACCTAGACACTTCACACTCAAATGTGCTTCCTAACCCCCCCCCAATTTTCAACCACCACCTCTGATGCACTTGCTACAGCACCAACACACCTTGTTCACACACACACACACACACACACACGCTATCACGAATAAATCCAAAGCAACATCAAACTGAACATGCAGACCCTCTACACAGGAAATATAATGCAGGCAGAAAACGTGTGTGAATTATCAGTGTGTTTTATAAATTCTCTTTTAGGGGGTGGCATACAAAATATCAAACTAGAGACAATTACTTCACTGTCTGTTTCGCAGATATCAAAGCAAATTTTGAAATTCATCAAAGCTAACCTTCTGTTATGTACAGCAGGCTGAGCTGAAAGGAATGTTAACAAGTTCAATTTTCATTCAATCAGCAGTACTGCTCTCCGAAATGTTTCATTGCAGGACAGAAATAAAAATAATCTATATGGTAATTATGAGAATGAATCCCCCAGTAACTTTCAGCTACATGAAAGGTCAGTTCTATTCAAGATATTTTATCAGCCCCCTGCACATACTCCTGTCCTGTCATTTTAAATCTGAACAGCATTTTATTTTCCCATTTACAGCTACCTGCAGAATTAAGTACTTAAGCCAAATAAGAAAAAAAAAAGAGGGGGAAAAAAAGAAAAAGAAATGTTGAATGCTGGCAAAGGCTATAATAGCATAGAGATAAATCGTTCATCTGCTCTCTCTCAAGCCTCTGGGGCTGCAGATTTTTCTTCTCCTGGTGCACTGTGGGTATTCAAAACTTGTTCAACATGATTTCATTTCATTTCAGGCACTGCCTGAGAAAACTAAATTACAGAATCAATCATACAGAAGGTCAGAGTGAGACTTCATTACAAGTATTGCATGCTTGCATGAATATCTTTCATTTATGACTGACCCAATATGTCACAATAGCTGTCTAGTAAAAATAATCCACTTTCTGAAATTGATGTACTACTGATGTCGGTGCTACTCAGCAGGCTGGGCAGATTATGGAGAGGTGTTACGGAAAAAAAAAAAAAAAACCTTTGGAGCCTCATTGTCGGTTTTCAGAACTGCAATGTTTTGTAGATTAAAATAACTTCCAGATGATCAGCTAAACTGACAATAATGCTTAAAAGTAACAGATTTTTAAGTAAAATCTACTGTTGCTTTCTATCTGCCCAACCACATCCTGTTTCAAAACCTCCGTGCCCCCCACAAGCAAATCAAGGTTGTCCTTTGAAGCTCCAAATGCAGGGACATTCGGGGATTTGCATACTCTGAAACGTGAATGCTAATCACTGGATTCTCCTCACTCTCTTCCTCTTCGCTTCTGCTTTCTGTTTTTAAATATAATGGCACAAATTTTAGGAGGAGAACCGTGTTGTGCTTGCTGCCAGCAATAATGCCGCTGATCAGCCCGGTGACAAACTGTCAGTCTTCCTAAAGCAAAGGCGATGGAGCTCTGAGGAAAAGCTGGTACGATGTGACATAAACAAACTGGCTTTTCTTCTTATTTGATAGACTTAATTCACCATAGCAATCCCTCACAGACAGCCGTATTCTTTTGGATAATAAAACGTGTTACTTGCATAAGTATGGAATATCCCACGTGCACTAGGATGCTGGAGATATATATATATATACAGTTTAATTTATTATTTCTGTGTTGACCTTCCTACTGGAAATCTCCGAGGAGGCTTCTGTAGAGTAAGCATTATGATGTAGCCAGCAACTCAGTACCCGGAGGGAGATAGAGAGGAACCTTGACATAACCTATTTTTAACCATGCCTCTGGCGATTCTGAATTCAAGTTTACAGGTGAACATGTCAGGAGTCTACAGAACAAAGCCTACGACACATTGTATTCATCATAATTCTGTCCTGGTACATTTTATTTTTCCCAGCATTTGTGATTTAAAATCCCACGACATTTTTCAAGGTGAAATTCTACTAGAATTTCCAACAAGACTAGTTTGCTTCAAGCCAAAATAAATAGCATTCGGGTTGAGCAGAACTTCAAACCAGTACCCATGGCCGTGATGAGGTCCGTGTAAACACAAGAGCCTGTACTTAAAGTACCAATACTTTAAAAAAAAATCAATGGAATAACTGAACTGCTTTAATGATTAGCCATACATACAAAGAAAGCATTAAAAATTGAGTCCTTGATTCCAACGGCAGCCCGGGAAAGCATTGTCTTTAAGTGTATGTGAATATCATAATTATTTTATGATTCCATCTTTAGTTCTTTCCAATATAGTAAATTCAATTGACCATGAAATGAAATTTCATAGTCAAAATGCCTCCTTTACACTTTTTTATAGCAGCAATAACAAGTTTTACAGCTCTGAGGCAAGGTAATTCATCAGATGTTTAATTTAAAGGCAGATTCTTATATTACTAATAAATATTTACCAATTTAATAAAGTACACATTTTAGCATATATTATATGGTCTTTAAAGTATTTCTGCAACTTGAATGAGCCTGGCTGAGCATCTCTGACTATGGCCAGACACAGTAAACCCCCTTGGTGACTAAACACCCTTTTTATCTTTATTATTTTCCAAGTACATTACAAGCTAGACCGTAGAGGAAGATAGAACCCTCCATTCTGTATCAAAGGGACAAAAATGTAAGAAAGTCCACAGGAAACAATTATCTGTGATGTCAGGGAACATTTATGAATACTTGATGACTATTTCCTGCCTGCTCACTGCATTCTTCTCTGACAAAAAAAAAAAGTTAAAATGAAAACCTTTGGTTTAGCTCAAACACAAAAGATCACAGGCAAAGAAAATTCTATTGCCGAAATCCTATTTGGGAAACTAATCTTACATTTCAGAAAGCACACTGAATCTTTGTACTGTTAATCCACTACATATTTCGCAATCATACGTTGTTATCTGGGGAATTAAAAATGAAACCAATAAACATCGCTGCAGCACAGAGAAATATGTAAACAAGCAATAGGATTTGTTTTTGTTAGACCAACACATCTGTCTCGTTTTATCAGGGTTTTAAAAAAGGGCCCTATAAACTATTAATCTTGTTTTAAGATGCCTGGTTAGTACCTTACCTCCACAGGCACAAATGCACTATGAACTGTGCTGAAATACAAAGACACAATCCCAGCAGAAAAGTGTAAAATACTTAAGGAGATTTACTCTGGTGATTGCTGACTATAATTGCACACTAAGAAAAATAGAAATAAAATTATCACATTAGTAATCTTTGCTCTCTAGAGTGTCTTATTCGATATTTGTGACAATAAATAACACAATTAGGTATCTTTCACACAGTAACTCAGGCCATATTTTCCTCTGCTGGTTACAAGCAGACTTTTCCCTGTCCTCTGTATCACTGTTTGATATTTGATTCAAGCTTTAACTCAAGTTCAAAAACCCCGGGCACATAAGACAGGCTTGCACATTTAAAGGCTTGCCTGAGTAAACTCTCACTACCAGCTCACCTCCCCATTGAAACAAAGGCAAGAGAAGACCAGCTAGCTTCAAAGCAGTGAGCAGTCTACCTAAAGTTCATTTCATATGGAATGACTCTTCTTGGCCATAGTCTATGGCTGTCAATCACCCAATACCAGATAGCAACCTAGTACTACCTATGTCTAAAGGGTAATCAAGTATAATCCAAGTGCCCATCATCAGACGGGCATTATTTGTGAACACAGCCCCTCCGCTCCTCACCGTGGGAGGACAAGCGATAAAGAGCAGTCACAGGTAACAGGTGGGTTGCTTACCATATGCAGCCCATTGCTATGAAGGACACCATCTTGCTCCACCAGATTTCTTGAGATGGTAATGGAAGGAAGATCCAGGCTTTGTGGGGGAAACTGGGGTATGAACTCATTTCCCTGGGAAGGCAACGGATCGCTGAGAGCCTGAAAGGGTAGCAGTACGTCAGGCATGCCCAGGGTGGGGTCCGACTCTGGAGGAGGCGTGATTGGTGGAATTTCAAACTCTTCATCCCCAAGGCTTGGTGTGTGGAATGTCTGCTAAAAGGAAACAAAATGCAGACACCCTCACATTCAGTTCCTGTATTTCATCCTTCCTCAGAGAGACAAAGAGAGACTTCCCATAAAAACATTACATATCTAGGCCAAATATTTATTTCTCAGATGAAAACATTTCAAACACAGATTTCCATATATAAAGTTTTGCCTATCATTCTGATTAAAGATTTAAGTCTCATTATCATATGGTTTTAATGGAGTATCAGTATTAACAGTTTTTTAATGCGTACTTAATTAGCAACATCTGTCTCTGCTGTTAGTTGGAGCATCGGTGACATTAGATTTGGCTATATAACAAATTGCCACTTTATTGATATGTTAGCGAAACAGCTCAAATCGCTTACGTGATCCACATGTTTTATAAAACGCTGGTGATTTTGTGGCACGCGCACACACACACAACATTAACCCAGAAGTAAACGTTACACGTGTTTACTTTCTGACACAACCTATAAAACAAGTAATATTAAATTTGTGGTTTGGCTTTTAAATTTTTCTTTATTGGCATATTCCCAAGTGGAATACATATTTGTTATTGTCTCACGCAACGTTTTCTGTCAGGACTATTGTGGCTCATATTAAAAGATGCCGGTGCTTTTATTGAAACTATAAGGAGAATAGTGTTCTTTTGCATGAACATTTCCATATGCATTTATCGGAACACCATCTACCAGGCTTCAGCTTCTAAAGATTACCAGGAGAGTGCAAAGCCATACTGACAGAGCTACACTAAGCATATGGGCATGGGCTCTGTCTAGTCACTTAGTTAGATAATGCTATGTCTTAGAACCTATGGAAATCTTAGCATGTTGCTTTTAATGACTGGTACTGATGTTCTTACAGGCTGTGCTTTAAAGTGGGGTCTTTGGAGAATTATCAGGGCTGCCTTGCATTCCAACTACATGAAACATCTTTCTTGTACTGTGTAGTTCATGTGGGGAGGGAAGAGAACAAAGATCCAGGATTATTATAGCTGTTGTTGTTATTATTATTATTATATACATATATACACCTACATTTTGGTGAGGTACAGGATTTGGGGGGATGTTCAGATATTTTTTTTTTATTCCTAGCTAAGAGGGTCACAGATGTAGTTCATTTATTATTAATAGTATTTGAAAGACTGAAGTGGCATGGGCTAATCGGACTCTGCTATTATTGATAAAGAGAGCTAATTAAGAGCTGAAGTCATCATTCTTCAAACTCTTAATTATGATGCTATATAATAACTACTACCTGAAAGGGACAGAGAAGCAAGCTCCACATAAGGGTGGGATTCGACCAGAAGCATTTTTTTACACACAGAACCTGGCAAGCATTATTTGCACCTCACCAAAGGAAAGAGTTCAGGAACCAAAGGAACTGATAGCCGGGCAAGTGGTCACCTTGAGGACCTTGGTAGACTCAAGAAATGCAAAACCACTGCCACCTCATTGAGCATTTTAGAACCAGAATGAAGCATTTGATATTCTGACATGGGCATTCTTGCAATGATCCCTCCCCCACAATGTCAGTCTCTTACTGTGATACCCTGAGTTCTTAGCAACAAAGGGATGAATTGGCCACAAACGCGGTTGGCTAATGAACGTAACCCTATGGCTGCGTTCGCTGTTATTTTGGCACTAATGTGGTCTAGTAACAGATGCAACTGTAATTTGTGACTCATTTGCTACCCCATTACTGCTTAATGAAATCTAACATATCACATTAACAATACGGATAAACACTCATTCTTGATATGTGGCATTTGGCTGTTTTCATTACCACTGTAATTAACACTTGAAATATTATTTCAATAAATATTTAAAGTACTTTAAAAATGGTCAAGAGTAATCACGACACAGATAGAAAACATGGCGCTAATGTGTGAATTTCAAACCTAGAGCACCCTGGTCCCTGCAGTGTTGTTTGCAGGACACTGTCCACAAGAAAGAAACTGGTTTCAGGCACTATTGAGGCTTTACAGCATGCCAAGCTAAAGTCTTCCAGAATTAGTTCGCACTCATTAAAATGTTTAAAAGAATACAGATAAATTTACTTTGAATGCAGTGATTGGGAAATCAGATGAACACTATCATGGGGCACATTAGCATTTACTCTGCTTTATTTTTTGATCACAGAAAGTTGCACCGTGAAGCCGTTACACGAGATCTTCAACTCCAAATAGAAAGCATACCTCAGGCCAGGCACTCAAAATTAGAGAGGTTTTCAATTTTTATTCTTGCTAAGGAATATAGAGAGACATGTTATATATATGTCCCCGTGGTATAATCCTTTTTAAAGACACATTAATTTTAAGTTAGACGCTATATATGTGTACACTGACCTAATAAAACAATGCAATGAAATAACATTGTAATATGTAACCAAGGAGATGCTAAAACCTTAACTGCGTTTAAAAAGAGGTAAAATATTACATATTAAGTCTTCCACAGAGAAAAGAGAGATAAACATCAAATTTAATATTAAGTACTGCAAATCCCAAACGTTGTTTTCTGAAATACAAGTCACCACGAATTCCCATCAACAATGAAAGACATGGCCTTTTGATCAAATTAATCATTTAGTTTATGTGATCAATTTTGACAGATATTGACTTTCCAGTGTTTACCTGGAACATGTCAAAGTAGTATGTGCATGGTTAAATACCATCTGTACTGAAATGTTCAAAACATTTGTTCCTTTTGATAAGAATGCAAATCTGGAGAACTGTTGTATCAACACATAACAGCCAACGTCTGACACGGTGAATTATCACAGCTGGAATTAAATTGTTTCTGAACAGCTGCTGGCAGCACAGCTTTCATCAATGTTTGATTCAAATGTAGAGGGAAAAAAATATCCCCCAGAATGAAACATCATGTTGTCCTTACAGATGGGGTTTGTGTTCATTATCCCAAACAGCACAGCAGCCAGTGCCAAACCATATTCCTGTATCTGATCTCTCTTCTGGCTGGAAAGATGATGGCCACTGGAAAACGATTAATTGACAAAGACCTTACTTTTCGAGTCTCCACTTCCGCTCAGAATTTTTAGACATTAACTTCTTTCATATCACTGGCTCCCCTGTACCAAGATCATTTGTAAAGCCATTATTATTTTCAGTCTCTGGGGTCAAGCTAGTTCACTCTCCAATATTTGAATACATTTGGAAAATGAAGACTTTTTATTGCCCGAGCCGCAGAGGAACTATTCCATTTGGATCCATTTCATCCTTCTGTTTGTTCTTGTTTGAAAATGTTCAATCTCACACAATCTACCCTTTTAGGAGAGTGTTTTCCTGATCTAATCAAGTACCTTGAGGTGGGTTGTTTTTGTTTTAGGAAGGTACGCCAATGAGACCACACAGAGGTGGGAGGTGGCTAGTAAGGAAATAGGAGGAACAGCAGTAAGACAATACTTATCCCATGGATATCCGCAAACCAGCACAGAGGACCCAGAATCCCAGCTACACCCAGCAACAATCACATACTGGACCATGTCTATCCATAGAGTCAGACACTAAATCGTCTCTCGTTGAACATCTACTATGTGGGCATTGTGGTAGGTGGCGGGGCTCTAACAACAAAATACTCATTGCACACCACTCTGGAAGCCTAACACTGTCTGCCACACTTCCCTGAGCCACGAGACTCAGGAAGCTATCCTTAGAAAGCTAGGAAGCAAAATACTTTCTATTAAAGTTTCCAAACCAACCAGTTCTCTGCTGAGACAGTCAGGTAGGTAGGTAGGTAGGGGTGTGTGTAGGGGTGTGTGTGTGTGTGTGTGGTGTGTGTGCATGTGTGTGAGTGTGCATGTGCACACTTTCTATTACATATTTATTACTGCTTGGGCATGTCTTTTTTTCCATCAAGAGATTCACTTATGTTCCAAATGTTAACAACAGCCTGTGGACAGCGATAAAGCCTTGCTGGGTTATTTTCTTTTCCAATAGGTTTTTCTCACTTTCCTCCAAAGTTGTTACCTTGTGCCACAGGAGAGAGAGAGAGAAATCTGATACCATGCTTTTCCCTTCAAGCCTATTAAATTATCTACACAACACATAAAACACGAACAGACACAGTAAGACAGACACCTACCTCGCTGGCAGCAAAGAAGGCATTGTTTGCCTCAGCCATATTCATGTAGTTATTATTTCCAAACTGAAAAATAAATTGATTTATGTTAATGGGGAGCAAAGTAAAACCGGTAGTTGTTTATGTAATACTCAGAAGTGATTTGGAAAGAAGGCCAGGATAATGGGGCCCATGGGCCAAACTAGAAATGTGAAGCTGTGCCTACTGTCAACCAGTTCCTGTCGCCACTAGAGCACATAGCTCTGCTGTCGATAATTCTAGAAAAGAGTTGCGTTTCTCCCCATGACTGAGAGTGAAAGGAGACAATTAGAAACATTTGGCTGTCTGGTCACTGGTGTGCCATTTATTAGACTGGCATTTGTCAGAGATTGGGGAGCAAAGGTGCTCCTAAGAAAACCACTTGGCCATGTTTTAAAGCAAGTTGGAATTTTCTATCTTACTTTTCAAGAACAGGTGTCACAAGTGTGGGCAGGCTGAAAATGTGAATTAAAGGGAATACAATTCAACTTCTAGGCCTCAAATTCTACGTTCTGGTGAGTGGGGTGTGGTATGAATATAAATAAATAAGACTAAAGAATATTTCTAAAATCTCCAAGCGGAGCTTCGCGCCCTATCTAACTCTATCAGAGCTACTGAAAGCTGTACCATTTAATCTCTCCTTGTAACATTAAGTGTAAAGAGGTTTAGAAAATAAGCAGGATCCAATGAACGCAGCAATTTTTATTTCATTCCCTAACACAATGGCCCGTTCATATCACCACAAATAAGACTGTATCAGCATTTCAGACATAAGCTCTTTACTTCCAAGGACCTGTTATCAAAATGTAAAACTTGGATTTGGGCAGAAATGTATTTTTAGGTTCAAACGGTCTAGGTAGGCACATTTCATTGCTTTCAACATTCTGCTATCAGTCTGGCAATATGGGAAGGCTCTATGGGCATAATTATCTGGAGTTGTGTTATTTTCGTGATGTTTAAATGGTAAGAGAATGTCCTTGTATCAAGTATTCTATTCATTTCATTCAATGCATCAAAAGAAGCACAGGTGTGGTCTCCAAGGGGTGAAATGTATATAGTTATTTTCTAATATATTTAAAAGCTAGCAGTTACATTATAGTAAAAAGTATAATTTCCCCAAGAGATTAAGTAGGTAGATCAATGGATGGTTGAATGAATGGGTGGTTGGATGGGTGAACAGGACAGGATTAGAAAAAGGTACACAGATACTCAGATACATATGTAGATTGATAAAAGGAGAAAATAGATGTGCAGATATGGAAAACCCATGTCATCCTCCCCTCAGTATCACTTATTTCAGAGAGGCTCTCGGTCCAACAGGAAGCAGGACTGACATGCTACATGTCATCATGTCAGGAACCCAGGAACAAAGCTAGATTTACAGAAAAAACTCTAAGGGCTTTAGAGTGTTGCTAAGCTTTACAGAGGCAACATCAACCACCACCCAACACTTCAACACACATGCAAGGAGCTATCAGACAGGCTCTTTTCCAGCCCTCCTGCTCATCTGCGTGGATGTCTTTAAGCATTCTGAAAGGTGTACTCATTAGTCCTTAAAGAAGACCTTTATCTGGCTTGTCTGAAGGCATGTGATTTCAAAACATATGCATGGGTGCACAGGTTCACGAGCATGCATACACACACACATATGCACACACATGCACACACACACACACACACACACACACTTCTCCATTTTCCATGTGTTAAAAATACGTCAGAACAAAACCCCACAGGCTTCTGTTGTGCAAATTTTCATGAAATGTTCAGGCCTATAATCAAATATGACCCATATCTTAATCTATATACTTCATGTTCCAATCCTGCCCCACCCCAAAACTGCCTGGCAGCCAGTATCACAACTTTAACATTATTTAAATGTAGGCTTTGTTGGGGAATTAGAAATCCATTTAAGGCAACGAGCTCATTATCAGAGAGTATTTTTTTTAAGATTAAACTCACTTATTATCTAATAGCACCTAGAACAACAAAGGAAAATAAAATGGCCATTAAACTAAAGGCCTAAACAATTCAAAAAAAAAANCCCAAAAAACAAATTAAGTTCAGAGTGAAATAAGAACTGGGTTAGAAATCCTCTTCAGAACAGTTAGTATGCGAATGTAATTACTGAAGAAACTACAGCTAATCAGCTGTGAATTGTATCCATTAATTAGTATTTGCCCTGGAGGAATGAGAAAAATCAGTAACAACACTGGCACCCGCACAGCGCTGAGGAGCTGCACACGGCCGAGCTGCTGTGTTAGTCAAGCAGGTGGCTCCAGCGGTCCACGTAATTTGAAAAGCTCTCACCTGGAGGGGGGACTTGGAGCGGACAGAACCCTCGTTGCGTATCTCTTGTATCTGCATAAGGTCTTAATTAATGGCTTTTAATTTGGAAGCACTTGATGATCGGGAGGGAAGAGTTATAAATCATTTCAAATAGAAGCAAGTGTTTCTCTTATATGTCCTGTTTAAAAGCAGCCTCCAGACGTTGGCTGGTGGCAGGAGATTGTTTTTCTTCTGCACATGGGACTGTGGGGATGTAGTTGTACCAGCAACAAAAACAAAACAAACAAAAAAACCAAAAATTCTTTATCTGAAACCCACATTTTATTGAGTGCTGTGTATTCCTTATGGGCTACATCCAGTCATTCTAGTAGTCAGAAGGAAAGGAGTGGCCCTTTGAAATTTTGTTTTTGTTTGCTTATTTGTTTGAGACACCATCTTGCTATGGAGTCCAGGCCCTCAGAACAGTTCCTACTCATCTTGTGTCTGCCTCTTGAGTGCTTAGCCTCCAGGAGTTTGCTCCTGTGCCCCTTGTTTATTTCATGTTCAAGTGTGGTCCTCCTTCGGTTGTCTGGTGTTTAAGAACAGATCGGATTCTGAAAGGAAAAGTACTCCTTTGGGGTAGAGCGCTAATATAATGACCTAAGAACAATTAACTTTGAGTTGTGTACAATTAAATTTAGTTTATGTTCTAGAAGGCAGAGACGATGATAGAAGTATTATTTCACACACAGCCTCCAAGTTTAGGAGAAAGGGCCTTAACTGGGCTCCCCACTAACTGTGGGACTGTGTCTGGCATATTAGAAGCAGTTCAGTATTTGTTGAAAGGCTGAAAAGTTGATCCATCAAACCTGAGTAACCCATAATCACCGCTGCTCCCCAACATCACCTGTCAAATATTTTAATGGTAACTAATAATGAGTGGTACCGGTGGAAGCCTTCTGTACATATTTTTCTTTTCATTTCCCAAAGCAATCCGTTTTTTCCTAACAGCCAGCAAGACAGAGGTATTATCATACTTATTTGCTCTAGGTCAGCTGACCAAGGGTCCCAGGGGTCAAGCTACCCGCCTCAGCTGACTTGAGCGTGCATAGCTGGCATCCTCCAGCCTCACTCCCTGCATTCCTCCCATGCCAGGACCCATACACACTTGCTTGACTCTTCCACTTGATGATCAATTCAAATTTCAAACGTTAGCGTTCACTCTCTGATTCCTAGCTGGACTTTCCCAGAGGGTATTCTGCTGTTCCAAGTCAATTATGATGTTCCTCAAGGAAAGGGTTCCACAGTCCCATGTATCTCAGAAAGGGCCCCAATGCCTTTCATGAATTTAAAGGCTTTCGGTTTGTTCAATCTGCAAATAACTATACACCACCTGTTTAAGGTCTACTCTAGGCCTGGAGACACAATGCTGACACAGGCGAGGTTGTCATGGACTACTTGTTTTTTTTTAAGATGGAGCCCACAGATACCTTGCACCCTCCAGCCCACACCACCAAAAAGAAGAACAATAACCCTGTGGGCCTCTCCTTTTGTTTACCTCACAGTAACCAAGCTCTTAGGGGAGCCTTCCTGCAAAGACATTGGCAACGCCCCCAATCACACACAGAGAAGCCGATCTTAAATTTACACAGTAGCAACACCTATACATTTAAAAACCAGTCACAAGTTTCTAACATTCCCATCCTGTCACCTTAACTTGGTCCAGCTCCAAATCTCTGAGCTGACAGCCTCCACTGACATTCCTCCAAAGACCCCCTGCTCAGTCATATAAAGGTCTTCATGCAAAGACTCAAAGCAAAATATTCTAAACAAATATGATGAATGGATATCAATTACTGTGATGGGCACACGAAAACACCACCCAAGAGAACATCTCAGTCCCTATGTCTTAACAAGAACATATATGTGGGACTTTGAACCACAAGATAGGAGCACACAAGCAGTAACAGGTCCTTATTCACAATGACAAACTCCAATAGATGCTATCCCAAAGACACCACCCCTGAATACGTCATTACAAAGGAGAACCCTTTGCACATGGAACCTGTCTCATAACAGGTTCATCGAAGAACATCCCCGCTGTATTCAGAGGTGGATGTGCTTTTGCTGCAGGATGAGCAATTATGGCTTCAGCAAACACAATTTACGAAGGACATCAATTGAAAAAGAGCAGTGTGGGGTTTTGTAGAAATGCACCAAAGAACATCATGCCCATGGCCCATGTGACTGTGGGAAGTGCCACAGTAAATTAATGCAGATTGCAAACAGCTAGCAACAGGCTTGGGACAAAATAGACCTGTAGAGACAAAGCCCCATCTGTAAGCAGAAGGTGGACACTTGGGCTTGGCCAGGCTGCAGCATCATCGCCACCGAAACTATTGTGACACCCCTGTGAAGAACTGTATAGACCTCGAATAAAGCAGCATTAACAATGGAATCTCAAACAGCTAAAGGGCACAAATTTAATAGTTAAAAAAGGTAACCCTTCAAATTCTCCTCATTACTCATTGAATTGGTTAGAAGACACCATCCAGTTTGATGACTCACCCAGACATTTGTCGAGTTACTTACACAAACTATGTAGTTACCAACCATGTGTGCCAGGCCTGGCCGTGGGATGGAGGGGGCAGCAGGTGAAGGCCACTCCCTGTTGATGGCTCTGATAACTATAATCTGGGAAAGGGCTGATGACATCAAGCTGCAACCCCACTGATGACCAGAAGTCCACAGGGAAGCAAGGCTGACATGAAAAATGGGGGCGGTGCTGAGGACAGCCATGAGCAGATCCAGGGCATCCTACTAAGAAACAAAGGATGATGGGAGCACAAAGACTATCTACGGTGTCATCCAAGGTCAGGGGCCCAAAGGGAATCTGGGAAAACACTTGATCACAGGTGCGGAAGTGGTGTGTTTTACACACACACACTGTACACCCCTTAGAGTTTGAGTTCTGATCCCAGGCTAGGTTTGTGAGAATTCTTGGCCCTATGAATAAGTTATCTGACAGGATAACCTGAGGAAAGAGTGACTGATTTTGGCTCCTGGTTTCAAACCACGAGGGTTAAGATGTGGAGGAGCAGACCAGATCAAATTATCATGGTCTAGAAACACTAAGGTACAAGAGACACAGGAAGTGGCTACTCACAAGGGCCTGCCTCCAGTGTCCTGCTTCCTCCTGTTAGATCCCACTTCCTAGAGTTCCTAGACCATTCAAAGTAAACGGCACACAACAGGGTACCATGTGGGCAAAACATGAGCCCATGGGCAATACTTCCTATTCAAAGCATAAAAGCATTTGCAGTATGCTGACTAGGCGGGGATGTTTGGTAGGCTTGATGTCTTAATCGCATTTTCAATTTAGGATATTTTCAATTTAGGATATCCAAATTGAGATGTTTTTGACCTATGATATTTTCCAACATAAGTATTTACCAGCAATGAGCATCTAACTAGCTATATATATATATATATATGTTGGCTCACTTTTCTAGTTAAATTCGAGCAAACCACTTGTATCCACCTTCAATGTCTCCTTCCACGGCAGACCACCTGTGCCCACTTCCTACGTCCACCTCCATGAGACCCAGCCCTGCCAAAGTCCACTGCCTTTTGGCTGCAGGAGCCTCCTAGCAGGTTAACCCTACTCTACCAAACTTTCAACAGACACTGCCACAGAGGCCTGGGTCATCTGACCCTTGTTCAAAACTTCCCATTGGCTCAGGGGAGAGGACACATCCTTGTGATGGCTCTTGCTTCCTTCCTGGCATCAGGCCAACATTGTCATTGCTCATGTGAATTTATCCTGATGACCTCCTTGTGGTCCCAGCAACACCCCAGACCCATACCTACCTCAGGGCCTTTGCACTGACTGGTCCTTTCATCTGGATCAAATGGCCCCACAGCTTATTCATCCCCTCCTTCTGGGTCTTCTCTGGATGCCAATGTTCAATGACAATCACATTTCTGTCCAGCCTCCTTCTCCAATGCTCTTGATCCTTCTTTCCCCACTCTACCTTATCCATTAACACTTTCTCTTTCATCATCTATTTAATTATTTATTCATTTATTATGTATGCAGCATTCTGTCTGCATTCCAGAAGAGGAGACCTGATCAAATTACAGATGGTTGTGAGTCACCATATGATTGCTGGGAATTGAACTCAGGACCTCTGGAAGAACAGCCAGTGCTCTTAACCTCTGAGCCATCTCTCCAGACCCCCATTAACACTTTCAGTATTACACAGTACAGCCATCATTTTCCTCCGGCTACTAGAATATAAATTCAGTGAGGGGACCATTGTGCCCCTTTGCTACACCAAGCCCTGTTGTCAAGAAGAACAGTAAACAGTAGATGCTCAGCAGATCTGTTCTGAATGACCCAATGGACTCCTGGTGAGAAGCCACAGTTTTCTCCAAGTCCCTTGGGCCACTGCGCCAGCTCCCGAAATTCAAACAAGGAGGACCCATCACCATTGTTGTCCCCGCACAATATCTATGAACAAAAAAAGGAGAAAGAGGGAAACATACATTCTAAGAAGTAGTGCCGCAAACTCTAAAGACATCCATCTGAAGAAATGCTGTACCCGGAAAGGCACTATGGGGCGGATCTGGAACTACACTTAGCAACAACTCGGTGCATTTCTGAGAAGCTAGCAGGGAGTATTTAGAATGCTCAAAATGTAAAGAGATAATACATGCGTGCTGGGACAGAGGCGCAATCGAGGTCATCCTGGACCTGACCAACACAAGGTGAACTGAAATGCCATACTGTGCCTGTGAGTATGGACAATGACTGAGTTCACTGAACAGAAAAGATCCATGTGTTTAAAGTAAGGAAAGGTTCAGAGCTTTAGGTGGGTTGGGTGGGCTGTTGGGGATGGACCCATTGGTGGCAAAATACAGACGGCTGTGACCAGGCGCACTCAGACAGGCAGAGTGCTGAGAGAAAGGGACCATGTGATGATAAAGGTTGGAAAGGCTTCAGGTATTCAACTTAATGACTGATTCTTTTTTCTAATTTGAAATATTTTCTTTTAAAGAAATGATCTTTGGTCTAAATCAGTGTTATTCAAATTGTATAGCCAAGGACCAGAGACTAACTCAATGCCTGCCCAAGCATGCAATTACCTGACCCCACCATGGACTGACTGTATCAGATTTTAAGTCCATGAGACTCTAATGTTTTATGTTTTTCTCAGGAACTGTACAACATGCCAATATTTGCCTAGTTTGTTTTAGACTAACACTTTGAATTTAAAAAAGAAAGAGAGGGAGGGAGGGAGGAAAGAAGGAACAAACAAACAAACAAATCTCCTTTTTTCATCTTCCTCCCAACATTTTGGTTTTTGTTTGGAGATGGGATGCCAATGCATAGTTCAGACTGGCCCCAAGTCCATTCTCCTGCCTTAAGACTCTTGAATACTGGGCTAACAAGTGTGCCTCACCATGCTGGCTTTAAAGGAGATTTTCTAAGCCTCTAGAAAGATCTAAGGGAGATGCTGAGGTTACATAGTATTTTGTTGTTGTTTACAGTGATACAGGAGTTTGTCATCTCTCACTTTTCTCACTCACAGGAAAAGGTCACAGTTCTTGTGGGAGACACCCATCTAATTCTTTTTACTGTCATCACCAAGACAGCCAGAAACACCCATAGCTGTATCAAGAAGGCAATGTAAGCTCTGCTGTCAGAGTTTTAGCAAGTGGTGTGGTCACACAAGTAACAGCAAAACCTAAACATATGGACGCAACTCAAACACAGAGGCCTTTGGATTCTTATGATCTGGATGCAGTCAAGTTTGTGAATTGTACAACCATCTGGACAAGTTAACAGTGGTGGGGAAAAAGACACTT
The DNA here is from genome assembly GCA_001685075.1 of Bramus lutescens. Taxonomy (NCBI): domain Eukaryota; kingdom Metazoa; phylum Chordata; class Mammalia; order Rodentia; family Cricetidae; genus Bramus; species Bramus lutescens. Next base: position 242,072 of record LOEQ01000178.1, read on the forward strand.
GTTTAATATAAAATACATACATCTATGTATGTATATATACACACACACACACATATGTGAGCAAAGGGATGAGGGTTTCAGAATCAAGGGAGCTTTCATTCAGCCAAACTGGAGTAGTCACTGGGCTGGCTAATATACCTTCACAAATACTTCCAGAATTGAAAACTGGGAGACTAGTGTCCTCAAACACACTACGCTGAAAATGCCAACAGTAACGCAACGCGGTGAACAGGTCATTGGCACAGCCCATCTATGCGCCTCCCCTTCCTCCCCCAAAACTGAGTACTTGCTGGATGCCGGTTAATAGGACTTAAATGGGGGAATGTATTCTCTCTCTCTGCAGAGGGTAAGAAAGAAGCAACTGCTGTTTTTGGAGGAATGGCAGTGTGGCTGAGACGATGGGCAAGAAAAATAAGGCATTAACGTAAGGACCAAGTTGGCAACAAATAGTCCTCAAATATAGGGAAGAAAGAGTCAGAAAGAAATGGCTGCTCAAGAGGACAGGTCTTGAACTCAGGAAGTGGGCAGGGGGACAGAGAGCCCCAGGCAGGGATGAGTGAGGTGGGCAAAGCTGTGGACCTAATCATGCACAGGGATTGCTTAAAAATCTTTGTAGGCAAGTGAGCAGGGAGAGGGAAGACAGGCAGGGGCAAATAAAGGCCAACTGGTGTAGAAAGTCCTTCTGTATATGCGTTGTTTTTATTGGTTGATGAATAGAGATGCTGCTTTGGCCTGCAGCAGGGCAGAATAGAGCTAGGTGAGAAAAACTAAACTGAATCCTGGGAGAAAGTAGGCGGAGTCAGTGAGACACCATGTAGCCGCCACAGGAGACAGATGCCTCCATCAGAGCCCACCAAAACCTTGCTGGTAGGCCAAGAAGCTGTGCTTAACTCTGTTATTTTGAGTCTAGAATTCCTTTCCAAGCTTTCTCAGGTTTTACACGAATTTAAGTGATACACATTGGTGTGCCAATCTGTTGACAAGGTTTTACAGCCATCCAATCCCAAAGAAACACACAGAGGCCTACAATAATTATAAACTGGCTGGTCTATTAGCTCTAGCGTCTTTTTAAATAACTCTTACACCTTAAATTAAACCATTTCTATTAATCTGTGTATCTCCATGTGGCTGTGTCTTACCAGCAATGTTCTGGTGCATCTCTCCTGCGGGCAGCTACATGGTGTCTCACTGACTTTGCCTACTTTCTCTCAGCATTCAGTTTAATTTTCCCCACCTAGCTCTATTCTGCCCTGCTGCCAGCCAAAGCAGTTTCTTTATTCATTAACCAATAAAAACTAAACATATACAGAAGGACTTCCCACATCATCTCCTCTTTTCTGTTAAATAAAAAGGAAGGTTTTAACTTTAACAGAGTGAAATTACATATAACAAAACAGGTACCAAGCAAGAATTACAGTTAGAACATTTATATTTACTTTATATCTTATCATAACTAAGGAAATCTATAATTATAGCTATCTATTCTTCAACTCCATCAAAGACCCAGAAGGATATATTACCACCTAAGTTAACAGGAAGTGCATTACAAGCAACTTCCAAAACCTTAGAATTGACAGAGTCATCTTGCTGTCTGGACAGTCACCCAAAGTTCTTCTGTAATGTTGCAGCATCCATCTTCAGCCTACAAGCCCACAGTGTCCAGCAGCTTCTTGCTTTGTTTGCTGGTGGAAAGCATAGACATAGTTCCTTTAAGAGGTTTCCTGACTTGGTTTTAGCAATAAAAACTATGCAGCTTCCTGATTTGCCAGCACGAATAGCTCTGACTCTTTCAGGAGGTCTCACTATGGAGCATTTAAATTGGTCTGTGAGAAGTGTGTTACAAATTGCTTAATGGTGACACAGGCCTGCTGCGACCCTGGATCTGGGGCAGAGAGAATGGCTCTCAGAGGCAGTGAGCATGTCTCTGCCATGTTGGACTGGGTGGAGCAAGCAGGCAAGACCACAGAATGGTCCTAGCGATGCCTGCTTAGCATTTAAAAAAAAAAGTGCTCCTGGTCAAAAAAAATCATAGATACGTGTGCAATAAAGACAAATCCAGATGGGAAAGACCTCTAAATGGGTCACAGTGTTAGATAAATGTATTTATGATTGGGAGAGATAAGGCTATAAACAGTTATAAAAAATAAAACAAAGTCTTTAAAGAGACAGAGTACAGACAGTCATAGATAAAAGGAGTAAAAAAAATAAGTCACATAAAGATGATATATACAGAGAGAATCTGGACTATGTATATTATTGTGCTTTCTTTGAATTTTTGACTGTAAAGGAGCTAAGTATAGAGAGACATTTCATTGTATGGGCTGCTAAACTTAACCAACATATATATTTTAAAGGTGTCTTGACTTCAAAATTTAGGATTAAGGATATGTTGCTTTGGAAAGGAGGTTCTGCTTTTGTTTCCACAGAAGATAAGAACTTGTGAATTCCTTCCAGGCTAATGTGGTTTGATGGACCAAGATCCCCTGAAAGGTCTCCATGAACACTCCCAAAAATTACTTCATCCAGGGATGGAGAGATGGCTCAGAGGTTAAGAGCATCACCTGCTCTTCCAAAGGTCCTGAGTGCAATTTCCAGCAACCACATGGTGGCTCACAACCATCTGTAATGAGGTCTGGTGCNGGAGAGATGGCTCAGAGGTTAAGAGCATCACCTGCTCTTCCAAAGGTCCTGAGTGCAATTTCCAGCAACCACATGGTGGCTCACAACCATCTGTAATGAGGTCTGGTGCCCTCTTCTGGCCTGCAGGCGTAAACACAGACAAAATATTGTATACATAATAAATAAATATAAAAAATATTACTTCATTCAACGAAAAGCAGGAAGCAGTTTGGAAAGAACTATGCCCAAATTCTCAAATATTGTTTATAAATGTTTGTATACATTTAAAGGGGGATATGCTATAGAGATTTGCATTGGTATCAATCTTGATTTATTGATATAAATTTAAGGTCAATTTTGTTATATGTGTATTTCTGCTCTTGATTAAGATATTGTTTGTGCAGCTCATTTAAAAATGTAATGTATAATTAAGAAATATAGGTTAATAGATAATTATATATTATGCTCAATCTTGTAGTCATGTTAGTTAGGTTTTCTAGATATACAGAGATATATTTCAGTTATATCCATAATCTTCAAACCTTTGAAAGACTTAACAGAATATGGCATTTAAAATGTTTTAAGAGCTTAGGACTTTTCATGACAATGAGACACATCTGCTCCTGGCATCACCAATTACTTCAAGAGG
>LOEQ01000178.1:255537-267642 GCA_001685075.1 Bramus lutescens
GCAGCCCCTGTAACTGTCTCCAATGGCTTCCATCCTACACAAAAGTGCTTGGCTCCAATTCCTACCCATCCCATTAACAAAATCTCAGCTCTTCACATCCAGATTTCATGTGCAAACATACATGAAGTCTTCAACTGTCACCCAACTACTTCAAATTGTCTCTTCTTCCTTCACCAAGGGAAATGCCCCCCTCTGCCTCGATTCACCCTCCAGGGTCTATAGTGAGCCTCGCCATCACTTCTCACCTAATTCCCTCTGATTATCAAAATACCCCAATCCCATTCAACCTTACGTTAAAGCAGGTGAGTAGCATGGTGGCTCGTGCCTGCAATCCCAGCACTCAGGCAGCTGAGGCAAGAGGGTTCCCAGGATCCCAAAGCCAGCTTGGGCTTCACACCAAGGTTCAAGCCAGCCCTGTGCTAGTGTTAAGATCCTGTCTCAAACAAAAGAAAGGGGTAGGGGAATAAAAATGGCGGAGTCTTTCTCAAGTTCATCTCCTAACTCCTTTCCCCCAGACCAACTACTCCGTCCGTTTCCTCCATCTCTACAACCTGACTTCCCTTCCCCCCATCATGCGTCTCTTACCTGTGTCCCTGTATGTAATAATGGGTCATGGTTAGTTTCACTGGGAACCGCTCCTTAGAAAATCTCAGACACCTTCCCTTACAGCGCCATCTCAACAAAGACCCTTCCTCCTCTGACGCTTTCAATCATCTGCTTTGAAGAAATGTTTGCACTTGGACGTTGACACTCAGTGTTCTTGAAAAGCCCCTTCTATTTTTAACACAGACTCTGATAATCTACCCCACTGTGCCTCACCTACCAGCAACACTTAGCCAGCCAGTCCATGCAACTTTCAAGACACTAGGTTTCAACCTTCAACACCTCACACCCCCTCTACACACCCAGAATTTATTCCTTCCCATCTGTGGCATGTTGCTCTTAAGCAACCCATTACTATCTTTTAAATATTTCATCTAAATGGCAAGCAACCTCTTGACTCTCCTGCACATGATGTCATTCCATTTTGTCAATATCACAAAAAGACTTTGCCGATGTCACAAAAAATTCCTAGGGTTGTGGTTGGTGTCTGTCTGTTGGTTGGTTTAGTTGACTGGCTTGGTTCGTTGAGACAGGGTCTCACTACATGATCTAGGCTGGTCTTGAACTCCTAAGTCTCTTGTCTCAGTCTCCTGGGCACTGAAATTAGGCATGTGTGCCACATCCATAGGCCCTTCATTCCTTTGTAATAAACCTGATAATCCTAACTTGCCTTCAGATTAGTTTATCTTCTTCTGATCTACTGCAAGTAGAGCTGTCTTTCTGGTTATCATCTAAATAACATTTCATTATGCCTTAAGAAACGGGTAGTACTGTAAAGGCTGAGAACATAAAACCCTTTTCATCCCAAATGTGACCACTCAGTATTTTGATATTAACCTTCCCATATATGTGCCTTCCCAATCATCTCTCTCCCCATCCTCTCTCCCACTCTTTTCCCTTGCCCTCTCTCTGCAGTATAAATAATCTTAAAGATATTTATAATCTCAAAACCTTAAAATGCTTATATTCTTAGAGTAAAAGCCTGAGATGAAAGCATCAGCCGGGTATACTTTTCACAGCATTTCACAACTGTTCCTCTCAGCAGGGCCTTCTAGCTATCCAGTTGCCATGACATGGCTACAGAGTAACTGACTTTGCTTTCGTAGGGTTAGCCATCCAAACTGGAGACCTGATCATGCCCATCCCTACAACTGTAATGCAAGCCTATTGATCACAAACTTCCTTTCCTATTTGGCTGAATACCTCTTCGCAAAGGATACCACCATACCTTCCCTGCCCAGTTCATCCTGTTTATTATCAACCTCATCATCTCTACTCCCAGGGCCCTTCACTCTTGGTCCTGTGTCTTCTGTCTCTCTAACAGTCAGCTAGTGGCTCCTTGCACAGCTAAAGACTCATGACATGCTCTCAAATTTGTGTGCAAGGATGAATGCGAGTTTGCTTCTTAATATAGATATACAGTCAGAAAAGGACTTACTGTGTGCTATTTCTATCAAGAGCTCACATTTATGGAGAGCTGACTGTCAATGGATACAGCCTTGTTTACTCTTCCAGGGTTGTGACTTTATATGTATTTGCAGCATTGTAGCCTGATCTGTTTGCCCCACCCATCAACGATCAATGGTAAAAGTCACAAAGAAGTTGTATCTCTTTCTGTTTAGTATTTTGTTTCCAATATTAGACACACTGTATAAAAGGTGTATCAGTGCTAAATAAGAACTTCTTGCACAATGAACAGGTGACCCTTCCCGTCACTAACAGTGTTAGGCCATCCCTGGGGAAGAGAAGCAGAACAGAAATTCTTTGGTTGGGGTTTCACATCAAAGACCAGGACCTGACAGGTTTCAATATCCCACTATAACTTTTCTGAAGGTTTCTAGCTTCTCACAAATGAAGGAAACCATAACCATGTGCCAAGCAGTGTTCAGAGCTATGCACCATGCAACTAAAAGCAGAAGCAAGCCGTTGGTCCATGAGGATCCCAATCTGAAGGACTGATCCTTGCAACCTGACTGTCAAGTTGTTCCTGGTCTACTAAATCAAATCTCTTAAAACAAATATGCACAATGAATCTCAGTATCAAATTACTGTGCAGCATCTGGGGAAATTCTTGATGGGACTATTAGTGTGATCCTTAGAAACTACAAACAAATGTATCCCTTAGCTTCCACGTTCATGCAGAAACTAAATTTTTCTACCAATTCTGGAGCCTACAGCCAGCAGCCAATCAACGTGAAGTCACTCTCCTCCTTTGCGGTTCAGCCCAACTGGGCTCTGTGGTCAGCAGGTAACAAAAGGCCTTATCTTTAGCTCTGATTTGTGGGAAAATGAAAGCATCTTTGTTTAGCCCCCTCAACACAAGACTCTCCCAACTTCCAATTTCTTTTCATAAGTCATGAGATAGACTTGGGGGAGGGGAGAATAAAGAGGTCACCTAGCTAATTTTCTGTAAACTATTTTTTGTTAACAGTAGATCAAAACAATTTTTCTGAAGGCCAAACAGGTGGGTCTCCTCCTTGATAGTCACAGGTAGGGTCCTACCTTCCTACTCACCAGTGCAGCAAGTAGAACACCAAGTAGACAGAACCCAGCTTCTCTATGCCTACTCAACACTCAGACTTGCAGCCCACTCCAGAAGGTATCTGAAACCAATGACTTAAAACCAAGACAAGGATACCTGGGAACAGATACTGTGAAACAACCTGTGTACAATCATGGCGGCTGGAGGACTGTTGAGTTCCAGGCCAGCCTGAGCCACATAATGAGATCCTGTGTCAGAGCAATGAAACAACAGTTGGTGCAAAAGAAAGTGCAAGTGAGCAACAGTTATGAGACTGTTTAGATATGTCACTTCAGACCCTCATGCACGTGCACGCAGGACCACACCCCTGTGCACACACAAACACAGATCTACTTCCATATACACATTCACCTGCTTCCTTTCCAAAATCTAGGTCCACAGGGGAAGAGCTACAACTTTTACTTGAATTCAGCATATCCATACACAGAGCTATAAAATGGACGTAGTCATGGTGAACTCCCAGGAGAGGATGAAAAATTAATGGTTAAATAAACTGCTGATGAAAAGCAATAGAGCACATTTTATACCAAGGATCAGCCGAGGAGCACTGCCTACTGGCAAGGACAGAGACAGACATTTGGCTATCAATATTTGACAAGCCTACACACTCTCATCACTCCTCCCTAAACCCTCTTCCTCCAAGAAAATGTCCCCAATGTCTTATTGTCCCCAAACCCACAGTATTTAGAGACAAGGCCTTCTCATCCAGGCAGTCTGTCTTCACCTTTTGAAAGCAAACCTTTCCTGAAAATTCTTCCAGTCTCTCTGGAAGAAAAGTGGTGATTATTTCCCAAACCCTGGCCAGCACAAAATTAATCAGGCAGCTACCCAGTCCCCACCACACCCTTGATGTTCACTGTTAATACAGGAGACACTTCCTCACTATAATTCTCCGTGAACACCTGTTGGTTAAATGTTCATCTTTTCCAACACCGAATGGCCTGAGTTTCATACATTAGAAGAACAGAAGTTTTTCTGACTAATAATCCTACCCTACCCCACTAAGATCCATCCACCCACAATTCTAAGAATAATTTTGACTTCGCTTCTCCCAGCGCCCCAAAGAATTCCTTAACTTTGACAAAGAAATGTACTTATTACTTGTGGCAAGTATGGCCTGCTCTTTTCTGAAAGGTGGCTCTGCTTTTTCTGACGCTGGGCCTGTCCTGTCTCCAGGACCTTTGCATCTGAGCCAGGCCACGAAACTAGGTCTTGCTGAATGCTAAGTGAACATAAGGTGAATCTTACTGAGATGCTGAGAAGCAGGTGTGACCACTCTGACTTCCATTTCTTCTTCCACTCAAGCTGGGTGTGGACACTCAACAAACAATCACCGATTTAATGCCAGCACTAGGGAGGCAAGGGCAGGCAGAGCTCTCTGAGTCTGAGGTCAGCCTGACAGAGATAGTGAGTTCCGGGGCTACCTAGTGAGAGGGCTAGAGTGAGACCTGCTTCTTACTGCAGTCCTCACTCTTCACCGAGGGACTTCTCTTTGCAACACGTGAAGACCATTACAGAAAACCACAAGCCATCGAAATGCAGAACTGGAGAGCCCCACTCAACAGACACATCTCCAATAGAGATCCTGGACATCAGGCTTTGGAATCACCGCAGGGGGGTGGGGTTAAGAGCCCAAAGAACAGGGAGTTTGCTGTGAAACTGTGTCTCTTAGAAACTGCAAAGGCAATACCCATGAAGTCTCATGAGCTTGACTGCTTAAACATGACCTGGACAGGAGTGGTGCCAGTAGACAAGCTAGCGGAGAAGGGGAAAAATCTCATGAGGCCTCAGAAAAGGTCTTCCCCAGGATAGAGGGAACAATTTGTCAACCATGAAAACAGAAACACACAAGTCCAAATACCACATTATATGGACTGAGCAGGCTGTATACACACCCACAAACCAATGAAAGAAGAAGAAATGAATTTGAAAGAGAGTGAAAATAGGAAGACCTGGTTGGGGGGGGAGTGGAGAGAGAAAAGGGAAGAAATAACATAATAATATTATAATGAAAAAAAATTTAAGATCCCAGAGTAAGCAGTCGTTTCTGTGCCTCCTCACAGATAACCAGAGCAACATTCACAGCTCTGAGCACACAAACATTACACTTCCAGCACATTCCCTGGCCAAACACTGTGGGTCTCTTCACTACCAATGGTGAATCTGAGCCACTGGCCTCTGTTTACCCTATTCCACCTCTATTTCTGTAGTCATCAAGAGTTGTATACATCATAAGCCATCCTTTGCTTTCCTTGGCCTTCAAACTTCCCATCAAGTCCATTTCTCTAATTACCCACCCACCCTTCCCCTCAGCACTTAGGCGTTGGCCACGACAAGCTGCTCTCACTGGCATTTAGTGACATCACTCCCTCCATCTGCACCAATCAATATTTATTCAGCAGCCCTTACACCAGGCAGTTACCTCACCAGCCTGAATGGGGGACACTGGAGGACAGTGGTTTCCCCTTTGCATGTTATCTCAAGACAAGCCACCCACCTGGGTCCTGGGCTAGTGGGGAGAAGTGAAATAGCTTTGCAGATTAATTATCTCATTTATTATCACATTGTTCTCAGCATCCTACTGGTAGTCTTCTGTAAAGTCATTCTCGTAAATGAACAAGAAACAGACTTCTACTACATTTCTACTGCCCTCTGGACTGCAAGTTCAAGGACCAGTGTTCAGATCCCACCTATCAGCTTCCCAATCCCTCAAGGTGCAATTCCTTGATGCCTTTCCTTAAAGGATTAAAAATGGTAATGTGGTTTCCCAACAATGACCACCTAGCAGTTTGCTAGGCAAAATCAAGAAGGGACAAAGTTGTGTCTCTGGGCCCCTTTTCCAGGCCTCGGGACCCTAGCCTACAGTTGGAAAGACACGCCACAGCAATGGCAGCAGATACGGCTCTCGCAATTCACCTCACCTTGATGGTGACCCCAGAGGGGAATTTATTACCTTCCCTCCTGTGTGCAGGTATCATGCCTCCGAGAGGCTGGATAGTTGCTTGTTCAAAACTCACCTAGCACATGAACCTGTGGTAGGTCCAGGATGAAGCCAAGGTGCCTGGTGCCAGATGGTTAGCTCTTAATGACCCATGGCATAAGTGCACACCCATGCCCTTCCAGAGGACAGCTAACACACAGATACTCTCCAAATTCTTGCAGCGGGGTACTTGATCCTGAACCAAAACTCATCTAGAAATTACCCAATTTAAGTCACAAGAGGCAGAAGATTGCCTCCGACCTCCACCCAAAGCATTGAAACTATGTTTTCAATGAAAACTATGTTTTCTTTCATTTATTCATTAGAGTTTTAAGAGAAGCAATTCTGAGCATGCTGTCATCCCTCATCAATGATCAAACACGACCATCCCAAAGAGCCCCTATCCAGTTCCACTGGATGCTGCTCGTAGGGTATCAGATTCTACCTATCAATTTCGCTCATTCTTTTCTGACTAAAGACATCTCTAAAAGCCTACATAAAATGGTAACTTGGAGCTTAAAAAACATGTAAAATACCATATAATCAAGATTGTTTAAATGTATAAAACTGTCAAGCAGATTATCCTTCATGCAATTCAAATGAGCCTTTGGGAGACAGAATTAACTGAGGGCAAACAAGAGCTTAACTCTAAAAGACAAAGAGTTGGCTTCTATCAAGTTGACACTTCCAGATAAGACACTGCATTACACCAGGTTACACTCGCAATAATAATTTTTGATTGGCATATCATTTGCCACTAACTACCGCTTGGCTCTCACTGAGCACAGGCAGCATACTATAAACTGTTATGAAAGATGTCTTTGTATTGTTCAATATTTACGGAATATGTTATTTTATAAATGCTCCAGTTGGCAGAGGTAAAAAAAAAAAAGTCCCCACCAACCAAATGCAAAACAAAAAAAGCATTAAAGTATTTCAGATTAAAAATGATCCCTTTGCCTTAAAAAAAGAATTGCGTTCATAAGACAGGTGATAATTCTGTTCAGAGAAGTTCACACCCAGACTCAGTAAAGGCTCAGTGGTAAAAACAGAATTGCTTTGTTCAGCTGCACACACAGATTTCTACACCGCCTCTGTTTGTGTATCCCTGAATATCTTCTTTCAGACCCCATTTTCATGGAACGCAAAATCAATTTTCTTTTGGACAAAAAAAAAGTAAGATCTGGTCTAATGATTTTAATCTTTTAAATAAACATGAACTGAACTTGGACCACAAGCTCTTCTCTCAAGAAAAGATCTTTGTTCAGAAAGGTCTCTTTCATCATGTGAACAGCTAGGGCCAGGGACACAGTCCAACCTGGAAAACACAGCTAAAATACGCATCTACACCCATGTTCCTTTAAAAGAAACAGCTAATGTTTATACACGTACATGAACACATGCAAAACCGCAACCAAATGGTCTTGCCCCAAATGCAGACTGATGTTTACTTTAATTTTTGAAGCAAATTAGGTTCCCCAATTCAATTTTAAACAAATGGAAAATGAGAAACAGAAAACTATAACATAAAACTTTTATGGCTACTAAGCTTTAAAAAAAATAATAAAAGAAGCACACTCATGATTATGGAAGAGAGTCTCTTAGCTTCAAAAGGAGAATCATTCTAAACATCACAATCCTTCAGGACGCTCACAAACACCTCCCCGGCACGGCCCTTGCAGGCGGTTTCAGCCCTGCTAATAGTCATTGTTTGTAGCACTGTAACTAAGTACATTACCAACCAGTTGTTCAATCTATATAAATTTAAGAAACACACATTGCCAAGGAGTGACTCATACATCAGTCTATTATATGGTCCAGGGCTGACTGTATTAAACAAATCACTCTGCCTACAGCTGAAGAATAGGAGCTATATTCAGAGCAGAGGTTATTGTCTAATTTAAATCTTGGCTCGCTTCCCAGTGCTGTACAAGATTCCAATTTGTGGAAATGTTGCTCTTTGCTACTGCCAGAAAGGCTGCAGAAAACGGCATTGGGAGCCTTCCAGAAATATGTCTGCAAAATGCCAATCAACAAGTCACTGAAGATTAACAGTATGACTGTACCAAATTAATTTAAATTATAGAAACATATGGCTAAGATGTTTGCTTTGCACTTAAGACAACACCTACTTCACAAAGAGCTACGTTTGTTCCAGGGTATAAAATAATACCCTAACATCCACATTACTGCAAAATGTCAACGTCGGCTGATAAATAGGAGCTAGCTGTTCTCACTGAGGCTATCTTTTCCAATATTTAGGGTCTTAGCTTTCATATATTCTAAACATGTGGGAAAATGCTTTTTGTAACAAGGTATTCAATCCGACAAAAATACATAAAAAATAATCAACATTATTCACCTACTGAAACAATTTGCTCTTGAAAATTTTAGCTTTCTTGAGATTCACCGTCAAGCCCAAAGGACGGAGCAATCCACTCTACAATACTCTCATTCTAAAATATGATGTTAGAGTAAGAACTGAATATACAGCCAAGAGAAATTCACCAATTACATGGCCAAATCATGAAATTCAAAAGACAACACAATTTATACCCTGCCAGCTGCTCTCAATCTGTATTATATTCATGCTGCTTCCATTATTTCCATGGGACTCTTTAATACATAAAATTGCGTCATCAGCCAAAAAGGGGGGGTGATGGCACTTCGGGCAGTAGTGACACACCAGTGTGTGCTGTATTTCAACCAAGAAGGAAGGGAACTGTTTCATGTCTCTCTCCACTGCTTTTCTATTATTGCCTAGCTAATGGAAATACATCAAACAAATGTTCTACACAAGCAGTAAATATTAAAGTTGACCTATCCATCTGGGAAAAATGAGAACAATACTGCTCACTTTTAGCCCAAATATGACACTGATAAATGAAGCAATGAGATTCCATCACACTTCCAACAACCTGGGCTGGGAGCCCCTGCATGATCCTGGGCCTGGCAATTCTCTTCATTCATCTTCATTAGGCAGTCACTTGACCTGCCTCCCAACATCCCTGTCAAACTGGAACCTTCGGGGGGTTTGGTAGCCTCTAATGATGTAGCCTAAATATGCTCTTCATGTTTAAAAAAAAAAAACCCAAGGAAACAAAGTAGATGAAGGCCTTGATGAGCAAGGGAGAAAGGAACAATTCCTCTGCAAGCAAAGAGACATCAAATGTTCCTCATGATTAAAAGAGAAACCACAGCATAAAACTGGTCCACACAGCAACCCTGTTGCCACTGCGGCAGGAGGAGAAGCCTCCAGGTGTGCACACAAGTACCCAGAGCCATCAAAAGATAATTACATATTCAAACGAAGGATGTTCGCGAGGCCTTATCACAGATGTAGAAATGCCTTCTATTTCCTTCCTCAATCACAGTTTCAAGTGAGCTGGAACAAGAAAGGAGGACATTCTTCCCCGAACACAATGAGCGAGTTTCATCACATTAGCCGTTTTACATTACAGTCCCATTATTTTCTATTTCGACGGCATAATAAGAGAGGTGCTGATTTGATTATTCCATAATAGTGAAAATGAATACCAATGCAATATAAAATTGCTATTATAACACAAAGCTACTAATAGGATTCACAAGACCCCTTGGAAATTAGGTTTTACAACTATGATCACAGGGGTAAAATTAGAAATCCAGGAAGCAACAGAAGGGAATTAGGTGTTTCACACCAGAGTCCCTGTGATTCAGACAGCTGCTAGAATGAAGCCAGGCAGCATTTACTTTAAAATGACCTGCAAAACCCAGACCTTGTGAATTACTAGCGAGACATCCCTTCAAGATATGTTTCGAGGTACCTGCAATGTTAAGTAAAGCATTGTTGAAGTGTTGCATTAATGCAAGATTTACTGATTTCCAAACAAAACCATAAATGAGCTGGCGGTGGGGAGAGTATGAAGAATTCAATTGTTAAGGGCCAGACGGAGTCTACAGATCAACAGCAAACAAAATGAGAAATAAAATGCCTGAGGATTTGGAAGGAAAGTGTCTCGCATCCCTCGTCTCAAATAACAAGGATGCTAAGTCACCTTGTGATTATTTCAATCTCCTCCCCAGGAGTCTGCAGGATCCATGACCCACCTCGGGGTATTTTCAGCTGGCAGAACAGTGCACACCTGAGCTCTGCACTTATACCCGCAAGAACACATGCTTTCCCCATGGCTTCAACCAACACATCCCTGTCCCAACAGGTAGAGGGGAGTGGGGCAGGGGCTAAGTCCACAACCACCTCAGATAATGGCAAAGATGAACTGCCTTTTCCAAAGGCTGTGTCCAAGGCTGTCCCCTCCATCACGTTCTGAGAGTGACCAATCTGAAACAGCAGGAAACAATGCCAAGCAACCACCTCTAGCCTTGAACACTAGACCCACCAGCCTAAAGTGACAGCTGTGATGGTCTGTGTCCAGCACGAGACAAACAGTACACGCATGTTGACTCTCAGCCATCCACCTGTGCAGAGACAGAGCCCTCTACGACCAGCAAAGGAACGGCTGATCATGGCTGTCTCTTCCAAACAAAATTCTGCCAAATTTTACAGAGTTTAACACCGAACTTACTAGTGTTTACTAAGTAAGAGAAGTCAGACATCATCATTTACCTTTCGTATACACATTTCTTTCTTGCATGCATGCACCTTCATTATTGGAGAAGGTGGTATTGTGTGTCCATTTTGAGAGTACGAATGAGGCAGTTTTGTCCTGAACACATCAGCTCAGCACAGATGTTGTCTCCTGGCACAGACTTACAATAACCATGACTCCTCTGATTGACAGTTACTGGGGCCACTTCATCAGCAGTCTATCATGTAAGCCAAGAGCACCACACTGACGCTTCCCAGAGACGTTTGAAATGTTTCAAAACTCTGCCCTCTTTCTCAAGCTGGGTACCACAGGGGTTCTTCTAAGAGCAATGAACGTCTGAAATCCTAGTTCTGTCAGGGCTGGTCTACAAAACCCTCCAACTCCTGTTGTGTTTTGCTTTCTCCCTTCTCTTTCTGAATAATGCAAATGTCAACATAATGAGGAAGAAGATGATAACATATTATCTATTAAGTAGCTTCTAGGCAGTGGGCATTATCCTAATCATTTCCCATTAATCACCCCTTATGTCCTTGAGAAGAACTTTATGAGGTAGAAACTATGATATTTTATAAAACCTATGACTCCAAAGATCCTAAGATAGAACTCAACTTCAGCATGTTAAACTATGAAAATCCATGTGCCCAAGTAAATGAAACACAGTATTGCTTTTACCAGCCCTGTCTACAACTATGGAATCAATGTCCAGATGGCTTAAATAACTAACTTGTCCACAGTTATGAACAAGAGAGCCTGCATCCAAATTAAGAATGATTCTGGCTGAGCAGTGGTGGCACATGCCTTTAATCCCAGTATTTCGGAGGCAGAGGTAGATGGATCTCTGAGTTCAAGGCCAACCTGGTCTACAAGAGCTAGTTCCAGGACAGCCTGGGCTGTTACACAGAGAAACGCTGTCTCGAAAAACAAAAACAAAACAAAACAAAATGATTCTGAAGTCTTAAACTTAACCAAGTCGTCTTCATAATGTTCACTACTGTGATGGTTTGAACAGGAACTGCCTCCACAGACTCATGAGCTTGAATGCTGGGCCTCTAGGGAACGGCATGATTAGGAGGTGTGGCCTTGCTGGACTAGATGTACCCCTGTTGGAAAAAGTGTGTCACTGTGGGGTTGGGCTTTGAGGTCTCATATATGCTCAAATTATGCCCAGTGTGGGACAGTTCACTTCCTGTTGCCTGAGGATCAAGATCTAGAACTCTCAGCTCCTTTCTCAGCACCACATCTGCTCCTTTTTCAGCACCACATCTGCGTGCATGCTATGCTTCTCGTCATGATAATGGGCTAAACCTCTGAGACTGTAAGCAAGCCTAATTAAATATTTTTTTAAAAAAATATTTATTTATTTACTTATTATGTATACAATATTCTGTCTG
>LOEQ01000178.1:276865-288855 GCA_001685075.1 Bramus lutescens
CCCCACACAGACACTCACACACACACACACCCCCCACATCCCACAGACACTGACACACACATACACCACACCCCCATGCACACACTCTCACACACACACACCCTCACACACACACTCACCACATCCCACAGACACTGACACACACATACACCACACCCCCATACACACTCACTCTGTCACACACACAGACACACATACACCACACCCCCATGCACACACTCTCTCTCTCACACACACACAGACACACACACACATACCATGCACACATGCACGCAGGGGGAGAATGAAACACAGTATGAGGACACATAAGCCCAACTCAGAAGCAAAAGAAGACTGTTTATGCATCGGGTATTTCATAACGGAATATTGGGAGTATTTCCAGAAATCGTGATCATTGTGATATTCTTTCAAGCCAGGATAAACTTTCTGAAGATTCCTCTCTGTGTGTTTCTCATGTAAGCGTCAAATATGTGCAGTGTTTATGTGAACTGCCTCTGTGACTATGTTGGAAGCAAAGGCTCCAAGTCAAGCTATTTATATGGCTTCCTCGCTGGTGTGAACACTCATTGCTGCAGCTTTATTACAAAGAACAGCTAAAAGACTTTTTCCAAGCTAAGAAAAATAAGGGCTATAATAAGGTATCTTCCATTCGCGGGTAAAAAATACTCCTTCTAGAGAACATAATATAATTAGCTTCTATTCCAAGTCCGTCAGTGTGCACTGTTAACCTCTGACAACTATCCTCGAACCTTCTAATTAGTATGTTATCTTTAGTGCAATTAATAACTTGTACCTAATGTTATAGGCAAATTAAAGTTTTCCCACTAAAACTAAATTCTTCACCGTAGTTCTAAGTGTTTTGCCGTTTAAATGAAATTTTAACATTCAGACCTCTTGTTCCAGTTTTTCCAAGGCTAGACAGCTTAGCACTATCAACGTTCTTTCAAATATTTTACCTAAGACAGAGAATCTCATACTAAATTCAATTTCACACTTGCCAATCACACACGCCCACACACAGTTACTCCAGATACTGTGGCCTAATGTGGATGCATGTGTATGTGTGAGTGTGCACACACAATGCTTAAATGCATATAATTATATTAGCTGCAAGACATTGGTTACAACAAACTTTCAGCACACCAACTTAAATATATTAAACCTAATGGCTAATAGTCAGAGATCTACTAACGTAATTAACCGGGAATCTAAGATCCACAGCAATGTCCCCAAGCCAGCGCAATAATGGCCAGGACCCGTGGTATTCAAGAGATGAGTCTAAAAGCCCTTGGGACTACCCTCCCACAAACCCATAGATATTCCTACTTGTTAGGCTGAAAGTGGTTTTTCTAAACACAAGATCTTGCATATTCTTTCAATTCCTGCAGATATGGCCATCCCTTGTTCCTTAAAAAAAAAATATGGTTGCAAATTACCAAGGAAAGACGAAAGCTTTTGCATAGCACCATCTGCATAAATGATGCTACTTAGGTATAAAAAAACCAAAGTGTTTTGTTTTTTCTTCTCCCTCCTATGACAACCTCAGAATATTTACATCAATAACGTAATTACATTAATGTAATGGACAAGAGGTAGAGACTAGAGAAGAAGACTCAACATAAAGTTTATGGTCGTAGGGAGCCAGAGTTAATGAAGGAATACACATATATGTATTACAACAACATAAATAGAGATTTGGGGTTGCTGGACTTAAATGTAAAATAGCTATTTGAATTTATGACCTAATATCTAGACACGCCTAATGATACATATATCCCTTTTCTAATTCTTTACCTGAAATGGCTTGACAAGAAGCCATTTCTTTCATCTAGACTTCTTTGAAAAGGACTCCTAGCAGCCAATTGTTTTATTCTGTCTGACTTTAATTCTATTCTCTAGTAAAAGGAATTGGGCCTCCTGGGAAAATCACTGATTCCATGTGTAGAGATGAGAAGGAAAAAAAAAAAAAACAAGATCTGCAAGAATGCATGAGAGTCTCAGAAAACAAACATGCTGGAAGGAATGGCTGGAGAGTGACCCTAAGAACACCAAAGAACATGATTCAGGACCCACACACACACGGGCTGTACTGGGACTAAGTATCCCCAGAAGGGCCCCAGTTATAATCTACATGGACCAGCACAGCCTATGGAAGGCTGGGGGCAATACAAAGATAGAAACTGTATGGTATGTTTTCTACAAAAGCATCCATGATACAGAAGAAGAGTGAGTGCAAAGAGGACACTCAAAGCACACATTATCAAAGGCAAGGTGCTCAGATTTGGGCGTTCCTGATCTCCTGTGTTTCTTTATGAAGAACAGGCTTGCACTGCTGGTCCTACTGTGTGTAGTAAAAATAAACACAGGGAACTCGAACCCAAAGAGGTCCAGTGAAGTAAGAAGATGTGAAGCATGGCCCTATGGCCTCAGGAAGTTTGACAACTCTAATCATTTAGAGTTCAGTGTGTTTGAAAACAAACTACTTTCGTGTGAAAGCATTTCTGTCCTAACAATTTCAGAGAATTCTAAATTCACACCAAAAGAGTGAAAGGTGACTGACAAGTGACAGTCATGAATTTGGACCTCCTGAGAGGTGGGCCCCCAGTGGAAAAGTGAGCTTCCAATGAGATGCCCCAGGTTCCAGCACCAGTCTGCCCAGTCCCTAATGTTAAACGATGATAGCCCTGGTTCTCTCTCTACCCAAGGGCAGGGTGATGAACGGTCTGTGGTTTGCATTTGCTTGACTGTGTTTGACAATTCATCTCTGACCACACAACATGCATCTGCCCACAGAAAGAGCAAGATGCTTCTTACATGCACCCTACAGAAATCGGGGTACATTCTAGAGAAGACACATAAATGACCCAAGTTGATTTTGTTTGAGCTGAGTCGAAATGATAAAAAGAACTGTCCCAGAAACAGTTGCCACAGTACCAAGAGGTTTCTATAGAGAAAAGAAGGAAGCTGGTGGATTGAATATTCACCAGGCTTCCAAGGATTGCAACCCAAATGCAGAACTTCAAAGATGTCCCACCAATCTGAGCCTCTATCTTCAAGTTAACCACACACATCATACTGCTCAACACATCCACTCAGCACAAATGCCAACTGTAGGTCCACATTCCAGCTACTACTGTGTGTGCCCGTATGCACCCAAAAAACTTCAACCCATGCCTTGATGAGTCAGGACAGCTGAAGGTAGAACATAAGAGTTCAGGTAAAGGAATTAAGATTACATGACTATAAAGATGACTTGGTGGGTAAGACACTCTTGACAACACTTCCCAGGGAACGTTGCACCTTTGAAATGAGACACAGAAAACAGCATGCTAGCCTTACAAAAGAAGAGGCTACAAATAACATTCCCCCCAGAAGGAAGTTCTGAGTCAGGACTATGCTGTCTTGTTAAATTTAAAAAACAAAGTGGGGGGGGGCAGGTAGGTGGAAGGAGGGCGTGGAAGAGGTATACAAGCAAGTAAGCAGTTAAGATGGCTTCTCCAAGGTGAATACCAGAGAATGTTTAAGAGGACCAGTGAAGGATGGAAGGGGCTGAAGAATACAGTACAAGGTGAGTCCCATTCATTCTTGGCACAGGCCTGCACAGCTAAGACCAACACTGTCCTCCATGCAACAGATGATGAGAAACCAACAATTAATAATTCCCTATGCTCCGCATGGTTCAACTGCAGTGAGGGAGGGACTATTTCTGTATATTTAATGTATAGACATTTCTAGGGCCTGTCCCACACTTCCCAAACATTCAAATAACTGGAACTTTCCAAGGGTAACGACATGAGTTAAAATGTACAAGAATACAGTTGAAATGGGAGCGGAAAAATGCATGGAAAACTGAAGCTTCTAGTAGTCACCGTGGGATGATCTGTGAAAGGTTCCCCAACCCAGACCATGTCTGCCCCAGTTAAGGTTAGCTCCTACTACAGGAAATGTGGACGTCTGGGGACTACTCTGAAACTACAATTTCCCTCCAGTCCACTGACTACAGGTAGGGGATGGGATGTTCCATCTGCAGGGCAAGCACCTAAAACACAGACTTTGAAATACGAGGAGGTTCACAACTCAGATCCTTTGACTCCTTACAAAATGCAAACCATTGTGGAAACTCTTACAGCTACACAGTCATGATTTGTTGTTCATGTCATCCCTCAGCAAGGAGTGTAAAACAGGACAGGAAGCCCACTTTAGAGCATTTGCCCACACGTGTCTGGGCACATTGAGAACACGACAAGCTAAACATCTGAAGGGAAAAGGCAAATCTAGCCAGCAAACATGATTTACCACTACAGAAAAAAAAAAAAAAGGAAATGAGACTTCGCACATGTTTTCAGGTGTTCATCTAACCTCATCATGGCCTCAGGCTGGTATTGCCAGGCAGGTTTAGGTTAAGTGGGGAGAGCCGCGCGTGCCCTTGTCCTTGGTCCTGAAGACTGTATTTACTTAGATAGCTTGAGAGCCGACATTCAGTGAGTTCTTGATCTGAATTTTCCAGCCTTCCGCACTGCTTTGAGTTTCTGGTGTGGTTTTGTTAGCATGGAACAGAGCATCCTGTGAGACTTTTTATGAGTTAGATAACTAGCTGCGTGAACGTTTCAATAATTTTTTTCTTGTGTCACACAAATATTTTCCCCTCTCTCTCCTGGAGTTTCTTGTCCTCCCTGATGATACATTTCAGTTTGAAGGTAATAGTCATTATTATTGAATTACTCAGTTGTTGAGTGCAGTATCAGATGCAAGAGGGCTTTCTGATGACCCTAAGAAACATGTGAAGATCAGTGACCCTGCTCCTCTGTCTGAAACAGGTCAGCCAGAAGAAGAGCATAAGACAGTTTTCCCCACCACCCTTCTGACTTCCTTTCTGTGGGTACTGAGGGGACCTACAGCAATAGACACTAGCTTTTGTTCTGTTTCCACTGGCATGGAGCAACATCAATTCTTCTTATAAATTATCAGCATCTTTCTTATGGCCACAGTCAAACTTCTCGACCTGGAGTTAACTTCTAATAATAGGATCACTAACAACAGGGTTTCCCCTTTTCCTTGCCATTTAAAATCTGTATTAAAAAAAACCTTGCTTTTAAAAACTTTTGATTGATTATACACATACACACATTTTACATATAATTCAAACACATAGATTTAAAATGAAAGAACTCTCATTGATTACATATTTCAGATCTGAAAGGGTACGCTCATCTAGTCCAAAGTCTTGATAAAAAAGGTCAGATTATTCCAATTTCACAAGGATGAATGTCCATCAACAAAAAATTAGCATTATGACACTTAGACTTAAAACCATCTTATTTAATATTTTTAACTATCAAGTTTGAGGAGCTATGTTTGCATACTACTGTAGTTCTAACTATCTGGACATCGAAGTAGGCCCTCATCACTGTAGACTCCAGTTAGCTATGTGGAAGACAAATCACAGTGTTTCCTTCAAACACAAACAGATACAAATGCAAACCTTTAATTAACTACAAGTGAAAGGAAGTGGATTGATGACCTCAATGTACTTAGAAAGATCTAGCTCATGCAATGAGAATAGCGAAGGAGAAAAACTGCCAATAGCAATGAATTTCAACAAATCTTTTTCACTACAAATGATGTAAAGTCTTATTCAACCCTAAATCCCTCACACCTCGTCTTAACAAGAACAGTACCAAATATTAAAATATTTGAAAGTAAAACATATATGCTACCTACTAAAAGCTTGATGGCCTACATAAGCACTTAGATAGCAATGGATTTAGTTTGGTTGACTTATGATAAAGGCGTATCGGGAACAGAGGATCAAGAGTAAAAGAACCCAAGGAAATGGTGATGATGGAAACGCCTTCCCAAACTGTGCGCTCCAAAGTGACAAATTGTAATGTAGGTAAATTACAACCAATGTACTGAGCTCCTCTTCCCACCACAGAATTCGAATGTACTGAGTAACGGCTAGGGAGCATCAAAACCCAGCATACTATGAAGTGTTCACAAAGCAATGCTCCAAAACCTACACACCATGGAGATATCGAGATGGCTACTTTGGCAGAGGACCTGGTTCTGCCCCCAGAACCCACATGGCAGCTAACAACTGTCTGCAACTCCAGTTTCAGGGGATCCGATGCTCTTTGCTGACAAAGGGCACAAACATGGTACACATACATACATATATATATATACTCATACACAGAAAATGAATACTAACTCTTAAAAAACCACATACCACAAAGTATTAGGGAAAATAAGTACACTATTCCAATTTGGGGCTGGAGAGATGGCTCAGTAGTTGAGAGCACTGACTGCTCTTCCACAGGACCTGGATTATATTCCCAGCACCCACGTGACAGCTCAAAATCACCTATAACAGCAGTTACATGGAGTCCACTGTCTTCTTAGGCTTCTCAGGCACAGAGAATCATTCAGTTCACATGCATACGTTTAGGCGCCACACCCATACACATGAAACAATAATTTATTAAAGAATCCAGTCTGACACCATTAAATAGGACAAAAAACAGATTTGGCACCCCACCACACTACGAGTTACCAATTCTCCATCGGATTTAGACTAGTACTGGAGGGACTTCCAGGCCTGTCTTAGCTTATCACCTCTAGACACCACCACCCAAACATGCCCTTGGTTTCTGGACACCTTGGCTTGGTCCAGCTTGGCACACATATTCTTTTAACTGAAAAGGAGAGGTGGCCTCCCCATCCATGCCTCTGTCTCTACAGCAGAGGCAAGCAAAGCAACCAGGGCCAGAGGAGGAGTGCAGGGTGTGTGGTGTCCCCACATTTTCCTCCCGCCACATCCTCCTCCTGGTGGTGGCCAGCTTACCCCAACCTATAAATAGAGCAGGGAAAATGACTAAGATTTCTACTCTTAACAGAATTTTTAAATTATGAAGGAGGAACTGTCAATGTTGTATACACTCCAAAAGAACAGACTATGTGTCTCTTTTTATATTTTTATTTGCGCATACATGTGAGGCTCCATGAGCACATGTGTACCACATGTGTACGGGATTGGATGCCTCTTACCTCTGAGCTCAATATTAAATCCTAACTGACCTCTGATGTGCCATCCTATCAAATCATGTAACAAATTGAAACCACCGAGACCTGACCACACACAACACTGGGAAAGGATGAAGCAAAACACAAGAGTAAGAACAAATGGTGGTTTAAAATTAGGAACTTGTTTAAGAATATCAAAACATTCCTTCAGGCCACCAATAGCCCTTCTCCCAAAACCCTAACCAAAATACACATGGACTTCGGCATAAAAAAAAAATTCTTGCACACAGAATAATACACGTGCCTCCAATTTGGTTTAATAAAAAGTAGGACAAAGCAGGAAAGCAGGTGCCTGCGCAGATGGAGTATGCTAAACACATGTAACACTTCTGATAATGTTGAACCACCCCCTTTTTGGAATTTAAAACATTCCTTAAAACCTGCATTTTCAAACATTGCTAAATATTTGGAGTCTAAAAAGATGACATTCATTATTTTGCACAGTAACACATCTTCAAACATTCCAGGCTAGTTTTTGAAGGACTGCAATTGATATCTTTTCCATATATACTTAACCTCCTACAGATTTATTTGATTCTCAATAATTACTGCTCTCTGGTAAAAGGCATATGTTATTACAGTACGCTGCGCTCCCACAAGCTGTCCATTCAGTGTATTTTAATAAATCTCTGCCAGAGCTGTATAAATTTGATCCTGTTTAAATTTAATAAGGATCAGAATATATCAAAGCGCAAATACCCATGGGAGAAATAGATATTTTGCATAGTTATTGAATGGCCTATTCAGGGTTACAATATGTAAGACCCAGACCATCAACCTTGAATTAAAAAGAGAGATTAATGTGTTCAAAGCCAGCTACTTGTTAAGTAACATATGAAATTAGTATTTAATAAAACATTTTCTCTACATTGCGGCTAATGGCATCTGTCCTAACAAAGTCACAATATCAGTATTATTCTCATACACAATTTCAATATTTACAAGAATTGTCAGCAACATATCTTAAATGTCTACATTAATTTTGTTAAAATGTAATACTACACGGAAGGAGGACGAAGAGCACCCCAGAGTAAGGCTGGAGTGGGGGGATTAATGTGCATTTGAGCAAGACAAATAATAAGACTAAATAAATACTTCGCTTGATTTATTTCTCCAACAACAATGAACTGCTTCCTCCAAACATTCCCTTTCTGAGAAGATGACATTTTTGATTTGAGTATGACGTCAATGATCTAAATTAATGGTCTATGGTTGGACAAATTCTTTTGATTTTTTTCTCCCAAAATTTACACTTGAGTGTGAACACCAAGGACGGTGACTAATTATCCTGGATTTAGAGGCTGAGGGAAGGTACAGAAGGGCATGATGTCGGTCACCGGGAAATCCTTCCTCATAGAGAGGATGAATTATGGGGCAGCTATTACACCAAGAAGATCAAAGGGGCTTGTCTCAGCCAAAGCATATAAAAACAACCTTCTTAAGTCCTGGCTGTACCGGGCAGACAGATGGGACTAAACTATCCTCTCTTATCTGCAAATATTTGGAGACCACAAATTTTTAAAGCCTATCATACCTACATTAGCCGATGATGTCACATTCAAATCTACAACTACCAATTTCCCAACCACTTTCATCTTATTGAAACTAGAGGCATAATGGCTAGTCCATTCATCAAACAAACAGATAAAGAGACACTGTCGGGTGGCCCACCGGGATGCATTAACCAGCTTACCAAAGGATTAGGTCCCACTATCAGATAGGTGGCTATCTGGTAATGAGGACACTGACCAGCATGCTTGGCTCCCTGAGCTAGGCAGGCCCCAATCACACCTCACTGGATCTTCTATGCATATCCTCCCTCCCTCCGCCAGAAGGAGCGAAAGAAGTAAATTCTAGCTGCACAAAAGATGAGGGAGATGGTTGAGGAACCACCCTCCTCTCACAGCGAGACGTGGTTCTTACAGGGAAGAAGTGGCACAGTGGGGCACAGAAGCAATGGACCAATAAAGCAAGGAGTCTGCAACACAGACGAAGACAGAGTGTGTCCAGTGTGCCCAAAGCTATGAAGACTGGAAGCAAAGCCCTGGTAAACACAACCCAACTATGGAATGCACACCCATGAGAGTAAGTAGTGCAGTGAAAGTTCCTGATACAATTTCTAAACATACTTTTAGCCAACTAGCTCTTAATTGAATCCCTTTGATTTTACAGCGAAATAGTGAGCTTTATTGTGCTATCACTGTTCTGAGAAACTATTTCTAAAAAGATGCCAGGCAGCAGGGTTGTCCCTTATCATACCCAGGACAAAAAGTGTTGCCTCTCAAACACCAATGCAAGGACTCCTGGCAGTTACCAGTGAGCAGGAGCCGAGAAACTGTTCTGAACCGTGTTTGCTCTGCTTCTGTTCTTATGCGGCTCTTCCTTCAGATCAGTGCCCGTCAGGTTCAGTGGCTGACAGACCACCTGCATGGAGTTGATCACTGAAAGCAGGCCCACACTCTTCTTTACACAAAAACATGGAGCCAGATGTTTTGCCCTTGAGAGATTTCAGGATGAGAAGAAGTAACACAGGAGCATGAGCCAACCTCGTATAATCTCTCTAGCTGATGCTTTTGCAGCAAAATGTCTAAATGCTAACACACAAAACCAAAAATAGTCACAAAGGCTGGCAGAGATGGCTCAGTAGATAAAAATTTTGCCACACAAGCGCAATGACTTAAGTTCGATTCCCTGAGTGCACACAAAGGCAAAAAGAGGAAAGAGACTCTGCAGAGTCGCTTTCTGACCTCTACATGCATGGCATGGCATGTGTACTCCACCCACACATACATTACATGCTTACACAATACTAATGGACAAATTATTATTTTTTTTAAATTGTTTTTACTGCAAACGTGATGCTATGGACTTTTTTCTTCAAAGCATTTATAATGTTAAAAAGATATTTTATAAAGGCCTTTTTTCTCTTTAACTCAGCCACATGAATCAAAACAATTGTGCATTTTTACTCAGAAAAGGAAAGTTCGTACCGTGAAATGGAAAACCAATATGGCAAAGGCAATGTGGTTTATTTAATTCTAGCAAACCAGCAGCTGCAGCGGGGACTGGAGCTGAGACCTGCATATGCTCCCCACCCCCTCTCTCTGTAGCAAAACCACTCTGCTAAAAAGGGAGATTAGCGAGTTGGTAGGTGATAAAGACACGTTAGCACCAAACAGATCTTCTCACTGGTGTAGTAAGAGGCTGGAAGGGAAATGAAAAGTTGTCTGTGTGACTCGGTATGGTTTTAAAAACACACTGTATTTCAAATCCAAGCCAGGCCCTACTGACAGCAGAAACCTAGTACTGCCTAGCGTCTTCCAGTTCTACACTGCTTATCAGAGCCCCCGTTTCTCTGCTGGATATTTGGAAGCACACAGATGCCATCTGTGTTTGGTTGGAGGAAGATGTACCAATGGTGTAAGACCACGAGCCTCTAGGATATGTTTCATCGTATATGTAGTCTATTTATGATTTGGATGTGGTTAGTTCTCACTGAACTTATATTCAGGTATGAGTGTCAGAGTCAAGGTGTTGGTAGGAAAGGCCATTGAAATGTGATTAGGTCATAAGGGCTCTAAGTCCTCAGGTGGGTTAGTATCTTTCTTGTAAGACTGGATTCCTTCCTACAGAAGTAACTAGTTCTTACTCAGCAAGCCAATCACCACCCCTCCTGGTCACGTGCTCACTTCCTCCCACACTCACTTCCCTTCCATTCCCTGATAGGAGCTGAAGCAGCAATGCAGCCTTCCCTGGGAGCAACTGTTCCATCTTTGCTCAGTCAAACTACTGAAACCATGGCAAGGCGTGTTTCCACCTAAGTCATCCAGTCTTGGATGTTCTATTGTAACGACAGAAATCAACTAAGGCAAGAGCCACGAACTCACTGTCTTGCCTTTGTCTAGGTATGCTAACTTCACCATTATAGCTAGAGCATGTGAGCGTGGAGGTCAAGTACCTACACAAGTTCCAACGGGTACAACAGGTTCCTCAGGGAACCCTGGTCCCCTCAGATGTCTCTGGATGGGTCAGGACACTGAGACTCAAGCTGTGGGACAGCATGGCAGCACCAGCACCCCCCGGGAAGTTGTAGGAAGTGTCAGTTCTTGACTCTACCCAGATCTACAGAATCAGAAACTCAATGTCCCCAGCTGCTGTCATCTAGCTTTAGCAACCCCTCTGAGATTCTGGAAGCTCCAAGAAGAGCCTAGATTAGAGGCACATTGGGGTACAACCTGTGGAACGAGCCTAATGGCTGTAAAGCCATAACCTACTCAATCATTTGGGTGTCTTCATATAAACATAGTCAGGACTCTATTTTCTCATTTGTTAACTGGGACATTCATAGTTGTTGAGGATTAAATTTATTAATACATACAAAGTACTTACAAGAGTTCCTAGAGACATTCTACAATACTAATAGCATTTCATCTAACTTAACTGAAGCATTTACCTTCTTTGTTGAGTGCTTAACATAAGCCTCATAGGCCTTATCTCCTAATGAGTCAGAATCCTGGGTTTACTTCAACCCATGTAGGCAAATGGGCCACTGGTCATATGCAATCCTCAGAATTTCCAGTTAGAGCCAACAATTTTTAAAATATTATCTGGGCATAGTAGTGTACACCTGTAATGCAAGCATATGGTGAAATGGAGGCCAGAGGATGAGGAGTTAGGGCCAGAATCCACTACACAGTGAGTTCAAAGCCAGACTGGGCTATATGAGACCCTGTCTAAAAACAGAAACAGCAATAAATATGAAAAATATAATAGCAATCAAAATACCTGGTTCCCACTTTGCAAAGAAGCTCATTATCTCAGGAAGTGAACAACTCAAAGACTTCAGGAAGTCCCTGAAACTTACCAGATTCACTAAGACCTTCCCTTTCCAAGTGTTTAGGAGCAGG
>LOEQ01000178.1:296386-307773 GCA_001685075.1 Bramus lutescens
GCTTCTGGAATTCTGTTATCTGGACACGTGGACACAACATACCTTCTTCACACCACTGCTATTTCTTAAAACAGACTTTTAAAAAATATGGTCTGGCAAGCAGAGATGTCAAGATAATCATTTCTGATAAGAGACTGAAGGACATAAATTCTATGGCAATAATCACATGATGGCAAAATCTGTCATCAGAAAAAAAGTTCTCAGAACATTGAATTCTAGTGGATTGGAAATTCTGGTTAGTGGCTGTAATCAACCAATGAAATCTCATTTGTTATCAAATGAATTTAACACTGTTGAACTAACCTCATTTTAACAGGCAAAGTCTTCCAAACTTCCTCTCAGCAACTAGATGCCACTCTTTGTCATTTTCTAGATCTTTATCATCCATCACTTCCTTTCGGTCCTCCCATTAACCCAACAGATTTTCTTCCTCTTTGACTTGAGGTCCATCTACCTTGTCCCTACCTTGAACTTCCTCAAGCTCCATCCACCCTCATGGGCATGCAGGCTTTATTCGGCACATGCAGCATAGGGAATGCTGACTGCTACCTGCCATTTGCATTTTCTGGAAGCTCTAGCATTGTCAAGGTACCTGAAGAAGAGAAGCCAGATGCCCAATGCAGTGTCATTATGACCACAATGTTTTCCAAAAATCTGTGGTTGATAAGCCATAAAACCCGGCAGCTACTGGTATATGATACGTCCCCACTGATAGTCAGAAACTTAAGACAAAGCCAAGAATGGAGAAGAC
This sequence comes from Bramus lutescens, assembly GCA_001685075.1. Taxonomy (NCBI): domain Eukaryota; kingdom Metazoa; phylum Chordata; class Mammalia; order Rodentia; family Cricetidae; genus Bramus; species Bramus lutescens. The sequence continues at coordinate 297,138 of LOEQ01000178.1, forward strand.
ATTTGAAAAAAAATTACTAACACAGATGGAGCAAGAAAATTACTTTCTGTAAATAAATGGACTTGTAGGCAGAAGGATATTAGCTATTTAAAGTTAATATTTTCAAAATCAACAAGATGTCTGAGCAAGGTGGAAATTATAAAGACAGGTACACCTAGCTTGTGGTGATGAAATGGCACCAACTGTGACCAAAATGACTCAAAGAGGTAAGAAAATTCACCAGCATCTTGCTGAGGAATTTGAGACAGGCTTACTGTGGTAAGTTTGATGTTAAACATGTAACCTCTGCAATGACGAGTTGAAGACACAGCAGGTTACCATGTTAGCCAATGTTCTCTGTAGCTATTATGCAAATGCAGTACATAAGTAAATGCTTAAAAACATGGTAGTTATAAATGTACTAAAAAACTGTTATACACCACAGCAATGTCCAGTTGCCACATGTAACAAGGTACAAAGTAAATCAATATGGAAAGATGTTGAATATATAATACCACTGGTAGGAAATACTGAAGGATGCAACTTAGAGGAAACATTGCTATGAACAATGTGGCACTAGGAGTGTTTCTAGAACAATGACAGCCTAGACTATCCTTGTAATGTCACATGACAAGTAGAACACAGGTTTAGTTGGAGGAAGAGGGAGGAGGAAGAGGGAGGAGGGAGGGAGGGAGGGAGAGANAGGGAATTCAGTGTAAAGAGGCAGAAAGGAATCTGAGGCTAAACTGGAGATACAAATTTGAGGCCTGAGGTAGATTACACAAGGGTCATAGTTCTGTACACTTTTGTAGCCATGTTCTTGTGTAAGATAATTTTGTTTCTCTGTCAATCATAAATGGAATCTATTTCCTCTTCTCTGGAATCTGGGCTAGCCCAGTGACTCACTCTGGTCCACAGAATATGACAGAAGGTATTATGTGACATTTCTCAGCCCCAGCCCTCTCAGGAAGCCACCATGAAAACAAACCCAAACCATCACACTGTGGTAGGGGATAGCATGCCAGAAATACAAGGTCCCTAGCAGACAGCCAGATAAATGCCCTCCAAAAACAAAGTATCCTGGCACTTCCATAGTGAGTACACACAAGAAAGCTCAGAGGAAATAAAACCTGCCCTGCTGAGCACAGCCTAGATGGCTGATCTATAGAATCATAAGTCAGAGTATACTTAGAAACTGTTTGTTACACAGCCATAGATAACTGATACAAGTATCAGAAAGGTACCAATGAAAAGCACAAAAATCCCTACAAAAGCTTTGCTCTTGTTGGTTTATTTTGTTTTTTAATACAGAGGCAAATGAAAACAAAGCCAAGCTTGAGATGAACAGTCACAGTCTCTGGGAAGATGAGGAGAAACAGGAGACAAGTGGCAGAGAAGCAGTCACCAGAAGCATCCAGATAGACAACATTAGGATCTAGGAATGTAGGAAGGGGACACAGAGGGACAAGAAGACAAAAGAGGGTCTAAGTTATCATAAGGTAGAACTCTGGGGTTTGAATAATACCTTCCCTGAGAGTGGCATTCCATGTTCTTGCAGGAATAAGGAAAGACTGAAATAGTGTTGAGAGCTCACTGAAGGAGTCCCAGTCACAGCAACTTAGAAAGAGAAGTGGTCCAGGAGGAGGCAGGGGATGGGGGGTCTGGGTGAGACTCTAGGTAAAGATTATTTGCTTGAACAATTATTCATAGAAAAGATATTCAGGAGGGAGTCAATAGAGGAGGTTAGGTAGAAGGCAGGATGGCTAACAAGTCTGGCAGTTAAGGGTACAGGGTCAAGATAAGAGTAAAGGACCTGTAGGTTAAGTGGGGTGAAGGGACATTCAGGTCTGGGGGTTTCTGCAGAAAGGGGGTTTTGGTAGATATGTGGATACAGGAGTCAGCAGCAAACTGGGTTTCATAAAAATTTTCAAAATCTCGGGCTTCAAAACGTCGAGAATGATTACTACTCAAAACTTGCTCACCTATACGAGGACTTAAGAAATAGCATTACAAAACTTGAAGACCTATTTTGAAAATAAGAGAAATGTGAGCCTGAAATATAGGTAATCGATTAAAATTAGGACATGATGATTTGCAGCTTCTGCAAAGAACATAAATTACTGGATATTTTGAGCAGGCCCCAAATAAAATGTCCAAACTGAAGAAAGGACCCAAGAGCCTCCATCTTGGTACAATGCACCTCTCACCACCGGTTTTCCAAGAAGCAAACGGCAACAAAAATGTGCAGAAAACTGGATCACTGCACACAATCTCAATCCGTAAAGACCCAAGAAGTAGGTCTAGGCCCTCACCTGAAACTCATCCCCACATACCTGATAATCTCCATGTCTTCTCGTGTACTTCCTTCCATAACGATGGGGTGCTTAGCTTGATCACAGGGACAGCAGCAGTAGAGACTTCTGGGAATTCAGTCACCACAGGTGGACAACTGACTCAGTCTGGCCAGTGAACTATAAGAAAACTATTTGTACGGCAGCTTCTGGAAGCTCCCTTTGGCCTCCTCCTTCCTGCTGGCCTGACTACTGGCAACTCCACCTTGAACTAGGAAGACAAGACTCATGCTAATGCTAGCTGGAGCACCCTGGTTCCTAAGCGTCTATTAAGCCCCATAGGATCCCTGAACTATTTCCTCCTAGACTTGACTCAGATGGACAGAAGTAAATGTTTGGTTCACTTAATCCACTGCTATACAACTTTCGCTTCTGCTCCTTGGTTTTGTTTGTTTGTTTGTTTACATTCCCCTGGGCATGCACTGAGGCTATTCTTTCCTTGGTCATTTCTTGGCCAGCTTTGTTTGAGATCAGTCTCTTTCATTCCTACTTTTCTATTGTTGCTACCTCAGCAAAATCCACCATCAAGTCACCTTCATGTTCTGTCCCTGCCATGAACACATAAATTACTAATACAGAAGATTATAAATAAGATTTGAATTTAAAAGCTTTGAAGTAAATCATTACCATTGCAGACCAGCAGCTCCTTAAAAACTAGACAAGTGGGTCTTCTCATCTATGCTTCCATTGCAGCATGTGTGGGTCCAATACATGTATATTCCAAGATTAAACTACAATCATATCTGCTCAACAGTATTTTATTCCTATCTTTCTCACGAGTTTTCTTTAGCGTGAAAAGTACTATTTGCAGGCCCCCAACCTAAAGGAGTTCAAATTCCAATGATAAGAATTCAAGCAATTAAATTACATACTAGGAATAAAATTATACAGAATCACCAGGGTCCTAACTGGAAGGATGGGATTATGGGGTATTTTGGATGCTAGGGTATTTTCAGATGGTTAAGCTATACTGGAAGATGATATTTGGCCATCAAAGAGTTGAGGATGTGAAGAACGTCAAAGTCTAGAATAGCAAATGGTTCTAGACACAGTAAGAGGACATGAAGGCTGGTGTGGTCCAAGACACACAAAGCAAGAAGGACAATAAGGGGAAGAAGTGTAACAGAATTAGGCAAAGACAGATCCTGAGCCTGTCAATCAGAACACACAACACAAAAACATCCACTCTTCTGTCTGTCTTTGGGTATCTCTTCCTCCTTTCCTCCCATCGTTTCTACTCAACTGGATGCACAAATATGTTACATAAACCCCGCTGTCTTCCCTTTCTTCTCAGTGGTTGGCAAGCCCAAGGCTAAGCTCACTTTGACTCTTCACTCTCATCCTCCCGCATCTTCCTCAGATATTCTCAGATGCTGCCTTGAAAGCATCTTCTCATTAGGGCCCCCTTCAAGTTTCATCCTCTGCATGCATGCATGTCTATAAACACATAGGGATGTACATGCATGCATACATACATACATACTTTACCCTATTAGAACTTACTAAATGAAATCTTGGACTTTCCCCAGACATTCTAGTGCCTCCATAACCTGGTCTTAACAAACCACATCTCCCAACTCAGAAAGATGAGAATCGTCTCCATATTTAGCCTGTGGAGCCAACCTATACAAGCCTCTAAACAGACTTCTGCCCATGTTTAAGTTAATGCAGCAAATTCTACCTGGAATTCTCTCACTCTCTCTTCTTCTCTCAAACCACATTTTATTCACTTATCCACTCTACACCTGAGAGCCCCCATGAGCCCTTCTACCTGAATACAACACCATGCCTGTAGAACCTTCTTCCTCAATGTGCAGCCTAGAACCTCTGTCATAATTATAATTACATATTCACACACACATACTTTTAGACTTGCCCCCAGCCAAGCTAGAAACCTCTGAAAGGCAAGCCATATCTATTCTCAGCCCATAACAAGAAGTTTACATCTAATAAAAATGACGTGTATATATGCACACAAATAATATATAATATATATACAAATAGTCAAGGCATATATATATGTGTGTGTGTGTATGTGCATATTATGTATATATGTGCATGCACAAACACACACCGCATTACATAAGCACAGGCTCACTCTGGTCTCCAGGAATAATCACCAGACAATAATGCAAATCTTCTTCTGCATCAAGCGTCACCCAAGTTGGCATCTACGCAAACATTTATTTTCACCCTATCTCCAATGCCAGTCTTGTGATAGATGCTCTTTGCCTTTTCACACAGGAATCAAGAAGGCTCCCCGCTCTTTAGCTATGTGGGTGACCACATGGTCTCAAGGGAAATGATATGCGAATGCCCTCCTGAGATGCCACACGACTCTGGGTCTGGGGCCAGAGTCTATCCAATGAGATTGGATCCATGAGCCACTGATGGCCAGCTTCACACTCCCTGCAGTCAGAATAGCTGACTTGAAAAGCCAAACACATGGAAGCAGAAGTGATAAGAAAGTCCTCTGGTGTCCTTTGTGCCTCTGGTTCTAACTATGCCTGAAACATAAGTGATAATTTAACTCAGCTGGGTAACTTTTTCTCACTAGAAACCCAAAGGATTTTTAAATACTGCCATTCTTTTAACCATGTCTCCATTAAACTCTTTCATTAGAATTTCTTTTTTAAGAAGCCAAAAAGAAACTGCAAGTTCTTCATTAAAGAAGCAGACATGGAAGGGCAAAGATCTGCTGGGCATATTTGTTAATGGGTCAATACTTCTAGACTTACTCCCTTTTCTACAAGGAAAGCAGGCATGTATTGTAAAGGTATGCAAGTCAGCTAGGGTTTTTTTTGGGGGGGACACTTCTGTTATTACTTCCTACAACAGTTTTAAAGAAACTGTACGACCTTCATCATTCCCGAGCAAATCCTTGGCCCATTATAAATCAGCTGCAGGAATCATGGGGGGAAATCTCACATTCTAATGTAATTATTTATTCTAAATCAATTTTAAATCAGTTTGAAAAATCACCCACACCATCGTCTTTAGTACAAATATATAAACAATTAAGCTCATATAGATGAAGTCACATTAAAATGACCATATTTGGAATAGAAGGGACCAGTTTAAGATCTGGCACCTCTAAAAACATAAGTCCCACATTACTTAAGCATGTGGAACCCCAATGTGTCTTGATATTGGCCTACTGGTTTAATTTATGGATTATCAGAACATTCAAAGTATTCTTTAATAAACAAAGTAAAAGATTAAGGAGAATTTTTCAGTAGCTTATATGTCTTATGTAGTCACAGAATACATTTTAAGAGACTATGGCCTCCCTGGGGAAGGGATTAAAGACACAAACCTAGGAAACAAAGGAAACGAAATGATCTACCACCCAAGGAGAAGATTTAAAAAAAAAAAATACCAGAAGCTCAGGGACACCTTGAATAAAAGCCTCCAGTACTTATTTTTCAACATAATTTTTGCTCCTTTTCTAAAAGACCCTAATATACCTTTGAAACATATTTGAACTTAAAAGCACACTTAGCAAAAAGGAAATCCTATCTCTCTTTAACCACCAATCTGAAAGATAATCTCTAAGACCCTTAAAATTCACCATTTATACCTCACAGAAATCCACTGTAAAAGTACATTTCATAAGAAAATGAAATGTTTTCCTTCGTGGCTGATAGTGTTTTCAATTACTGCAAGCTTTACATCACTGCTCATTAGTAATAACTATTTAAAGGTGTTTCCCACCAAATAATGATCAAATGTATAAATGATGTGTCATCAAGCCAACACAATGCCTTAAGTACTCTGGTTTTCTCCCACAATTATTACAATAAAGAACCGGCTCATTGGGTAAAGGTGCTTGTCACACAAGTTCGATGGCCTAAGTTCATGACTTCGGACCCAACATGGTTGAGGGAGAGAATCAACTCACACAGGCTGTCCTTGGAATTTCCATGTGCACAGCATGGACACGGATGGACACACATGGACACACACACACACACACACAATGATTTTCTTCATTAACCATGAATTTGGCAGGATTTTTAAATGAGCATAGTTCACATAGTACTTCCTAAATGACAGCCTCACTAAGTTAAGTGAAGGATTGTGTTAAAACTGCTTACCAGCCCTCAAGGTCACAGCACATCCCATCTCCTACCGCCTCACTTGCGAAGAAATCAAATCCATTTCCTCTACTTTTTTGCATAAAGATTCCCATTTTGGTTCCTCACTCTCAACTCTTTCTTGATCCAGCACATGTGCTGGTAGGACTATTCTACCACAATATTCTTGGCTTTATTTTTCCTCCAAAACTAGCCAATGAATCAGAGTTTCTAGGAGTGAAATCCCAAAGCCAGTTTCCTAACAAGTTCCTTGGATGATCCTGGTGTGGGGGAATACAGAGGAATACTGCTCCACAAAATGGTCACACCGCCCTTTCTACCATCTCCTCCTCCGCCTGACAACCACCTACCATCTCCTCCACCATCTGACAACATCTACCATCTCCTCCACCGCCTGACAACATCTACCATCTCCTCCACTGCCTGACAACCATCTACCATCTCCACCGCCTGACAACCATCTACCATCTCCTCCACCGCCTGACAACCATCTACCATCTCCTCCACCGCCTGACAATCATCTACCATCTCCTCCACCACCTGACAACCATCTACCATCTCCTCCACCACCTGACAATCATCTACCATCTCCTCCACTGCCTGACAACCACCTACCATCTCATCCACCATCTGACAATCATCTACCATCTCCTCCACCATCTGACAATCATCTACCATCTTCTCCACCACCTGACAATCATCTACCATCTCCTCCACTGCCTGACAACATCTACCATCTCCTCCACCACCTGATAATATCTACCACCTTCTCTACCACCTGACAACCATCTACCATCTCCTCTACCATCTGACAACCATCTTCCATCTCCTCCACTGCCTGACAACCATCTACCATCTCCTCCGCCATTGACTAACCAAGGAATACATTCGGTCTGTAATTTCTCCAATGGCAGTAAGCTTATTTCACTTGATTTCTGTGCGAATTCTCTCTAGTTTAATGCGATCTCCTTGAAATGACAGCTTTCAAATACCAAGCCTTGTCTCACAGCACCTGAGAGGAATATGGAGGCCAAGTAAACTGTTTTGCACAAATACTCCTCAGAAGTGCTTACAGAAGATGCCTGGCCACAGACTGAGTGCTAACAATTTTGTGACTGTTTCTAAAACACACACACACAAAAAAATTATATGCAACGATTTTTTAGAAACAGACAACTAATTGAGAGTGTTTTCTTTTTAAATATTGTGGTGATTAAATAAAGTAACTCTTCAAGCGGCTTCAACTTCCAGCTGAGCTTGTGCCCTGCAGGAGGATGGCACAGAAATAGCAACATTCTTTGAACACTGTGACCACATACATCCATCGTCTTAATCTAAAATCCCTAGATTAATTTTCCTGGCCTAACTCTATGCTTGTCCCTACTGAGCAGAGGGTTCAGTTTATCTTCCCACTACTTGGGGTGACCAGATGAAGAGTGTATAGACCTCTACTTTGTGACCACTGGGCTACTTTATCCCTTAGTCACTATAAGCCAAACAACTTGAACTGTAAGCTTTTCAATGGCCTGTAAAAAAAAAATGTTTAAAGTTGCAGGGAGGAGGATATCAAGCAAGCAATAAAATTAAAACAAGTACATAATCAAATGTCTACAAAATGCATAATACTACAACTGATCAACATCAACCCAGATACACTATTATACCATATAACACAGAATTCGGGACATGGTTCGTGTTAATGTCTGATATGGTATAGAGGGTTGCCCAGACCATAATTGTAACATACTAACACGCACTCTGCACAGTCTAGTCAACTTTACAGCTATCATAATACCCAGGTCTTTGCCCATGTCTACTCCAGCACTACACTGACCACACTGTTGGACAGAGGAAGAAAACGTCTCATATAATTGAACATTAACGACAAAAGACTTACCAAAAAAAAAAATTCTTTGAGTCCTATTCTGCTTATGAACCAGTCTAAGACCAAAGGAACACAAAAGTAGGCTATGATGGTTTGGCACAATTATTCTAATTACTCAATTTACTGTCAGTTCTCAAAACTATGGATATAGTTTTAAAACTACGGTTATTTCACATGAAAATCCAGATTGTCATTCTCTTATAAAGAGAACTATAAACTATGGATTACAGGGCTCAACTGTTGCCATGGTAATAGTCTAGCTGATGCTGAGCAAGGCTATGACTTTAAATGGGTGGTATTTTCAGCTTATCACAAACCCTGTCCTCACATGTGTCCACTGTCTGCCCCTATAGACATCTAAGATGTATGACCCCTGAGAGGAACTCTAGAAAAATCTACTTCTCTCCTATCATATGGCTTTGATATCTCATTTTAAGACCTGTCATGGATGAATATGGAAATATCTCAAGGAATTTTCAAAATCATACTCCAGATCCTAGAAATAAAGTAAGTTACCTCATGAGAGGGTAAGATATTGATCTAGGAAATATCCATCAAAATCTCCTCTCAGTAAGTTTTCAGTTCAAAAACATGGTACCCAAGAAGAGAGGCAAAAAACTAATGAGCCTTCAGTCTCTTACCCTTCAAGGTAGCCAGAATAGAAAGCCAATGAGATGGAATGAAAAGACAAGCGAGAGTATGTCTTAATCAAGGACGGGTGATCAATAAAAACACGCATAAAAAGGAAAGAGCAAGGCTTAGGGCTGAGGCCTTAATCTACATAAATGTAAAAAGCCATGTTTTGCCAAGGAAACAAAACGCTAAAAGTATTAAGCAAATCAAGCAGAGGTCAGTCCGAGTTCACTAATAACCTGCTGAATTATTTTATCTCACATCCATGTTAGATATACGATCTTATTCAGAGACAGCAGACTTACAACTTCATTTCAACTGTTATTTTATGTGTTGCTGTCTTGCTGGTAAAATAAAATTAAACCAAAGGGAAAACTTCAGACTAGTCAGTGGGTCACCAACTCACTTGAATAACATAATGACTTTTTTTCCCTTTTTAAAATACAGATTTTAGTTCAATTTGCTAGTCACATCATAAAAAAAATAAACGTTCTAACAGTGGATTGAAATGAAAATGAAAATTAGTCCTTAGAAAACAGACATGGCTTTAAGTTTATACATCAGCGGCTGATTCATGAATTATTAACTGATTTTAATGATCCTGGCTATATTTTATTTGAAATTATTCTCCTACTTGCAATGACTTTTGAACCCTCCAAAGCCTTTCATCCATTTTCCATAGACAGTATACTTTCATGAGTACTGACATTTAAAAGGGACCCATATACTCACAGAATGTAAAGATAATACACTCACATATAATTTATACAAAGGGCTCTGGTCATTTGTTAAAAGGAGAAATGAATGGAGCCCTATTATTCACGGCTTGTAAATAAACGTAAAGATAAGCGCAAGTGTTTCACTTGGGAAGCTCTGGCACTGATAGTTCGCTTTCTTCTGAAGTTTCCCAGATGGTAATTAAAACAAGAAAAGGCAGAAACATACTTTTTTGTAATCCATCATTTCTCATTCAGAAAGATAATGCAGGTCTTCGAAAGTCAAGCCTTAAGAAAGATGAATTAATTCCAGGTACTTTCAGATGAAGTAAATGCCTGTCTTTGTATGCTGCATTACGTCTTCAATAAATCTACTCTGTACGTCTTCAATAAATCTACTCTGTACGGCAAACACCACTTCAGATGCAAGTTAGCTGTGAAGCAAATGTTGCAACCCTTTAATTAGCTCTTGCTGTTCTGTGCTCATAGAGTTAATACTTCCTTTTCTGCTACATTTTCTGTACAAAGATAAACTGTGGGGAATAAAATTGGCTTTTTTTTACCCCACTCCAGAAATGAAGAATACAGGAATACTATATCTGACCTGTGGCTCAGTCTAAAGGTACTTACATTTTTACCTGTAAACAAGTCAAAGCAAACAGACCTTGAGAATAAGTACAATTTGACCCCTCCCAAAGCTGATTCCAACTTCTGTAAGTAGGCTCCCTCCAGTCCTTCCTATCATCCGAATTCCTAAGAGCAAGTTATTTCAGGGCCATTGCAGAATTCAGAAAGGGGCACCAAATGAGCTTGCTTCCCCACTGCTAAAGTTGACCCAGCAGCTAGACAAATACTGTCTGATTTCAAGCTTTATATGCCCGCCCTGAAATCAGCTTCTGGGTTTAAATTGACTCAAAATAACCCTTCTCAGAAAATAAAAGGAGATATGCACACACACACACACACACACACACA
>LOEQ01000178.1:310083-320530 GCA_001685075.1 Bramus lutescens
CCGCGCCCCGTGCAGTCCCGGCCACCGCGCGCCCTTCTCCCGGCCTCTCTCCGTCCCACCCCTTCCCTCCCCGGTCCTCTTTGTCCCCGCGGCCTCACCGCTCTCCTCGCTACCCGGCCTCCCTCGGCCGCCCCGCCGCTTCCAGCACTGTCCCCTCTCGCGTCCCGTTCTCCTCCTGTGCGACCCTCGCTTCCCTCTGCCTTAGCATCCCCAAGCCGTCCACTCCCAACCCAGTGCCTACCTTCCTGTCCCAATCCTTGCTGGTGGGGACCTATCTTTACGCCCGGGTATTCCCGGTGTAGACCCAGTCCAGAAACTAACCTGCTCAAATAGCTCCTGGTAGCCAGGACCGGGAACCCCATGTACACCTGTGGTATTTTCCAGAAGGAGTGTTAGGGCCTGACCTTTCACAGGTAGGCAGACTTGAAGCTTCCCGGGTTAAAGCTCGTGTCGGGTCTCTTTGTATTTTCTTTACTCTTGTTTGTTTTTGAAAGGCATTTGAGTAACTGATCTAGGCAGGATCACTCGCCACTCACAGAGAGAAAATGTCCCTCTTTTCCTAAAAGGTTCTGGGTGATTAACTTGCCCACGCTGCACCCACCCTCCCAGGCCTCTTTTTTCTTTCTCTTTCTTTAATCTACGTTTCTCCCTCCCCTCACTCCCCTCCTCCACCACAACCACCCTCTCGGCTTTATTACTCTGAGTTAATTTGAAAGTTTGGCCTTCAGCCTTGGTGGTAGAAAACGTTGGTGGAGCTGTGAGATCTCCCTTTCCCGGCTCAGTTATCAGCGAACTACTTAGGACTTGAAAGGGAAAGATGTTGATATATTTCGACTGACAAGTCTCTAATAGTGTGGTTCCTGATCACTTCCCTGGCCCCGGGGCCTAAACTTTTCCAGACATACACGGTTTCTGTATGTTCTCTAAAGTAGACACTCCAGCTTGTGACACCTGTGTGTGTACCTTCGCTCAACACTATATTTCAGGAATCAAGCAGGAAAAAAAAATTCAATTAGGTGAAAGAGTGTGTGTGGGGGGGGACTGAGAAAGTCATGTGTATTCAGGGAAGGAACAACTCACATTGTCCCTGGGTTGACTCTGTCTCCCCCCTCCTGAAAAACGCTTTGGTCTTCTCTCCTGAGTCTCCATTTAATGTTGACAACCCAGCGGCGCTCCCTAATGGCCCAGCAGGTTGCACAAATTGGCAGTGTGCTGAGATATTATCAGGACAACACCCCATTGAGTAAGTTCTTGAAACTCAGAAGTAGAGGCCCTTTCTCTGGGCCACTGGGCGCCCGTGGCCTTTCCGCCAATCAGAACTGGAGGTTGCAGTGGCCACCTGTTGTCCCGAAAGAGAACATCTTTTAAGTTTCACTAGGAGTATTTAACAATGGCTGCTAGTGCAGGGTCCGACCAAGGGGCAGAAGCAGATTGCTGATCCAGGGTACCAGAAAAGAATTTTCCCACCACGGTAAGCCTTAAAGGGAGCAAGCCTCAAGGCCGGGAAGATGTGCTTTTCTCTGCATGCTCACATCCCTCTCTGATGCATCTGGAGCAATCTGAGCTTGATTATGGAGGATGAAGGGAAGTATAATCAAAGTTACAGCGAGAGAAGCAACCTGGAGTTGTAATCAGACCCCAGGATTAGGCACACACATACTCTGCGGTAGAAATCCCACTAGCTGTAAGAGCTGGAATTACATGTGCTGGTGGCTGGGTTGCATTGCCAGAAACTCTGAGAACCTTGCCCCAAGAAGCTGTAGGAATTAGGAATTACCACCCTTGGCCACTATTTTTGAAACTTTTCCTAGGAAGTCTCTCCCTGTCATGTAGAGACTTCCCAGGAAAAGTTTTTGAGAGGAGGCAATACTCAAAAGTCTGTGTATTTTTTGATAGTTTAGGGTAAGACGTAAGCAAAAGTGTTGGGGATGGGGTGGCTAATGGGCCAGTGAGACCTGCGATGTGCTTGAGGCTTCAGAATGAGGAGTCACTGGTCATTTGGGAAGTCATGCTTTTGACCTTTCCAGTCTGTCTCTGTGCATTTGGCAGCTGTCTTTGAGGACATAGTACATGCCAGCCACTGTTGATACTCTTGCGAATAAGAACAAAATCCTGGAAAACTCATAAAGAGAAAGATTTTAGAAGGGACCATGGACTGTACCATGCACACAAACACATGTGCCCACACACACAGGTCTCATCTCATCCAACCTGGAGATCCTGTCATACCACAGCTACTGCCGCTATTGAGTGATCTGACAAATTCCCATATAGGCTGAAGGATGCCAGGGTCTAGGTTTTCAGAGCATTTGCAAACAAGACTCCAGGGATGAGGTAGTGCACATAGCAAGGTGCTGCACACCCCCAGCACAGCAGACCATGCCTGGTACATACTTTGCAATGAAGAAGAGGAAGTTTATAAGAAAAATGAAAAGGAAAAAAGAGGAGGAAAGGAAAGAAGAGCAAACACCTCAATGTTGGAACATTCTTTGCAGGCCATCTGGCTACAGTGGGATTTAAGACTACACAGGACCTCTGACTTGAACAATCTCCCTTGAGGAGACTCCAAGACATCCTGATGCCTTGGAGCTTTTGAGGACAAAAGCACTGAATATATACTGTTTCGTTTAGAGCTGATTTGATTAAACTTTTCATTGCATTGATAAAAACACCTCATTTTAGAAGTTCCGGGGGATGTAAATAAGGCCCATCCACTAGAAACTAGACAGTGGGCTCTAAAGTACTGGCAGCAATTGCAACGTGATGTATTTTATAGGGTGTCCCTTTTCCTAGTCTATCTGCAGTTTCCGTTCTGTATCCCATACCAAAGGTTTCCTGCTACCTGTTTAGTCTTGAACCTAAAGAAGCTGCTTCAAAAGTTCCTCTTAAATGTGGAAGTGGGAGATGGTTCCGTTGGCAGGGAACTTGCATTGCAAGCATGAGGAACTGAGTTCAATTCCCAGAGCCCACATGAAAAAGTTAGACATTGTAGCAAAGCTTGTAACCACAGGGCTGAAAAGGTAGAGACAAGATCTTGGGACTTGGTAAGCAGCCAGTCTAACTCCATTGGTGAGCCTCTGGTCAGTGAGACACCCTGTCAGAAATAAAAAGGTACACAGCCTTTCCAAAACACCCAAGGTCTAATTTTCACAGATATGGACCTGCACACCCCCCACAGCAACACACATGAAAATATACATACATGAACAAATACACACACTTAAAAAATACTAACAGTAGAAGAATTCTTGTGAAGCCAAAATATAACTTCTGAGCATAAAGAAATTCCTTCAAGATTTGCCTAGGACTTGGGTGATTACTGTTAATTTGATTAGCCTGCTGTCTCTATTTATCCAAGAATATATTTTTTATGAAAAAATAAGCAAATGTTACCACGTGTGAAAGCAACTTTAAATCTCAGCAGAACTGTGAAAAAAATTTCCCCCTACTTTCTGTGGCCTCAAATTAAGCAAGGACCAGAGAGGACTGTATTAAACCAAAACCTGCTGGATTTTGTACCAGAAATCTGACTTTTAGGAATTTTTGAAAGTCACGTAAGCCAGATGAAACAGATACTACTAGACATTATATATGGCTTAGTTCTCTTGCATTGGGGTGATGAAAAGACCTATCCAAATATTATGATCCCTGTTTGCAGTATGTAATGTAGCCAAATTAACAGCAGCTCCAAATTGAAATTAACAAGGCCAGAGTTTCTCGGGTCTCTGCTCCATTCCCATAGTAACAGCTAATGTATTATAAGCGTAAATGTCTGGTGGTTGGTTTTGTGTCTGAACTTGGCTTCGCGTCATAAAGCACAGGATCCCAGCCTGGATTCGTAATCTATGTGTAAAACCCATTGCCACAAACTTTAGGTTTCCTGTCAGAGAACAGGTCTCTCACATTCATAGTTGGGGTCACAGGAAAATAAAAATAACCGGCCAACATTCTCACAACGGCCAACATGTGTGTGTGTGGGGAGGGGGGATCGGGGAGATCGGAATTACAAGTCTTTAGCACAACACCCAAGTGAAACCAGTTGACAGGCAAGGGTTTCAGCAGGAATTACAACCTGAAAGAAACTTCCAAGCCCAGGGCATTTTTGTTTCAGTTTTTAATAAGTTCAAACTTCTAATTTAGAAATGCACATTAATTTTATATCTTTACTTAGGTTAGAAATATAGAAACAATGAAAGATGGATAAAAAAGCAAACCTTTCCTTCATAATAATATATATTCAGTGTGTGCACAAGGTGACTTCTTGTATTACTAAGACAAATTTTGTTCATACTGGCCTCTGTACGAGGAGATCCAGGAAGAGCCCACCAAAGCTAACCAGTTCTCCTGCTGACTGTCACCTTCACTAAGAATAGAGTCACCCGTAGGTTCTGATGGAGTGTTGTTATGGACAAGTAACCCCAAAACCTAGAAGCAAAGAGTACTAAGCAGAGAATTAATTCTTAGAAATAGGAACTGCATCACGTATTTGATTGTAGCTTAAGTAGTTCTTCAATGAAGCTATTTTAGAAGCCAATAAATACACTCAATGAAATCAGGATTTCAGTGTCTCTACCTTTAAAAAAAAATTCCATATTCGCAGAAATCCTAAGCTACTGTCCTGCCTGTTTTCAGAAACACATTCTATTTCTTCTAAAGTGAAAGACTGACCTCTTCTGCAGGAACAATTTTCAGAGACAGCGTGTTTATCAAATGGTTTCTCTGTTTTCATAAAAACAATTTATTTTCCCTGAACTCTCCAAGATAAGCATCAAAGCCAGGAAGAATGCACAATGAAGTTTATAATTACACTCCAGACACAAATCCTACGTAGTTTTTATTTTGTTCAAGTGAAAAAGATTTTTTGTTTTTAGATTTTTGTCTTGTTTTTTTTTTTTCCTCCATGAGACAAAGGTAGTGATGGCTGGGGACCTGGGCGTCCACCCACGTGCAAAGGAGAAAGCCCAGCCGGTTTACAGCAAGAGGCCCCAACAGGGCTGTCACAAAGCCCAGCTGAACTGTGGGAGCCCAAGACCCAGGACTTTCTCTGCAAATGGGCAGGGGTCAGTCCAGATTTTGTTTTTCTCTAAGGGGTAGCTAAAGGGGCATGAGGGAGAGGAAATCCTTAGACAAATGTACCCTGAGCCTTCTCATGGCAGACCTGAATAGCCTTGCATGTCAATGCATCGCCATGACATCCTTTCTTGGAAAAACACCCACATTCCCAGTCTCCAATTATATGGAACGGTCTCTTTAAGAAACAGAGAACAGTAAACTTGTAAAATAAAAATAAACAAATAACTGAGAAGGACCTGAACCCAATGAGTGTGTTTCTTCAGAAAGGAGAAACAATTGCCTTTGCTCAGAGAGCCACTGAGGACGAACTGCAAAATCATCTCCCTTAATTTACATAGACCTGTGCATGCCAAACAGACCTGTGTTTGCTTTTCTGGTAATAGTGCAGGTGCGTCTCCTGCAGGGTCTGAATCTCTACCTCATCAAACCATTTCGCCGGAGTGGGACATGCCCTCTTTCCTGGAACAGTTTCAAATTTCCCCCCCAGCCTCCCAGCCACCTGTTTGTGGAGTTCATCCTGTGGACTCCATGCATGCAATCAGAAACAAGAGAATGAGAATAAATGACCTTGTTTGTTATTTATAACAAAGAAATTCAGCAAAATTAATGCTGTGGAGCTTGACCTCGTGACCTGGGAGAAAGGGCCACCTCATGGCTTTGTGGCCAGCACACAATAGTCTGGCAGCTCCCATTGTCCAGCCACCGTGACTTTTGGATGGTCATTAAAACCGTATATCCAAAATATTAAATGTTTTACAAGTTAGATTAGAGGATTTGCACTCATTTTAAAAAGCATGTTTAAAGAAGTGAGGCCAGTTAGCCCAACAGCTTTTCCTTTAGAGACAGCAAGGAAAATCACTTAGTTTTATCTACTTACTCTGTACTGTGTCAACATGTTGAAGAAAAGGGAAATATTAAAAATTTTCAAATGAGGACCCTGGGAATTGAAGAGAGTTAAGCATATAATAGAAGCCAAACAGAAGAATGATCGCTGTAAGTGGTCCTCGGAAAACAGTCTGTTTCCTTCCTGTTGAGGCTACTGCTGGGCCTTCTTTTAGATAAACGGGATGTGGATGCTGCCCCGGGATGAAATAGCACTGCCATGTTCTCCCCCCCACCCCCATGTATCCAACCACACACCCTACAAGTGCTCCACAGGAAGAAAATGACAAGCACAGGAAGGACCTAAAGGACTTTAAAGAGCTTTCAATACTGATCTTGAGATGCAGTGGTTCAGAAAAAGAGACAACTCTGCACCTAGGGTGATGAAGCTCAGACTTGCCCATGTCCCTACCTATCACCTACCTACCTTGCCTCCTTTTTGGTCTCTTCCCCGGTTAGCACTGACCAGTGTTGGCATTGCAGTATCGAATATTCAGACAAGACTAAATTTTCTACATGAAAAGAATCACGTGAATCTAACTTAGTGGGTTTTGCTTTCACCTGTAGTGAATGAGAAAATTATGTCACCTGCAAATTATTTTAAAATACTTTTTTATAATTTATTCTCAATAAATGTTTGATTTGTATGTCCATTTAATAGACCTATATACTCAGGCCAAATGAAAAATTTTTGGGCATGAAAGAGCTCCAACACGGAATAGTTTAGAAAAAAAAAACTACCATGGTGCATGGCTCTTCAGAGATGTTGTGGTCATATGTTAGCATCTAAAGCAAGAAAAATGGTAAATTATACTATGAAAGAGACAACCGCCTGATGGACCTCTTTGAGAATGGCCAATGCCCAAGTGCCAAAAAAGGACATTTTTGAATTTAACTAATCTAAAGAAACCCACTGGATAGACAAAGACGACATATCAAGTTATGATTTGTCAGAAAATCTGAGCCATTTTTATTTATTCTTTCATAACCTCACCCCCACCCACACACACACATAATGTATTTGGATCACAACTGCCCTCTTTTCCACTCCAACTACTTCAGGACTCTATCTAGTCATGCCCCCCAACACACACACATACACACACACCCCTCTTCTCAACTTCATGTCCTTTTTTATTTTTTTTCTTTTAAACTACTGGGTCTAATTATTGCTGCCCCAAATGAACATAGATGTAGAGCCAACCTCTGGCAAATGGGCAACCTACCAGGGACAATATTCCTGAAGAAGACTGACTTTCTCTTCCCCAGAAGCTATCGACTTCTAATAGTTCCTCAGCTAAGAATGGGGTCTCATGAGCTCTTTCTCAGTCCCTGCTGGAATGTTTTATGTATGTATGAAGTCTTATATGGGCAACTATACAATGCATACATAACAAGTACAACCACGTACCGTATAAATGTACGCAATTGCCATTTCCTGTCCAGAAGACACTGTTTCCTTCCTGTCTTCCCTGAACTCTGGAACTTATAGTCTTTCTGTCCCTTGTCCACATTCTTTGAGCAATGGGGGGGGGGCAGTGTGACACTAATATCCCAGTTATGGCTGAGCACTCCACAGATAATTTCTCTCTGCATTTTGACCAGTCATGTATTAATCACTGTCTATTAAAAAAATGAAGGTTCTCTAATACATACTGAGAGCTGCAGTAGTCTATGGGTATATGCACTTATGAAGCAATGTGATACTATGTCCTTTTGGTGAAATAATAGTCTGAGGTTCTCCTATAGGCTCCTATAAGTAGCCAAGGGTTCTTTCCATGTCGATAGCATGTGTTTTCTCTTGTGGACAGAGCCCAAGTCCAATCAGAAAGCCCTTGGTTACCCCCATAATATTCATGATCCTATTGCACCCATGGGCATATCTTGCCAGGCCAGTTGTTACTGTAGGCTCACAGGTCCGCAGCTGGGTAAGAGAGGTGATGACTTTTTTCGCTGTAGCAAATTTTCTGTTGCTGCAATGAAACACCAAAATTAAGGCAACTTTCAGAAGAAAGTTTATTTTACTTAGGGTTTCAAAGGGTTAGAGTCCATGATGGCAGAGACAGCTTGGCAGCAGGTTGCAGGTATGGCAGCAGAAGCAGGAAACTGAGAGCTCACATCTTGAGCCATGAGTATGAAGCACAGTAAACATACTGGAAATGATTTGAGGATTTAAACCCTCAAGGCCCACCTCTAGTGACATACTTCCCCTATCAGCGCCATGACTTCTAAACCTCCCCTTAAAAGCACTATCAACTGAGGACCAAGTGTTCAATGTCTGAGACTGGGGCTGGGGGAGTATTCTTATTTAAACTACCCCCAATCCAGCAACTTGTGCAATACCCTCTAGGATCCTGAAAGTTAGCCAGCAAGAAGAATGCTTCTAAGTCAGTACTAGTTTAAGACCAAAATATGTGTCATCTGCAGCGATAGGGAGGGTCTTACATCAAGCACAGGTGGGCGACTGAACAATGACAAGAGCTTGTATTGTTTCAGGAAAATCTCTGGTGCCCCTGCTAACCAACAATCTAAGGGGGGCATCTTACCTCAGACACTGGGCTTTTTCATTTGAAAACCTATGTTTTCTGGAAGGACTATTATCTACCCTTCGTGTAAAGTAATTCCATCTATGCTCTCCCCCATATATATTCACATATGTATTTGGATGAATCAGAGAGCATACATACAGACTTACAAAACAGTAGCTTTCCATGTGGCTTTCCACATGTCATTCAGTTATCTCTCCCTTAGCCCCATCCTCCTTCATTACACCCGTGTCCCATTAACACCCTACAAGGTATTTCCTCCCTCACCTCCCAGCTTAGCCCTCTTACATGGAAACATCTCAGGGCTGTCCCTCCGTTCTTTCCATGGCTTTGTTTCAGTGTAAGCAACAGGGCAAAGAGGTAGGCATTTCATTTCACACAGAGCCAGAACCCATGCCAAGGAGTGTTTTTAAATATGCCGGTTTCACTGTATGTAAAACCAAGTATGTGGTTCCAAGGTTCCAGAAAAGGAAAACTAATGACCCTGTCTGTACTGAAGATGACAAGACATAAGAAGAGTATCATAATGGTGAAACTATATAGTCACCGTCACTGGGAAAACATTCAGCAAACCTGTTTTAAGAAACTGTTACAGATAACAAGTTGCGGCTGCTTAGATAAAGGAGAGGTCACCTAGGATCCTGAAAACGAAAAAGGGAAGACTCTGTCACGAACACATAACAAAAACAGCATTTTCAGGAGGTGACAGAAGAATGTGCTAACGAGAGAGTTTTTAAATAGTTCAAAAGAAGTCATTTGTGTGGTGGGGATCTGAGGTTCCATCAGCTGTCTCTTGGATAGATGATGCCTTAGTACAGGGGGTGACAACTAGAAAGGACAGCTTCTCACATCCATTCCTAGCAACCAATCCACCACCCTCAGCTCTTACTCTTCTGTGTGTTTTCATTTCAGAATCCAAACCGAAGAAGATTCTATTGTGGGACAGACGCTTCTTAGGGAGATGCCATTCACACAGCTGCCCACTCCAGAGAGGGAGCCAGTGCTAGATCTAAGTACGGACACCACCAAAGTCTGACACGGTAAAACAATGAGTTTTATTGGGGTTTCTCACTGGAATATGAGTGGTTACCTACAGGAGCAGAAAAGACTCAAAGACAACTCCATCACCAAAGTCCACCCCAGTGGAGTGGCAGTTCAGCAAAGGTGGGAACCTAGAGCACCCTGTACAGCCCCAGACAGTTTATCAGGTTGGAAAGTGTCCTTTTCAGCTGTACCTCTTCCCCAGCAGCTCTGCCGGTTTCTACTTTTGCCATGCAGCGTGGGTTTTCTGAAAGTGACTTTCAGTAATGTTTATTGTTTACTTTGGTGAAGGAGAGGCTTAATGAATCTGGTCAGTTTCAGGGACTTCCTGAAGCTGTTTTGAGTTGTTTACTTTCTGTCTGAAGGGTAGAGCTTTTTAATCTTATGGGGCCGGGATAGGGAAGGATTGCTACACATTTATACCGGTCATGTTAGTCTTAGGGTAAAAGAAAAATCGGTGCCGTGGAAGGATGCTGTGGTGCTCAAAAAGTAGATACTGTGTTGCTCACAGTGTGGATATTGTGTTGTTCACAGTGTAGATGCTGAGGTGTTCACAGTGTGTATGATGAGGTGCTCACACTGGATGCTGTTATCACAGTGTGGATGCTGAGGTTCTCACAGTGTGGATGATGAGGTGCTCATACTGTGGATGCTGAGGTTCTCACAGTGTGGATGATGAGGTGCTCACACTGTGGATGCTGGGGTTATCACAGTGTGGATGCTGATGTTCTCACAGTGTGGATGATGAGGTGCTCATACTGTGGATGCTGATGTTATCACAGTGTGGATGCTGATGTTCTCACAGTGTGGATGCTGAGGTTCTCACAGTGTGGATGATGAGGTGCTCACACTGGATGCTGAGGTTCTCACAGTGTGGATGCTGAGGTTCTCACAGTGTGGATGAT
>LOEQ01000178.1:347331-369356 GCA_001685075.1 Bramus lutescens
CCAGAAAGAACACAAACATCTTTGTCAATTACAGACCACAAGGAAGTTCCGCTGTCAGTCATGGGGAGTGAGGGCGGCTGGATCACAACGGAGTAGTATTGATTTTGTATTGACTACTTACTATTTACTTTCCAGGTGATTCAATAAAGACCTAGAATAAAGTTCCCTCCCTACCCAAAGTCACAGAACTCCTAAGTGGCAGGGCCAGGTTTGGAGTACAAGTCTCCTCAGGACTAACTCTTTCTCAGTACAGAACTCCTTCACCAAGGAAGGTCTAGAGACCGTTCCCCTCTCTGCAGTCCAAGGATGCCCCAAGTTCCTGGCTCTAGCTTTGTACTTAGGTTTCTTTCCCCTAACCTCTCTGGAGGAACACAAATTATCAAGCACACACACACACATACACACACACACACACAGGTCCACAAACAGAAACATACACACATAGGGAGAGATACACACACAAAGACAGACAGATACACGTACAGAAAGAGAGATGCAGACACAGAAAGACACACACATGCACACAGATACACAGAGAGAGATACACACAGAGAGACAGACACACACAGAGATAAGAGAGACAGACACACACAGAGAAAGGCAGATACACACAGAGACACACAGAGAGAGACACCCAGAGAGGCAGACACACACACACACGCACGGACACATGTGCAGAAAGAGTGATAATTTGTACACAGGAGGCTGTCTCTCCAATAACATCTACTTAACCAGTCCAGTAAATTTACTGAAGCTCTCCCTTCTTCCTCTAAAGCACCTCTGCCACCTCCCACCCAGGCTGAACACTCCTGGCAAGTGGGTTCCTGTGCAGTGCAGTGTGCCCTCAGCCAGGCTCTTGAATTCTTCGGGTGATAACGTGACTAAGAGTCTGTTAGGATTTATTCCCAATCTGTTTGCTTCCATTGCACTCATTAGTATAATCACAGACATTAACGGGAGTGGGAAAAGAAACAGAGCTGTTTCTGTGGAAAGGAGAGTGCACTGGGAAGAGTCCATAAAGAAAATGCTTAAAACAATGCTGCGAGAAGCTGCCGAACAGAGGGAACTTGTGACGACTTAGAAGCAAACTGCCCGAGAATATTACTTCAGTCTCTTGAGGTTGCGCATCTTATTCTAAAGAAGCTCAACCTTCTAGGTAGGGTGTTGTGAATGCAATTTATACAAGGAAGAGAAGCTACAGGTCTCTCCAGCTTAAAAAAAAAAAGTCAGCCTCCATCAAGTAATGCATTCTTGGTTAGTAAAATAAAAGGTGCTAATCTCTGTGTGTCTGTCTCTGTCTCTGTCTCTCTCTCTCTCTCTCTCTGTGGAAGGGCAGATGTACAGGTGAGTGTGCTAGCCTATTCATGGGCTGTGGAGGCTGGACCTTGACATTAGGTGTCTTCCTCTGTGATTCTTCCTTTCTTGATTGGGGGGGGTGGGGTACAGGGCAAACTTTGCCACTTGCTGCACTCTGCTCTACTCAAGAATTGTCCTGACACAGGCAACAAAGGACTGAAGAAAGGACAGACACACAGACACAGAACAGAAAAGTTGGGCTTGGATGGACCATGCACGTTCTGCTGAAGATGCGCCAACAATAGTAGCCTAGACACTCGGAGAGTCCATTTTGTAAGTCTGAATCAGGAAGACAGGTTTATTGTACACAGATGAACAAGGAGACTGGTTTACGGTCTACAGCTGAGCAGGGAGGGGGGTTTAGCTAATCTGGGTAGGATGTCTCTGGAGGGATGAAGTCTCAGACTGCAGCATCCCAGAGAAGGACGCTGTGATTGGCAGCTTCTACTTCTACATAACTGTCTGTATTCTCACTCGGACCAAAAAGGCTTTGCGATCCCTCTGATCCTCACCCATGATTTGCCACACCCATGGGTCCTAGGCATGGCTGTGCTCATGTGAACAGCTCCCATTCACTCAGGACTTCTCTGCTCTGCTCTTTAGTCACTCCGGGCATCTTCTGCCCCTCTGCTGAACTGTTAGGGGCACTGATGAGCTAGAGGAGGGGCTAGAATGGTGAGCCCTAGGATCCAGTTTCTACCGCCCCAGTGCTGGGATCAGAGGCATTGCTATCACATCCAACATTTTGCATGGGTTCTGGGGACCCGATACTCATGTGTATGCAGCAAGTACATTACCTGTTGAGCATCGCCCCAGCCCCAGCATGCATCATGTCTGGTTTCAACCTTCCTTGTTTAGTTGCTTTGGAAGAGGATTTTATGTTATTACCTTAGTCGTTTGCATGCCCTCATCATACAGGCTCATTGCACAGTTTTCGGTGTAATTGTTCACATATTCTTTATTAAATTAGCTAATTCAAGAAGCATTTATGCAGTAAATACCAAGCATCAGGCTGGGTGCTAGGAAGGGATCAAGAGACTCTAGAGTCATATAAAACGTTAAATCATCACAGAATCCTTAATTGATGGAGGTTGTGATGTATTGTGGAAGGCTCGGACCCATTCTTTCTCAGTGTAACTCAGATCTGGGATGATTTACTACTTCTGAACCAATGATTCATGCCCTCCTCTCCTTGTGTTCAGTGTTGCCCGATGTTTCCATGGGCCAATGGTCAATGGTCACTCTCATTCTTAATAGCCTTGACTGTAATTCCTTAGGTGGCCGGAGCACCTTGGAGTATTCTCCCCAAGACCCTTTTCCCTTCATATCCTTCTTTCTTCTGCTTCGGGGGGATGCTCTTCTCTTCTTTCCCCACTCCACTCTGTCCATGCCATTGACTCCCTAAACTTCCTCTCCCTGTGACTTAAAGTGGAGGAGGCGAGGGCTCCTTTGGAGGCAGGAAACTAAGGCTACGGTTTTTATCCCCCACCCCCGTCTCCATATCTGCCAAGTCACCCTGGGTTGGTGTCCAGCAAATTAGGCCCATACTGGAGGGCACAAGCGAGCTGGCAGGATTAGAGGTGATGCTCATTCTCAGGGTTGTGCAAAGCCAGGCTGAGAGGCAGCAGGTTCTTTAAGTTTCCCCCCATGCACCTGGTTTCCATACCCTTGTCCTGGCCTTGAAATGTACATCTTGAACATCTTTTGTAAAGGCTACGTGGTGAACATTTAAGCTTCGTAAGCCATGCGAAATCTGTAGTTATATTCAACACTGCCTCTGGAATATGCGTGCCTGTGATGCAATAAAACTTTATTTTCATAGACAAGTGGCAGACCTGATCCGCTGCATGGCCTGCAGCTTGACAATCCTCATTCTATGGGAGACAGTGGCTGACTCTGGGCCACGGCAGCATCCTGGTTTCCTGTAGCCCCACACATCCTCACAAAAAAAAGTCCCTTTACTAAACCCCCTTCAAATTACCCACATTGAATGTGCCATCTGGTTCTTGGTAGGACTTAATTGATGCACTTGGCTTTGCCTTTCTCCAACACAGGCTTTAAATGCAAAATAACAACAATAACAACAAGGAAAACAGACTCTGACCGATTGCTGTGTGTTGGGGACCCAGTTCTTACCTCACACACATCCATTCCCAAATATGATAGAACATTTCGCCAGCCGCAACACACTCATAGAGTGGACCAGAGGTGAGCTAAGCAAACCCCCTTTCTCAGAGCCCGTAGAGTCTGCCATCCTGCTGCCTGGTGTGTTGTCGTCTAAAGGAACAGAGGTCTTTTCTAATTAAACAAGAAAACACATCTTTTCACAGGGGGAAACTGAAGGCATTGTGCTCTGTGCCTCCAAGAAGGCATGCTTTAATAAGAATTCTTTTGTAATCCCTGCTTTTATTTGTAGCTTCCCCAGGCTTTTGCTGCTAATAAAAGGATTGTAAAGTTGACAAATATAATCAGGGACAAAGAAGTTTGGGGAGATAATGCCTTGGTGAATGGCAAGGGCTTGAAAGTGTATTGATTCCACAACTCGGAGATGGTTGTGAGATGCCAAAGCTGCCATCGGTTAACGTGATATTTCTATTACAAAATAAAAGTCTCTATAGGCTGGCTCCCATGTCTCTCATGTCACGTCAAATTATGCTCTGTGTTGAGGAAAGTAGTTCAGGACAAAGATATCTGAAGATCTGTTTTCAAATCTGGACTCATAGCTCCTCCCACATCCCACCCTGTTATCGTATGTCCTTGACAAATGGAATTCCAGCCAGTGTTGTGGGCTCGTCTATGTTTGTCACGGGGCTCTGTAGTCCTTCCACACGTATGACTAGCTGCAGTTACTGTTTCTCCTTCCGGTGAGAGCTCCCAGTTTTCCCTGGCGTTCTTTCATTCATACATTCAAAGCCTGACATTCCCTGCGAGACCCCATTCGTGCGCATGTGACTAAATCCAAGCCAATTCTTACACGGTGTCCTTGGACCGCAGAGATTGGTTTGATCGTACAGGCACATAACACGATCCAGTGGTGAAAAGGGGGGCTTTCTAGGAAAGTGAGCAGATGGACTTTCTTTCCCTACTGAGCTTACTTGTCGGGGCTGGAACTATTTTATCCGTTTCAGCGGCACAAGGGGTCTGAGGCTGAAGTCAACCGAGTAGGATCGTGAAGAAGACTAAGCTCCAGATACAGCCTTGAAGACACTGATGGGAAAATAGGAAAACACGCAGGCATCTTGCCATGCTTTCCACCCCTTAACCCTCGCTAATGCAGCTTTTTGGATTCTTTACCAAAAGCAGTGAGAGAGGGAAACCATTCCCTGCCCCCTTAAATGTGAGCAGAAACTCCTCTTGGCAATATAGTGAATTGGCGATATGTGTTTTCAGTTTTTCTCAGACTCCTATCACCATACAGAAAAACCTGGACTAACTTGAGGAGCGCAAGACAGCATGGAAAAGAACTAAATCAAGCCAGCAAACAACCAGCCCGCTGCCAGAAGCAGGTCTGCACAGTTTGCCCACAGCTCCTGCTGGGAAATCAAAAGGACCCAGAAGAGATGCCCAAGTGAGGCCAGCTTCAGCTGCTGATTTAGAGAAGCTGGGCAGTGGTGGCACACACATTTAATCCCAGCACTCGAGGGGCAGAGGAACATGGATCTCTGTGAGTTCAAGGCCAGCCTGGTCTATAAGACCTAGCTCCAGGATGACCCTGGCTTTTTTATATCTATGAGACAATGATACACCCTTAGTTTTAGTAAAAACTGGATTTCTGCCAGGCGGTGGTGGTGGTGCACACCGTTAATCCCAGCACTCAGGAGGCAGAAGTCAGCAGATCTCTGTGAGTTTGAAGCCAACCTGGTCTACAAGAGCTAGTTCCAGGACAGGCTCCAAAACTACACAGAAACTCTGTCTCAAAACAAAACAAAACAAAAACAAAAATAAACAAACAAACAAAAAACCAAACCAAAACAAAAACAATTGGATTTAAATTTTAAAAACATGTCCCTTCATTCTCCAGCCAGGCAATGCTTCCAAGCGTCTTATTTTGTCTGTACCCCCAAATAAGTGATTTATCAATAAATACTAGGTAAAATATAATATTGATAGATTCACAAGTCACATTTTGAAGAGCAAGGGAAATAATTGCTGGAGTCTCAAGAACCACCTCTTGGAGAACGTGGTTTGCACATTTTAGCTCGTTGCCCCATTTTCTGTTACTATTAACAAAACACCCATGGAAGGATAGTTTACAAAGGAAAGAAATGTGTTTTAGCTCACGGTTCTAAAGGACCAAGACTATAGCCAATAGTCTGCTTGGCTTTTTATGATGTCCTCATCCTCCATCGCATTGCAGTAGAGAAGCAGACAGAGGAACCTGATACATCTGAGAGAGACATGCACCTGAGAAAGGCATCGGACTTGCTTTATAGTAATCCGCCATTGTGAAAACTCATCCATCCTACTAGAACTAATCCAATAGTCTCAAGAGAACTGTGCTGGTCGCTGGAGAAAAACATTAGCTCAGTTTGAGGGCAATAGTCCTGTGAACACCCCTCCTCTTCCAGGGCCGGCCACCTCTCAGCATCGTGACACTGGGGACTTCATCTCTAGCACAGGAATTGGGGTGGGAGAGGGCAAAGCAGATTCGAGCCATCACCCTTTTAAATAAGCTTAAACGACGTGGCTCACCTCTCTAACCAACACAATAGCTGAAAACAGGCCCTTCTGAGACCCAGATTCAAGGAACCACACTCAGCCATTTCCCTGAAGGGAATCCAGAAAAATCCAGGCCTCAGCTACAGAAACCCAAAATTAGGAAACAATCTTTTTTTTTCTTTCTAAAAATAGGCAGGCAAGAAGCCCAGATCTATCTGCCCTCTTCTCTCCCAAATACTAGCTATTTACTGCTGTAACATACAGCAGTATTCCTATAATTACATTCTTACTTATTTTTAAAAAGGCCTGAAGCCAGGTACCCACAGGGGTCATGCCCCAGCTGACCTATTTTCTGTATCAGAGTGGAAGTCAACAACCAGTTCTCTCCAACCGCTGACAAATTGTGTGTTTATGTGTGGGAAGGGGGAAGGAAGGATACTTGCTTGATATTTTCATTCTTAGAAGTATCTAAGCTGTCTCTACCTGTTAGCTTACAGCTTAAGCCCTTAGCTACCTCCTCATCTCTGCAGAGGGAGGTCAGAAACCCCTGCTGAAGTCAAAAAGGATGAACATCCTCGATGGACAGAATATACCCGGGTACTACCCGTGCATTCCACAGCTTACCTCCTTGGTCTGCACATCCTGCGTACACTCATCCCACTCCAAGCAGTGTGCCTAGAAACTGCTTAGCAACCGGTTAAGACCCACACCTGCATCAGGCTACATATACACCCTCCCAACAGTGGGATCATAATGACCACCATTCTTAGCTTCTATTCAAAAGTACTTCCAATACACCCTGGTACAGGGTGGGAGAGCTGATTCAGTCAGAATTAGTTTTGGATACAGGTGGAATAAGACAAAATTACATTCTCAAATAAACTTTTAATGAGAATTCTTTATTTAACATGCTTATGCATAATTAGGTGTACATATGATTAAAATCAGATTTCATATGGAAAGGGACATGTGCAATAGAAAAATGACGACCAAGTCTGTCAATCAAAACACAGAAACACTCCCATTACAACATTTAGTAGCCAAACTCCCCTTGAACCCAATAAAAGGTGACCCCAAACAATAATCAGGAGCAGCTTCACTTGTGTAGTCCACTGCCTTCTTACAGTGTGTTCTGACTTTTTTATTGCTATGCTTGAAATGAAGTTTCCTTGATACTTTTGCAAATCTGTGTGAGCCTTTAATTCTTTACATTAGAAGCTAAGAATCTGGCAAGACCCAGGGCCCACCCCAGGCCACAGGTACTTGATATCCCTCCTGACACCTTCTTGGTACATAGCAGGAATCCAGGATTTTCTTAATGTAAACAAATGGAATAGAAAATGAATATTTGGGAAAACAACAGCTGTTAAGCTACTAATTGAATAAAATACGTGTTCATTTCATTAGCTGTCAATTTGTTTCTTAAAATATTAATTACCTTATAACAATTATATCGTTAGTTTTATGCTTTGGAATTGCTGAAATACAGATATAAAATAAAAAACCCCTGTGATGATTAATCTTGACAGTCAATTTGATGGGAATTAGAATCACCATGGAAACTAGTCTCTGGCCATGTCTGTAAGAGATAATCTAGGTTGGACTGAGGTGGGAAACCCCAGTCTAAATATTGGTGGTAGAATTCCATGATCTGTCGGGTGGTCCCAGAGTAAATGAAAAGGAGACGGAAGGTGCATAAGTCACTTTTCTGTTGGGGAGATGAACCACCATGACCAAGGCAAGGCAACTTAGAGAAGGGGGGACATTTATTTGGGTTTATGGTTCCACAGGGAGCATTCACAATGGCAGGAAGACTCGGCAGCAGGTAGCTGGAGAAGGGAGCTGGAAGCTCACCTCTTCAACCATGAATAACATAGGAACAAAGTGGAAACGGGGTGAGGCTATGAACTTTCAAAGCCTGCTTGCACCAAAGTACTTCCTTCGACAAGGCTTCACCTCCTGGATGCCCCATAATGTTCTCCCAAATAGTACCACTAACAGGGAACCATGTGCTTAAATATCCGAGTCTCTTCAGATCACAACTGAAGCTCAGCTGCAGACACGATGTGATCAGCTGTCTAAAGTTCCCACTGTGATGGGCTTCATCACCTGGAACGATAGACCAAAATAAGTCATTTTGTCCCAGAGACAAGACAAGTAACTAGTGAGCTCACTATGGGTCATTTTTGTTTCTCCATGAACTCTACGCCTGTCTCTCCTACACACTGTGTGGACTGGTCCCTCCTTCTCTTCTTGTTCGCATGGCACTAGATTCGTCTCTGTTTTCAATGCACTCACTGTGAAAGTAGGTGTCCTGAAGACACCCACAGGGCCCCCATGCTAGCCAGCACGTCCTCAAACACGTGCGGGGGGGGGCATAGCAATGAACATCCTCACTCTGGCTCCTGGGATCTGTGTGTCAGGTCACTGATGCACCTTGGGAGTTTGTCTGATGACTCCAACCTTCCCTGCCCCGAGCAGGTGCCCCTTCCCTTGCCCATGACTCTGAAGGGCAGGCAGTTCTATTAATGTCCAAGAGCCAGGCTAAGCCAGGATGCAGGGCATCCCACTTCCACAGATCTGTGTGGGCAAAAGATACAGGTGGGTAAGTCACAAACGGGGTATGAGCTAGACCCTGTCAGCACTGTGAGCCTCGAGATGGTGAGGGACTCCAGCGTTAACAGTATTTGCTTCTCGTGTCTATACCAGTTCTTTCTGCACTCAGCAAGCAGTGACCATCAGCGCATTAGAGCCATGAACTGTGGACCTGTCACCTTGCTTCTGACCTCCGGTCACTAACGTCCCGACCTCCGTAGTGTGTCTTAGTCACAGCAACAATCTACACTGTGTGCCACCACCAAGCAACAATCTACACTGTGTGCCACCACCAGTCCTGGGTCCTTTTTCCGTATCCCTACTTCTCTTGACAACAAGCCTTTTAGAAGATTTGTAAGGAATCACTGTGTATAAATCCAAGTCATTTTTCCTAGGTCTTGACACTAAATTTGTGCTGCCTCTCAAAGACTGTGTTGACCGTTTTCACCCTTGACCACAGTCCTCATTCATTAGGGGCCTCTCCAAATGTCCTCAACCCATGCTGTCTGGGTTGAGTGTGTGAGAAACACAAGGCTCTTGGTGTTCGGTGCCCTGTCACCTCTATTCTTGAGAACACGTGGCTGCCTTCTTTCACTACACGACAGTCCGCCAAAATGATGTGCCCTCCACTTAACGGATGAAGATAACTGAGCATCATTTCAAATAGACGAAAGGACGCCTCTAGAGAGTGGAGAGCTTTATGACTCAACATTGTATTAATGGCCTCACTTCAGGGCTTATCAGTAGCAGTGCATATAATCCCTTCCCAGAATTACATGCTGGCCAGTTCAGATAAATAACACAGATCTCCACCGCTCATAATCCCAAATGTTAACAATTAATTTCCAAAACCCGTCCTGAAAGATCCCAGACAGGCCCTGCTTGGTGACTCTCTCACTAGTCAACATTTGAACCTCAAGACTTGAAGCTGTTGTCAAGACACCGCTGGCTTAGGCAATCAAGATAACAATAGTCAGCAATAACCCGGGTGAGGCGGGGACTAAGTGTGAATTAATAAGTCAGCTGACACCAGGCCCCAGATGTTTCCAACACAGGCAATATGCTCGAAGTGATGCTAAGCAGATTTACATACTTAACTAATATGTTTATTTAAAGAAAATTTCCAAATCCCAAATAACATCCAGATTTCTTCTTTGGCGGCAGATCAAAAGACCGCCTATCAATAAAGATAGACTCCAGTATGAACCTTCCAACATCTGCTTCCAACCAACAAACAACAGATTTGAGGGTTTTGAAAAGCTTAATTGCAGACAAATCTCACTGCCTCTTACATAAATATATATGTTTGCATCCTCAGGGTAGTTCTGACCTCATTCTTTCTCATGCTGGCAGCACTCAACTGCGCAGTCACCAGCACCAGCGAGCGCTTCCACCAGCACAGAGAATTTGAGAGCCTGGTTCTTTCAGAATGGAAGATAAATGGACCTTCTTCTCTGCCAGAAGACGCGAAGCAAAACTTGAGGGGCAGACATTTGAACATGGAATGTTATAGAAAAGAAGGCTCCTCCCTCTACCTGCTCTGTTTGTCACTGATTGCCAGGGAAGGTTTGCTTGGTCTGGACGTCCTGTATATTGGAGGGGTGGCGGGGTGGAGAGTTAGAAATTAGTGGTGAGACTGATTATCAAGATGTCTGCTTTTGTTGTCAGTGACTCCTCCTATAAAAGCTCAACAACTAAATAAAATCTGAGCATTTGTGAAGGGACCACGGACAAGAGAGTGTTGGCTTTAGGATAGCTCTTTTCCATTGAATTAATTAATTCAATTTATTAACCTAATTGAATTAATTAATTCATGTCCCATAGGTGGTAACTGCCTGAAATTGGACTGTGATTGTTGAGTACAGAGGTATTCTTCCTACCCAACAGCCATGGCTGCAATTGAAGTAAGGACTTGGTCCAGAAAGTCCCTTTGGGCATCTATTTAATGCAGGGACTGATATTCGTAAGGTGACATAGGGTTTGGTGGTTTAGAGAGAAAGTAAATATCTCATCCTGTTTGCTTCCGCTTCATTCTTTGAACTCAGTCATGTTGAACTTCTAGGGCCAACCCTAACCCAGCCATGATAGGACATGTTATAGTTAACCCTGTGTAGATGCCATAACAGTTTCTGTAACTGAGCATACTCAAGCACTTTCTTGTCATTATTCCCTAAGCAACTTTTAACAGCACTCTCAGATTGTATCAGATGTGACAGGTACCTTAGACCCAATGTAAAGTCTCCAGAAGTCCATGCCTAGTGACAGGTAAATGCTGTGACATTTTAAATGAGGAATTTGAGAATTCCAGAATGTGGTATCCTCAGGGGGTCTTGGAACGAACTTCAGAAATACAGAGGGGCTGCTAATCAAATAGTCTGACTAAGAAAATCCTTCCTCCTTCCTTTGTCCTTCCTTCCTTCCTTCCTTCCTTCCTTCCTTCCTTCCTTCCTTCATCTCTTCCTTCCACCTCCCTCCCTCCTTTCCTCCCTTCCTTCCTTCCCTAATTACTTAATTTCTATCTTAGTACTAGCTTCAGTCAAATATGCCAAAAAACACAAATATCGGTGGCTGGAACAAGATAGAACTTTTCCTCTGAGACAAGAAATACAATGACATTTGTCTCAAAGCTGGTATAGCGTGAGCTCAAGACTATGAGAGCAGGTTTCTGTGGTCTTTGACTGCCAAAAACAATTGTCAGAGCACTTTAACAATGTCAAGTTGTCAAAGTCAAGGAAGTATTCACTGACAGACGAATATGTAGAGAAAATGTGGTACATATGCATAATGGAATATTATTCAGCCATAAAATGCTGAATTTTCACTTGTGGCAACATGGATAGGAATAGAGGTGGGCAGTGGTGGCGCACACCTTTAATCCCAGCACTCATGAGGCAGAGGCAGGCGGATCTCCGAATTCAAGACCAGCCTGGTCTATAAACAAGTTCCAGAAAGGCCAGACCACACAGAGAAACCTTGTCTCGAAAACAAAGAAAAAAGAAAAAGGAAAGAGTTTATTGTGTCAAATTAAATAAGTTAAAGACATTAGAATCAGTAAGACAGAGACCATTTGTTCTCACTTAAATGTAACATAAAATATTGATTTCATATAGGTAGGGATTAGAACAGCAGTTCCCAGAGCCTAGGAAGAGAGAAAAGGATGGAAAGAGTGCGGTTAATGGGGACAGGAGTGTCCTGAATGAAAGGAATGGCTCTCCGTGTTCTATTTTTTAAGGATTTGCTTTGGTCAGTAATGGGGCATCAGACCCACAGCCCTGCCTGCCCATTAGTCTAATGTTCTACTGCTGAGCTATGTCCCTAGTCCACTTCAGCTTTTAAAATCTCAAAGTAAGGCTGAATGTGTGTGTGTGTGTGTGTGTGTGCATGTGGTGTTTGTGTGTGTGTGTGTGTGTGTGTGTGTGTGCAGTGTGTCTTCTTTTCACTTACTCTGCTAGAACTTGTTCAGGGTCTTTCATTCTGATGATTAATGTCCTGCAGTTCTTGGAAATTTTCATGCACGATTTCTTAAATAATTACCTCCCATCCGTTTCTATGTTCTTTCTTTCTGAACTCCCTCCCCTCCCCCACTTCTAATGTTCTACAGCACAGTAGAGTAATGATGGTTGACAACAATTAATTGTATACTACAAAAGAGCTAGTAGGGAGGATTTTAGATGTTTCCACACAGAGATGACAGATGTTTACGGTGGCAGATACACTAATTACTCTGGACCAATCACTACACTTGGTGTTCCAATGCTGAAATATCAGACTTCATGAATTCTGCATATGCATCATTATTGGCAATTAATTTAAAAAATATTTTTAAAAACAAAGCAGCTAGGAAACATGCTATCCTTCTTCACAGAGTTGGGACTGTCTTCCTCTACTACGTGTACCCCCTCTACAGGCTGGGAAAGCTCTTTCTCCTCTCTTCAGTGTTCAGTGGAAGCCCAGCAACACCAGATGCCCAGCAGACCAAACCAACACGGTGTTCACTCTGAAAATTGACCTGTCACTGAAACCATTGAGCACAACAGTAAGCAGGACCTCTGAGCTGAACCTAAACAGAGCGACTGACTTGGAAAATGAAAGATTAAACTGGGACCAAGAGTCACCTATCATAATAACAAAAATGTCCAGGACACAATCAAAACTCATCATCTCAAAAGCCAGGAAAATCACAACTTAATGGGCAAAGATAATCAACAGACCTTAGGCTGAATCAGATGCTGGCATTGTCTAGAAAATATTTAAAAGCAATCTTCATAAAAAATACTTCAACAATCACTTACAAATTCTCTTCAAACAAATAAGGATGACTAGATATTCTCAGCAAAGAAATAAAAGATCTTTTTTTAAAGAACCAAATGAAAGTTGTAAAATACATAACAGAAATAGAAAGAACATGTCCTCGGGCAGGGTCAGACTCTTCAAAGAACTGTGGAAGGACAATTCAATGATTCTCATGTAACCACATTGCTATTTCCTAGCTGCAAGGGAGGCTGGAACACAAAAGCCTCGAACTTGAATTACCAGGGTCAGATTGGAGTTTTCGCTCTTGAGTGAAAGGAAAGAATGAGTTATTAATGTCCAAGTCTGCCATTGGGACAAAGGTGTGGTGAGAGTGACAATGGGGCTCTGGGAATGTAAACTGGAAAATGCACTTACTTGCTACTAGCCAGAGAAATCAAATGCCCACCCATGAAATTGGTGTCACTTTGGGTTCAGGCTGGCATGATCCACAGTTACTATGGTTTCTCTGCCTTGCATAGAGGCAAGTTGATGTGACCTGATGTCACAAACACCTTGGCAGGCTCACCTTCTGTGAGAAGGCCACTTAATTACCTGATTAATTTGCTCATCTTAATTAACTTGTCCCTATTGTTGATAACCTTATGTTGATTGTTCTGCTGTTAGTAATTAGAAAAGTAGTGAAGAAATAAATAGAGAAGCCATGGAAAGGGTAGGGGAGCACAGACTCCTGTCTTTCTGGAATCTACTATCTACGATTTGAGCTTAATACTTTGGCTTCTCCAGCTTGATGAATATATTACAGATACTGCTAATCATTTCTGTCTACTCCTCATTCCCTCCTGTGGTATGTGCCCTTGTTATTTTCCCAGAAACTCTAGTCTCAAATTCCAGCATGGCCTAGTCACTCAATCACAGCTGTTCAGACAATGGATGAGCACTTGATGTGGGACAACTTTGTTTTTTTGTTTGTTTGGTTTTTTTGTTCTGTTTTCTAGATTTATCAATAGGAGCATGAAGATACAGAATCAGGCCACTTTGGCTGTTGAGACTGCTGGATAATGTGGATGAGGAGAGTAACACAGACAAGCATTTTACAGAGCCATGAGGAACCTGTTGTTCCTGTCAGCAATCAGAGGACAGGCTATTTAAGTTCACCAGATTCGTGGCTTTCTTGTCCCTAGTCTCATGATCCACGTTTCTTACTCCAGGGGTTACAGGGCACCTCTGATTCTTTTAAAAAGTTTCCCTTATAAAAAAGCTCACTCAAGTCAGTGGGCCACTTCTTGTGACCTAAAGGTCCCTAATATAATCAATCACTCTTGTGATTGACTTCTCTTTCAGCTTTAAACACTTCTAGTGAAAATAAAAATCTAAGGGATCTATTTTAAAAACCAGCAAAGGGAGAGCGGCCTTTTAAGCCATACCTCCTGGGCAAGTGCTCTGACCTCCCTCAAGAGCGTTCTCTGTCTACCTATCTCCCATCTAGTGAGTTGGAACTCTCCTGCCTAACACTAACCATTCCCCCATAGACCTCAGTCCTGTGGGATCCTCTGATGCTCAGACTCCACCAGTTTCCCAAACCCTTCTTAAACCAATCACAGCCAATTTTTAACAGCTAGTTACCTTGGCTTGGGGCCATGGCTTGCAAAGCTAGGATTGAAGTGAAGTTTGTCTATCTAATGTGACTGAAAGGAGAATTCTTGTAAGAGTGGGGATGTGTTCTTGCTTTGGGTTCATAGGAATGAGCAAAGCCCCATAGGGGGCTGTAAATAAGGGCTTGCAAGGAAAATTTTTACAAACACTTCTGGATGTCTCTGAACTCACACAAAATGGTCACACATGGACATATTCTGAGAGATTCTAAAATAAACCTGATTCATCCTCTTTGTTAAGTTTCTTGTTTACAATTTGTGATATTGTGCACACGTGTGTGTGTGTGTGTGTGTGTGTGTGTTTCTCAAATGAAGTTGAAACCAGCAACTAAGGGCCATGGTCCTCTAGAGTCCCATATTCATGCCTTGTCTGGAGTCCTCAACACACTGCCTGAGATTTCCCATGCCACCCTAACTAGAACAGCTCTGAACCTGGTGGAGACCCAGGGACCTCTGTAAAGCAGGAATAAGGCAGTGTAGAGACTCATATGCTCAGCTCTTTATGGCTCCCCTGTGCCAAGGATTCTGCACTTCTTGCAGAAGAGGAATCTGGAAACTCCATTCTCGATGGACTAGCTGGATGATAGCTCAGATTCACATAAGAGATTCATCCATCTTGGGCCACCATGACAAAATTCTATAAGGCAAATCATTTACATTCAACATAATTCCAGACAATCTGGAGGCTGGGAAGGAAGGCCAACGTCAAAGCTCTAAGTCCCAGTATCTGTTGAAGGTCTTATTTCCAAGTCAACCATGGCAGGAGTCAGAAGGGCAAGAGGAGGCAAGCATGAAAGACAAAA
Organism: Bramus lutescens; assembly: GCA_001685075.1. Taxonomy (NCBI): domain Eukaryota; kingdom Metazoa; phylum Chordata; class Mammalia; order Rodentia; family Cricetidae; genus Bramus; species Bramus lutescens. The sequence continues at coordinate 362,651 of LOEQ01000178.1, forward strand.
GGCGCCCACCTCCCTCTTCTATAAGGAACCCACTCTCATGAAAATGGCATTGACCTAGCCATGAAATCCTGAAAGAGGTAGTTCTCACAGCCCAGTAACCTCCAAAAACCATGTCGTCCCACAGAAAGTTGTTTTCCTGAATGCAGTTCTTCAGATCTATGGAGTATTATGGATTGAGCATGCGTGCACAGGCACACACACAGGCACACACACAGGCACACACGTGTGAGACTTTTTATAGCATATGCCATTTTTCTCTTCCGTTTCTTGTAGCCTAGCCTACTTCTACTAAATGCACAATGTCTATGTTAGTATGTGTCTATAGTGACAATTCAATGGCTGCATGGTATTACAGGGTAGGAAAGGAGCACACTTTACTTTGCCAGCCAATATTGTGGGGTGTTGAAGCTATTTTCAAATGTATCCGTCTGTTAAAGTATTCGTGCTCATGCCAGCTCTTTCCTTAGAATAACATTCTGAGCAAAATTTTGACGCCCTTGTTTAGCTGGACCTTGCTAATGAATGAACCTATTTCAATCTTTTGACGCTTATGATCAATAGGCTTCTTCTGACAGGTGGTATAAAATTAAGCTTTCAGACCTTTCCGGGCACTGCCTCTTCATGCATATTCTCAAGCACAGGTGAACTTTGTGTTCTAGCACGGGCAATTCGATTCACGCTGGGGCTTTGCTACCAAGTCTGGAATCATGAATCAAATAACTTCCCCTCTGCCCATTACCATTCTGAGCACTATGCTTTCCTCTGCCACAGGGATAGCACTGCCAACACTTACTTCATTTTGGGCAGAAAAAATTATAACCTTTGTCCACGCGCTCATTCCATCAATGAGTACCCCCCTTTATGGAGCACACACTTTGATGTAGGTGATATACTGATTGGTGAGACTGACAAGATCCTTATCTTCGTGGAGCAGAAAGTCTCTGCCACCTTCCACACTACGTCTTACCTTGAGTCCGCAGTCTGCTCTCCTCTCAGCATATTAGAAGCAGTTTTCATTCCAGGCCCTGCAAGCATCTCCCCCCTCCACAAGCTTACTATCTGCACAGAACTTCATGGACATCTCCTTCTTTTTCCTTCTTGGCCTTGATGAGAAGCAGTCAGTATGACTCACTGACCACCACAATGGGCTACTGGCGAATAATTTGATGGTGAGCCATCTCAGAGTGGTCCTCAGATCCCAGGGAGGAGGAGACTCATCCAACCATCTCAGAGAAGCTTGCTAGTTCCTCATATTCTGAAATGTTCCATGAATTGTGCAATCCTTAGCGCAGATGGAATTTTAGAAGAAGTGGAGTGTAATATTCCTATTTATTTTATTTGCTTTTCACCTGTTCTGATTTTGATCAGCCACCCTCCATCGTTGAGATATTCCAAAATAGGTACATATGGGACAGGACCAGAAGTCACAACTCTTTCCCAGATGTAAAAAGAGTCAACAGTAACAACAAAATGCTCAGATGCTTTTATAAGGCACCCTAAACAACCCGTGGTGTCTCGGGACCTTTTACAAGACTGATTTGTGATATCATGACACAAAGTCACCTGGTAAGAGGGAAACCTCAGTTGAGGAATTTCCTCCATTAGATCAACCTGTGGGCATTTGTGGGCCAAGGGCACAGCTCACTGCTGGCGGTGCCACCCCAGGGCAGGTAGTCCTGGGAGATATAAAAACAATAACTAAGCAAACCATAGAAAGTGAGCAAATAAACACCATTCCTTCATGGTCTTTGCTTCAGTTCCTGCCTCCAGGTTCCTGCTTGAGTTCCTGCTCTGGCTTTCCTCAGTGACAGACTGTGGCATAGAAATGAAAACTAAATAAACCCCTTTCTCCCCAAGCTGGTTTTGGTCAGTATTTTACCACAGCAACAGAAAGGCAAATTAAGGAGATTGCCAGGCTTCTCTTTAGCATCTGTTAGTCTAGCTCTTGCATGTTTTGCAAGAAAATAAATGTATAGTTTAAGAGCATCCCATGTGCAAGAGGAAGGCATGTGTACATGTGAGTGTAGATTATGCATATTGTGTGTGCGTTCATGTGTTCTTGCGTGTGTGTGTGTTAGAGGTATGTTGGGAAATCCACCAAATTCAGATAGAAGAGTCTCATCTAATACATGTTTGCATGTTCCCTTGACTTTGTTATGTTCCACAGGATCAAGAGAAGTTAGAAAAGGTTGATCTCCAAAACGCCCGAGCATCTTCCGTCTTCGCTCAGTCCAGCACCTTCAGGGGCCTGAAATATCTCAAGAGATGAGAATGTACCCCTGTTAGCAAGTTGCAAAATTGAGGTGGAATTCCATAGCTTCTGGAAATTCTGCATAGAACCAGAGAGAGCTGTTGCCATCGGATCAGACAGCAACAATTTGGAGAAGAAAGATTTCTCTTTGTGCCTGGTTTCAGAGGAGCTCAGTCCAAATTGGCCAGAAAATAGGATAGGGCAGCTTAAATTATGGCGCTGGGAGTGTGTGGCAAGGCTGTTCTCTCAGGCTAGCCAGGAAGTATAGCACGACAAGAACCAAAGGCCTGCCCCTAGTGACCTACATGGGACTTCTCAGCCCAACCTCCTAAACATTCCATAGCCTTCTAAAATGGTGTCCCAGCTGGAGATAATGTTGAAACAGGAGCTTGCGGTGACGTCTCAGATTCAAATAGCCGACAGCAATAGAAACAGTTAATTTATCGCCGATGCTGTAGGTGGCTCTGTCCCCTTTCCCTAACCCACCACACTATTACAGATGTGAGGCGGATGTGACACCCGTGACCGTATACACACCCCCTCTACTCCCGTGCAAGCAGGCCAGGATCACGCCCAGTTCAAATACAATCTTCAGTTTACCATCTGCCCCTTTCCTCAAGTATTGAGTCTCAGATATGATTGGACTCCAAGGACAAGTCTTTCTCGTCTCACCCTGAAGATCCTTTAAGGGAGAGGAAGGTGAAAATGCTAGTGGTGATCTCAGCCTTCTCAAGGAGAGGTGGAGAGAAGGGTCCCTAGAAGGTGCAGCCTGCTGAAGCAGCTTGTTGGTGATTGGCAACGAGGTTTTATGGACCAGGCTTGGTGCCATACTGACAGATGGGCTCACGAGTAGCTAGCCAACAGATAATGTATGAGCAACAAATGTGTTTGTTGAGAGCAGTTTTCCCAGGTAAGAGCCTTAAAGCGGCCTCATCTGGAGTTGCCATACCTGCGAGTCTCTCTGTGTCTGGGACGCTGTGGGACTGTGGTTCGTGGTACAGAGACCACCCGGGTTATGCCGGAGTAGGCTTCAGTGGGAGGAAGGAGTGATCTTGAGGTGCACAGGAGATGCCTGAGGAGCAACAGGAGCTGCTGCTGCTGCTGTCTATTTCGGGGTGGGGGGAGGCAGGAAGGAAGGAAGGGGACTTGACACAGCAGAATCCCCATGCACCTGTCAGTGTTTCCCACTCTCACAGATGGAAAGTTGTGAAAATCTATTCTGTGGCAATCATGGAGCCATGATGAGCTGTGAGGAAATAAATGAAATGTTTGAAGAATTGACCGCTGGCCTGAGGTCCTTTCCTTGGAAATAACCAGCTCCACTTCCATGAGATATAAATTAGGAATGTCAGGACAAGTGTTCTGAGGTAACCAGTGTCAGCTTGAAGTCACCTTCTCCTATTCCCATGGTGGTCACTGTTCACCGAATGCCACATAGTTAGTATTTCCATATGAACCTAAGGCCACATTTCAGAACTTTTCAGTAGGTGGTATACTTACCAAAGTCACAAACTATGAATGCATATACCTAGGAAACCTCCTCCCACATAGTTGCGCCCCTACTGAGACAGAGATACCCTGTCTCAGAATTTGGGGGAGAATCCAATAGCTTTGAGAGGATATGTGGGTCAGGAGTTCAATGGATCAACTTCAGAATCTACACTCTTTGTATAGAAAAGTGACTGGCTCATTAGTACTTTCAAATGCATTTTATTTATATATTCTTTGATATTGCACACACACACAAACACACACATATATATATAATAAATGCTGATCATATCCACACAACCCCATTTTCCTCCTGGAATTTCTCCCTGACAGCTCTCTGCTCCCCTCCTAGCTTCACAGTCTGCTTTTTTGTTTTTTTAATTGTTCTTGTTAGTATTTTTCCATTCCAGACTAGCTCAGTAACAATGACCTAAGTCCATGAAAACAGTTTTGCAGGTATAGATGGTTCTGTGGGTGGCCATGAAGAATCAACTTGGATTGATACAAGCATGATGGGTAATGGGAGGCAGGAATGGGAGGCAGTTGGTCCCATGGCATCTCTATGAGTGGGATGCAGTGCTCAGTTCTTTCCTCCCGTTTTACTCAGTCTGGGCTTCCAGCCCAGCCCATAGGACGTTGGTGTTCACATGCAGGATGGGTCTGAGACATCTCAGACACCCTTGCAGATACTCCCAAAGGTGTGTTTTCTAGGCAGTTCTAAATCCAGGCAAGTCGGTAATCCAGATTAACCATTACTGAAGATGGAAAAATGACTCAGTGGCTAAGGAGTCTTCGGGCTCTGTCAGAGGACCAGAGTTAGGTCATCAGCAACCTCATCAGGTGGCTTAACCATCTGTAATTTCCTCTCCAAGGGATCTGATACCCTCTGTGGGCATGTATGCACTTTCTTGCCAGCGCACACTTGTACACACACAGAGAGACACACATACACACACAGTGATTATTAAAATAAAAATATCAATCATCACAGCTATCAATGACCCTGGTTGCTAAGTTACTGGAAACTCTTCAGTTGGCTGCTACTCACATGCTTCAAAGGCAGGGCTACTGGCTGTCACATTTAACTGATTTAATGTGAATGTGTTGATAATGTTACATGCTTTTATCAAGATCAGGCTTCCACTTGAACATCAAAACATCATGTTAGCTGACAAAGAAACATGAAAACAAGCTATTTAACATGAGCTCTTGGCTTTTGTCCTCAGTAGACAAAATGTCAAAGCTACGTTTGAGATGCTCTAAAACTCTTGCCCTGGTGAGATGTTAATACCTCGAGTGAGGACTGTGTTGCTCTGGCCCCACACAGAAGACATGCACCATTCATGATAGGCACATAATTTTGCATGTCATGTAATCAGCAATGACCTCAGTTTAAGACGCACCATTACTGTGTGTGACATTAAGGCAGCTTCTGCTAATTAGCTCTGACTAACAATGGTAGAGAACCACTACACAGTCTCAGAGATGTTAAACTTAAAAAAAAAATATGCCTTAGAGATGGTGGAAAAAATGGCAAATGTTTGGATAATAATGATCTTACATATAATTCTGATCTATAAAATAATCTCCTAACCCTTATGAAGACCAACACAGAAGCATCGGCACTGACCACAGACTAGGTCCGAGGACTGTTAGGTCCTCATGCAAACAGAGTGGGAAGAGGGCTGAGGGGATAGGTCGGGCCAATGTGTCTGTATCTGAGGACCTTGTGACGATTTCCAACGCTCCTAACAGTAGTAGACAGTGAATGTCACACCAGCAGAAGCCAGAGCCCTAGATGCTCATGTGACCCACTGAATTTCCCAGCTTTTGTTTGGATGCACTTTCAAGAGAGATCCTTGTCTTACCCTTCTCTTTTTGGGGTACTTCAATGCAGGCAGTGAGGGACCTAAAGTTCAGTGAAGTTCACTGCATTGACCAAGGTCAACAGGTAATTAGTATCATATCTAGGATCCAAACAAGTTCTCCAACTGATGCTGATGATTAACCCAGACTAATTACCACATGTGTATTCAAACAATTGTTTAATAGAATTGAACCACAGTGACATTCTGTGATGAACGTTCTTGAACATTCCAGAAACTCTGGACTCTCCACCCAAGACAGCATATCCTGAGTCCAGGTGCCATTTTACATGAACAAGTTACTGAGTCAATGTGACAGGAGAAGGCTCTGGGCTCCTTTGGGGGTGCATTCTGAAGTAATTTGTTGTTTTCTTAAAGCCAGGGGAAGAGTAGGCAGTGATCAATAGTGAAATCTGAGGATCGATGAAGGTGGTTTTGAAGCCCATCACAGTGCTTGATTTCCTATTATTTAGTGCCAAGAGTTATTACTTCAGCAGCAGCCTGATGTCTAATTTATAACAAATTGTTAGCTGAAATCTATTAAAGTTTATTAGCACCATCTCAGAATACAGTAACGTCTTGCAGTTCTGCACCTGTTGAAATTGACCAGCTGGTTTAACTCTATTAGCTTGGAGACTGAGACAAACTAGCGTTTGTGGGAGCCATCCACAGCAATGAGGGAGGAGCCGCGCAGATGAGGTCTGGGTATTGGGGACGTCCATTGCTATAGCATCGCTGCTGTCTCCCTGGATGCGGGCTTGACCCTGGTGGCTCACATCTAACAAGATGAGACACTGTCCTCAGGATGCAGAAAGCAGCTGCCGATGTGGTGGGGCTCAGTGGAGGAAGGCACTCCCAGAACCAAGGCAATATCAGTCCACAAGGGGGCTATGGAGCGACTTGATTGTCTGAAAAGTGGGATTGATTTTTCAAGATACTTTCCCCAGCTTGCCAATGGATCTGTGACTTCTCAGGGTCACCTCCAACTGGAGTGAGAAAGAACAACAGATCTGATGTATTGTCAAGTGAAGCTCGAGGCTGGAGAGATGGCTCAGTGGTTAAGAGCACTGGCTGCTCTTCCAGAGGTCCTGAGTTCAAT